>OY821763.1:35888174-36421124 GCA_963682095.1 Potentilla sterilis
TATAGAGGAATGGCTCGAGGAGTGTGTGAATTATTGTGGTTAAGGAACCTGTTGAGAGACTTAGGTTTTAAGCCAAAAAAAGCTATGTCGTTGTTTTGTGATAATAAAGCTGCAGTTGAGATTGCTCATAACCCTGTTCAGCATGACAGAACCAAACATGTGGAGGTGGATCGACATTTCTTTAAAGAAAAGTTAGATCGGCAGATCATATCCTTTCCATTTGTGCCAACAGAAGAACAGTTGGCGGATATTCTTACAAAGGCAGTTTCTAGCAAGAGCTTCTGTGACTCACTTGACAAGTTGGGCATACGTGATCTGTACGCTCCAACTTGAGGGGGAGTGTTGGCGTGAGTCACCCTTGATTCACTCCAGATTACATTCCTAATTGTATTATTTTATTATAGCAATTGTATGTAATTAGGATTGTAGAATATTGCGGTGTAAATAAGGATCTCTTTCCCTAATAGGTTGCTAGAATACTTTGTATATATATCCCACTATTGGGAGAAGATAATACAACAGAAAATTCTCTCCACGGCCCATCCCACGACCCATACGACGACCCATAGTTGCCTTTCCAGGTGGTGCATTGTGTCCACGTGGGTAGGGCTCAACACGTCCAACCCCCTTTTCTTTGGGGTTCTTTCCACCTTTTATCTTGTCAAAGTTAACCTCATGAATTTTCTTTGCCCCAACGGGCCTGGCATTATTATTCATAAGAACTTGATCATGCCGCTCAGCCACTTGCAGCATGTTGATCAATTTGTTGAAGGTTGTGATATTTTTCTTGTCATACTCCAGCCTATACTGGTTCCCTAGTATAAGTGCTGAAGTAGGAAAAGTGGAAAGAGTCTTCTGGATCATATCATCTTCTGTGAGTTCTTTGTCACAGAAATTGAGACACTACAACAGTGGAAATCTTAGGCGACGGGTCGCCCAAGTACTTAGATGACGAAATTTTCGTCGCCTAAGTTTTGTCGTCTAAAAGTGGTCGTTTAAGTAAGTAGGCGACGAAACTTTAAATATTCCTCGTCTAAGAGACAACTTAGACGACGAAAAAGATTCGTCTTCTAAGTACACTGGTGACGCAAAAACTGCTTAGAGGACGACATTTTTCGTCGGCTTTAGACTCACTTAGGCGACGATTAGATTGTTTCGTCGCCTAAGTAATACACTTAGGCGACGATAAAAATATTCTTTCGTCGCATAAGTAAGACACATAGACGACGACTCCGATTTATTTCATCGCCTAAGTAAGTCACTTAGACGACAAATTCGATTTATTTCGTCGCCTAAGTAAGACAGTTAGTTGACGAATTTCTTATCTTCGTCGTTTAAGTAGCTTACTTAGGCGGCGAAATAACATGTGTCCTCGCCTTAGTTGTTCAATACAATATTTTTTTTCTTTTAATTAAAATACTTAGGCGACAAAAGCTTTTAGTTCGTCGGCGTAGTGGGACACTTAGGCGACGAAATAATATATTTCATCGGCTTAGTGGTCCACTTAGACGACGCAATATTTATTCTTCGTCGCCTAAGTGGTTTAATTTAAAAAAAAAATTAAAATTGAGATAAAATATAATTAATATATTAAAAAATTTATTCATACAAATTAAAAACTTAATATTAATAAATTTGTTCATCCAAACTAAAATGCTAGATAAAAGAAATTAATCGAACAACAAAAGAATATATGGGAGGGGGAGGAGCCTGCTAGAGCTAGCTAGCTACTTTTGGGTCGACTGAAGACTTGCAAACGTGTTGAACTATTGTTCCAACCGACTAAGACGTTCTTGACCTTCTTGGGCCTTCTCTTTGGCCAGTCGTGTCTCCTCCTCAAGTTTGGCGATTCGTTCATTGGCTTGTCGGACCCGTTCATTGGTCTGTCGTGCCTCCTCCACTGCATGTGCCATACGGTCTCTAGCCTCTCGGGCCTCCTCCTCCGCCCGTTTGATACGCTCCGCATTTGAAGACCGACAATGTGCAGTGGAACTCTCCCCTGCAGATGGTTAGGAGGAGCTGACACTGAAGGTTACTCCTCCTAGCCCCCGAATCTCACCGTTGTTTCGCGGTCCTAGTGCGTTTACAAGCACTCTGGCCTGAATCGGCTCGTCAAAATAGGGAATGATCTGATCTTCCGGAATGTCTGGGTGCTCCTGCCTCACCTTAGTCATCACCTTATCGACCTCAGCTCTGATCTTTTCCTGCATTTGAAAATGAAGTGCATTAATATCTTTAATCACATAAGAACAGTGTCAAATGATGAGTTTAAACATAATAGGAAACTTACTATATTTCCTGTCACTTTCGGGTGCTCAGGAGGGTACACCATCTCATAATTCTTCACCAACGCCATTGGTTCACCATTTTCCTTCAACTTGAGCGCCGTATAGATGAAAGGCTTTGCACCGGACCGATTGTGCAGTGTCTTCATAGCCCGGTTGATAGTGTTGGCGGCCGATCGTCTCTGTAGAAGTTTAATTACATTTGGGACAAATAAGCATTCAAACAAAACAAAAATCAAGAATGTTTACATTTCAAAGCGCAGACTAATATTAGAAATTGTATACCTTGAACCCATCGCTCTGGAAGTGTTCAAGCAGCCAAGCCCAATCGGTCTTCCTATTTTTGAACTCTTTTGGGACTTCGCCAGGGTTGTCAATCCTAAGCCTGTTGAGCTTGCTCTTGAAGGCTGTGTAGGTCTTCGCGGCATGCTTGTAAACCCACTCTACCATCTTCTGATCATCCCAAGGGATGTCATAAACAAGCTGTTACAAAAAAATAAAATAGAATTAATATGTAAACTGACTTAGGTATAGAAAAATAAAATATTATAAATTATAGTTGTTTTCTTCTTACGTCGAGTTAATTAGAAAGCTTCTTCTGATCATCCTCCTCCAAGTCCCACCAACCGGCAGCAGTCATGGGAATGCTGTCCTGAATGATATGGCCGATATCATGAGTCAGCCAGCTGTTATGTGTACTGGTCTTTGGTCTGTGCAAGAACTGATCATCCATGATGATCTTCACCTTCTCTCTATGCTGGACCCAGTACTGATAGGCCTTTAACCCTTTGACCAACCCCCGTTTGCGTTTGGGAGGAGGTGCTGCCAAAATAATAACAGTTTTATTAGGGAGTAATAAGACATTTATAACTAAATAACTTAATTAAAAGTGTTGGATTATCTTTACCTCCATCAGGCCGAGGACGAGATGTGCACCGACAACTGATCTCTTGTGTAGGGTCGTCTTCGGTTTGAGGTGTGGCCTGAGACGATGGAGTGGCTGAAGTATCTTCCACCGACAATGGGGGAGGGGGGGAGGTGCTGATCCGCTCGCAGACACGACCGTAGTTGGCTGCGATGAACTCCCTTCTGAGGCATTTGACCTGTAAAAGCGGTCAAATGCCTCCGGCCTCTTCTTCATCTTCCCATGAGTCGGCAGCATATTTTTTCTGTCAAGAAACACAAATTATATCACAAACACTCTCATTCTGCATGTTATTAAGTTGATGTTGAATATGGCTCTCCAATAGGAATATGCATCTATTCATGAATCATTAGAAGGCACAAGAGACACATGGTAGCTACCAGCAATGATATAAGCACATTGCTAATGGAAAACAGTATGTGAGACATAAAAGATTGGACTAAAGATTGGATTCATATATAATTACATAATGTGAGGGCTCTAGAAAGACAGGTGACATGGGGTGGTCTATTCCCATGTCTCAATCTTCCAATACATAATTAACCAGCCTTAAACATAATTAACCTATCACTAGAGCCATATACAGGACAAGCTTTCAATACAAATCAACTCAAAAATATATAATCCAACATCATTACAGGATTTAATGATTACAGGATAATAGTGATTACAGGATCTATCACTTTCACTATCACATATATAATCCAACATCATTACAGGATATATATAATCACTATTTTCTGTGTTCCAAATGTTTATCCAAACTCAATAGTAAAAGAGAGAGTGCAACCTATCATTGAGATTCTTTGATTATGAGACAGTGCCTCCTTAATTATAGATAAGATTTAGACCAAAGAAGAGGTATATGTTCTTAACTCAAGCCAGCACGTAAATTCCTACAATTAAGTGTGCGCAACAGTAAGCTACGAAAATGATTATGCTGATAATCGATGGAGCACTGGTTTCTGACTTGAGTGAGTGAACTAGCTACTGACATATTTGTCTTAGTCTGCATCTTACAGCTAGTCAAATGTTCACAGAAACCAACATCTATATATCCAACATCATATAATCTATCACTTTCACTATCTGCAGGGTGATTATATATATCCAACATCTATAATCTATCACTTTCACTATCTGCAGGGTGTATAATCCAACATCATCACAGAAAAAATACAAATGTTTTTGCTGAATCTTTAGCATATGAAGGTATACACATGCTCGTTAAAACTATCTTCATTAGTTTGAGACATACCGGGAAAAGTTATTTGAATATCAGAAGCAAGATGCCTGCCCCCTGCTGAAATTAGAATAGTGTCGCCAGGCCTGTAACGAAACAAAAAAAGTGTCACAAAGCGAGCCAAGGAGAAGCAAAAGACAGAAGCATCAAGCATATTTACCCAATTTAATTGAGAGAGCCAAGAAGAAGCAAAAAACCGAAAAATAGCTTGCTTGAGAGAGAGAGAGAGAGAGAGAGAGAGAGAGAGAGAGAGGAGACGGCGGTCACGAGGCGAAGGACACAGCGGGCGCTGGGGCGGGAGGAAGGTGGCTGGGACTAATTGCCCTGCATTGGGGCGGGGGCCACGAGGCGGAGGACACGACGGCGAGGTGGCAGTGGCAGATGGGGAGACGGATTTCCCCTTTTTAAGAGAATTAGGGATTTTGAGAGGAGAACGAATGAACTGATCGACTTGGGATTTTAATATGTCTTACTTAGGCGACGAAAGTGAACAATTCGTCTCTTAAGTGAAGAACCAGGCGACGAAATAATATCTTTCGTCGTCTAAGATAATAACTTAGGCGACGAAATATAAAAGTTTCGTCGCCTAAGTGATTACGAATTTTGGCCAAACCGTTTGGCGGAAAATTTTGGCCAAACCGTTTGGCTCGAAAGCACCACTAGATGTCCGGTCATGGTATCCCGCTTAGATTTCGGCAACCGTAGATTCATAATCTGCTACTTCACCGTGTTTACTGCATGTTGTATAATTCTGTATAATACCTCTGTTACACAGGTGATCGTAGATTCTGATTATCGTCTTGCACTTAGTATTCATACAACTTAAGCAGGGACACCTGTGTGTTTTATTTCCTCTAGCTTGTTCACGTACAAAATTTATAAAACTTCCTACTCCTTGTTGGTATTCAATGCTCCCCCTTGGGTACTGCATCAAACTCTTGTCTCTATCCATCAATCACTTGTCATATATATATAAGAGAAACAATAAATAATCACAAATTAACAAATAAACAATTTATATGCATGTTTCTTCTCGACCTTATGCCTCCGGTTAGAGTCCTAATCTCATTCAGGAGCACAAGACTTTGTTTCACAGTTTGTATAGGTCTTGTGTATTCTTTTTCAGTCGTGGGAAAATTTCGGCAGCATCTCCCCACAGTTCCTCAAGTACACGAATATCTATATACCTAGTATGCACTCGAAGAATAGTGTTGGGAGACCCCGTCGAAATATATACCCACGACCGCAAACGAATACACAAGACCTATACAAACTGTGAAACAAAGTCCTCTGCCCGCAAACTGTCCAAAACTGAGACAATTCAAGAATCATATGCTGATTCTCGAACGAGATTTCTAAGGATATAAATGCATGTACATCAGTTAATAAATAAATTATTTATTCTTTCATTCACCGCTAATTATATATAAATCATATAACAATGATTTTCTTAAAATAATAACAACTATTAATTAAATTAATTAAAACATTTAAAAAAAATTAATATATATAATTCAAAAATTTCACAAAAACCTACAATTAATTGAGTATGTATATATGGATCAACAAAAGCAATAGTACTATCACCTCACTATATACACACATAACAAATTAAATGGAAATATTTAAATGGAAAAAATTGAAATTTTTGTTGAAAAAGATGAAGAAAGAGATCATACCAAGTTAAAAATCGATGGGTAGTAGTGGTTAAGGCTTAGGAAGACCCAATTTGAAGCTTTTCATATCCAAAAATGAAAATCGGTGCAAAAATTTTGGGGGAGGAAAAATTTTCTGATTTTTTCCTCTTCTTCCCGATCTGGAAAACCAGTCAAGTATATATAGTCTGGATTCACTTAGGCGATGAAAAAAGATCCTTCCTCGCCTAAGAGTTTTACTTAGGTGACAAAATCATCCACTTTCGTCTCCTAAGTTAACTACTAACGCGACGAAAAAATTATTTCGTCGTCGTAGAGAAGAACCCTAACGACAAATTGTCATCGACGTTTTTATATTTTCTTAGGCGACGAATACATGTTTTCGTCTCCTAAATGGAAATGTAGCCGACAAATACGATAACTTTCGTAGCCTAAGTAAAGATCTTAGGAGACGAACAAAAATTTCGTCGCCTAAGAAAATAAGTAGACGACGTAAGTATTTTATTCGTCGTCTAAGAATCTACTTAGGCGACGAAACTTCCTTCTTAGAGGACGAATTTATTTTCGTCGCCTAAGACTTCTTAGGCGACGAAAAATTATAAGTTTCGTCGACTAAGGTTTTTTTTCTTGTAGTGAGACATGCTTTAAGGCGCAACATGTCCTTATTGAATTCATTAACCCTTGTGTAGTCAAGCAAGTGGATTTCATTCCACTGAGCATTCAGTTCTGGGAGTAAAGTGTCATGAATGTTCCCAAATCGTCCCTTTAGGGCATCCCACAGTTCTTTGGGTGTTTTCAACTGAAGGTACTCCCAGCGTAAGCTAGGGTCAATATGTCGCCTAAAAAACACACATGAAATTTTTTTATAACACACATGAAGTTTTTTTTATCATGACATTATACTTAACATATAATATGCGAAATAGAATAATCATTCAACATTAACAAAATACAGATTGCATACTTGATAATTAATTTTTTTTAAAAATATAGAGCACACAATATTCGCATATAAAAACTATGTCACATTAATTACAAAATAACATCTAAATGACAAATATTGCCTACATAAAATTTAATGCTTAAAAATATAAATATATATATATATATATATATATATGCATTTAAGTAGGTAGTAAAAAAATTAACAAGTGAAATCAATGAATCAAATAGACAATTATATTTCACATTTACAATTAATTTTATTAAACAGTATCAGTAAAACAGTAATTATTTATTTTACACTACAGTAGGTTTTGAAAACTAACCTTAATTTACCAGAAATAGTAAATATCCGTTTCTTATTACGCGGGTCGGATCTTGTAGAAACCGGGTCGAGCAGCAACGGGTCGGGCAGGATTCCGGGTTGAGCGAAAGACAGCCGATCGGAGTTGCTCTGCGTCTTAATGGTTCACACGTCGATGGATTCGAAGAGGATCGGCACTGGATCAACCGACGGTGAGGCCGGATGTTGCTGGGTCATTGGCCTCGGGTCAAGAAGTCCGGGCTTCGGGTCGACGCTGGTCTGGGCAGGAATCGGAGCAACAACGTCTGTCGTCGGCGGTGGTCCGGGAAGCGCGATGTCCGAGAATCCGGTGGTCTGGGAAGCGCTGGTGCAGGCCTAGCGAGGCTAGTCTCGGTGGTTGCGGGGCTGCTGCTAGCAAGGCTAGTGGCGGCGGCGGGAGAAAAAAAAAATTCTAGGATATTTTTTTTTTCTGTTTCAGTTTTTTTTATATTAGTTAAAAAAAACTCAGGGAATAAAGCTACGTGTCTGATAACGTGTAATAGTGAAACTGAATCGGTGTGCTCATTTTATTAGAGAATCCATTTATATAGGGTGACGATTACAATGGTAAGAACAATTATAATTATGATCATAATCACTGATTGAAACATTACATCTGATTGATCACTAGTTTCCTAATTCACTATCGTGATTATTTTGACGAATGCACACTAATAGTATTTTCTAGGGCTGGGCATCCAGATTTCGGATCGGATTTGAAGCAAATTCATATCCAATCCGAATTATTCGGTTTGAGATTTTCTTCATCCGTATCCGAATTTTAAAATAGCGATCCGAATATTAAACCAATCCGGATTTCCGGATCGGTTCGGATCGGATTCGGTTTTTATCCGAATTCAAAAAGCCTACTTTATTAGGAATTAAAATTTCAAAATGCATCAAACAATCCATAATCATAATTCCATAAAATGATTAAAATCAATTACCATAATCATAAAATCCATCACCATAACTATAATTCCATACTTAGTACATAACCAAATTTAAATTTATCATAAAGGGTTGACATGAGAGAATGAATTGGGGTGTTAGGGATTTTATATGGATAGATCATTAGATTAAGTGTTGGAGAGTACATGGTAAAGACATGGAACCAATGAATAATAATGCGATACGTATGTAAAAAGTATATAAATGTAAATTAAAAAAATTCAGATCGGATCGGTTTTTTTCGGATGGTTTATGAGGTTGATCCAAATCCAACCCTGTTTAAAACGGATTGAATCGGTTCATTATTTTTCTCACCCCAAATATTTCGGATCGGTTATCCGACCCGGAAATTTTGGATGGATCGGTTCGGATTCGGGCCAAATTCGGATTTATGCCCAGCCCTAGTATTTTCTTTTAACATACTGAACTTTTTTGATACCAATTTCCTCCGGAGCACTGTAAATCAATTTCCTTTGCATCACATTTCAAAACAGCATACGTCCTTCATTAACCGCCTACCAAGGAGACAAATTCTACATGAACAGTTAAAAAGAAAAGCACAGATCAAGTAGCCGGCAATTTCATTGTCTGACCATGTCTGTGTTTGATTAAGAATATATGTTTATTTCCAATGTGGGACTCATGCCTCCTTTTGCCTCTATGACAGCTCAAGTTAAAGTGATCTCAATGATCATCGTAATCTTTTACTTACCCTCTCAAAAGAGCACGAAGAATTTTTCTTTCTTATGTTGCTCCACATTCTCTTTTCCAGTTTCTACAACCACCATATATATCATAATTAGTGAGAGGGAAACACTGGGACTTGTCTGTAACGGGTTCTTGATTTTCTCCAACAAAAACCATCTGAGAGTGAGAGTGACAGAGAAACATAGAAAATCGTATGGCAAATACCAATACTACAACAAAAGAAGCATCTTCATCAACATCAAAGTTCATAAAATGCGTGACAGTTGGAGATGGTGCTGTTGGAAAGACATGCCTTCTCATATCTTACACCAGCAACACTTTCCCTACTGTATAGAGCTTCTGACCTTCAACCCCCATATAAATCTCAGTCCTTTCTTTTCTGTTAATGGCACTGCATGTGTTTCTTTCTCACTGTCTTTTCCCTTATTGTTGTTTTGTTCGTAGTCCTAAATTTCCTCCTTGCATGAAGGATCTTTGTTCTTTCTGTTTCCATGAACTTTTCTTCTTCTTCTCCATGTCTTTTCCCTTATTGTTCTTTATTCTTCTTCTTCTTGACAGGATTATGTTCCAACTGTATTTGACAACTTCAGTGCTAATGTTCTGGTTGATGGGCAGACTGTGAATCTGGGTCTCTGGGATACTGCTGGTACTATTTCTCTTAGTCTCTTAAAAGTTTGATGCTCAAGGGGGTTAAGATTAAGGTAGTTTCTCACAGCAATTGTACAAGCTGATAATCTGAATTGAAGTACAGGTATTAGTCAATAAATAATTACTAGTTATTGAGTAATTCTAGTCCTTAAATTTTTCAACCCCATAATGATATTATGATGTTTCAAACATGTCAAAGATTGAGTAATGTGAGAAAGGGTTGGAGTGAACAATGCATTACACCTGCATGAGATCCCAATAGGAATAACAAAGTGGAATTTTACCATATTTTTGTAAAAAATGAATGCATTTCAATGGTAGCTCATCCATGTGTGACAACCTCAATGCATTTTCTCTTTTGCTTTGGAGAAGAAATTTTTTTTTTCACTTTTGGAAAAATAGAGTACCTTTGTGTGCTAGATAACACTAGCATATAATGATACAATGCAGATATGATCATATTGTTTGAAGTGGCTATAAAGTACTTCTCCAATCAATGGTGCTTCACACTGTTAATTTGTTGCTAACCTTTATAATGCAGGTCAAGAAGATTACAACAGGCTGAGGCCTCTTAGTTACAGAGGAGCTGATATTTTCCTTGTTGCCTTTTCCCTCATTAGTAGGCCTAGCTATGAAAACATTTCAAAGAAAGTAAGCCTCTTTTTCTCTACCAAGGTTCTATCCTAAGCTCAAGATTCACTTTTTCAATTTGCATATGCACCAAAGTATAATACTAATCAGAATCTATGTTCTCTCTTCTCTTTTGACCTGTTGCATGTCGTATTGGAGAAGTGGGTTCCAGAGCTTAGACATTATGCCTCATCCGTGCCCATTATTCTAGTGGGGACTAAACTTGGTAATCCATTCTTTCCACTACCAAAAGTCCTAAACCAATTCAAATTGGATTTGACAGATATACATTTCTTTACCTTAAGTTTCACTGTATGCTTCAAATAATTGAGTTTGATTGAAAGACAGACTAATAGTGAAGGATGCAAAACATTTCCTATAATCTGTCTCAGTTTGATTCCTAAACTCTAGTTCGGTTTTAAGGTAGAGAGTTCTATCAAGGAAGAAGCAGGATATGGAAAGTACTTGAAAACTTGCATGCTCATGGGATGTGGAACTCTGCTAACTTATACTAATTAAACAAGTACTGAAGTGAATTGTAAAACAAGGGGTTGGATAAAGAATTTTTCAACTCATACGAATGAGTTACCATTCATGCATGAATCATGATACATATGCTTCTGTCTTTGTTGAGTTGATTTCTAATCATATATATGCTTCAACAAAATACACAGATTTGCGAGAAGGCAGACAGTTCCTAATGAATTACCCTGGGGCTTGTACCATCTCAACCGAACAGGTAGTCTTCTACTTTAAACCCTTCTCCACAAATACCGATTGCTCCTTGTTAATATTTCTGATTGGGTATTAAGAAAACAAATGAACAAAAAGAAAAGAAGTCGATCGAGAGAAAACTATCATTGGATATTAATCTTGTTCAATCTCTTTTTATATTTTAGGGTGAAGATCTGAAAAAGAGAATAGGGGCTGTGGCATATATAGAGTGCAGCTCAAAGACACAGCAGGTATAAGTCTCACATTGTGAATATCTGCTCATGATCCAGTATTACAAGAAAAGGGCAATGAATTTCCATTTATGTAAAACTCATCATGACCAGTACTTGGCCGGTCTGCTTGACCTTTTTTAATTTAACACTTCAATGCAAATTACACAACATTAATAGTAATTCAGAAACAGTTGGAACAAATTTTGGATGCAATTCGCATCTGCTGAAAGTATAATATAGACTGATGATTATGCAGAACGTGAAGGCTATTTTCGATGCAGCTATTAAGGTGGCTCTCTATCCCTCGAAGTCCAAGAAACAAAAGAGAAAACTGATGCCCTGCAATGTTGTTTGACCTAGTTTATATTTGTCTAGCTGTTCGTTCTTTTCTTCCCCATTTCTACGTGGTATTCTTTTCTTGGAAAGAGTTTGCAACATACATAATTGTTTTTACTTGTAATGTTATCGATAATCATCATGTATATGTATCCTCCTTTAATTACCATTTCTTCGGTCGAAATTTAATTAGACAGTTAATTTCTACATTGGCACAAGCCTTTTCACTTCATATTTCAACTGTGCGCACATTGGCCATGAAAGGAAACTCAGTTGATCAGTATATTAGTTGCTACTTGGTACCTAAATCATTGAAACGTACCATAGTAAAATATTTCATTAATGTAAGCTAGGATGGAAAAAGGTGATTCATCTAGCAATAGGTCTGTAAGCGGATACAGACCTATCTCGGGTGGGCTGAAGCAGAATTGGCAGGAAATCACTGAGTGTTAACAGTGCTACCAATCCATCTAAGGTCAATATTAGGATTCATATTTGGTGTTTAACAACAATGTAGCTGCTAATGATCACGTAATCTGAGACCAACAATAGTGGGCCAGAGCTCACTGCTGAATGTAGCAATGCATACATTGCAACAAGCACTTCTATCAAAGGTTATAAAAGAGACCAGGTCGAAAGGGACTTCGGAGTAGTGCTAGCAGTAGTGCTCATCAATCGCCTAATACGCAAATTTGGAGACTGATCGAAGCTAGGTTGGCTTCCCCAATAATTTCAATTTGTTTCTTTAATCATTTTCTTAACAAATAATCAAACTCACTGCTGCTAATTGTAGTTTATAACTACAGCAATTATACTTCATCATCAAGAATCAACAAAAAAAAAAATTTAAATCGAAAGTCAAGATTTTTTATATATCTCATCAGACAGTTCAAGAAATAACACACATGAAAGGGCTGACAATAAGAGTTACCTCCTATGACTATCAAACACCTAGCTGTACCTAGGTCTCTAACAACCAAAAGTACATCCACCTTCTCAAGACCGTTTATAGCGCCTTTATTTCAGCAGACATGAACCACTTAGAAGTTTTGAATAAATTTGTCCAATCAAATGGAGAGCCTACCCTTATCGATTCACAATTAGAATCCATGTGGGCCATAAAAATCCAGTCCAACTAAATAAAGACGTCCAAAATAAATGAAGGCCCAAACACCATATTCTAGAACAGCCAAGTCCAACCAATGTTCCAAGCCCAGCTAAAACCAAGTCCACTTAGTTTGTGTTCAGACCCAATTCCGGAATAGCACACCGTCGCCGCCGAACCTGCCGTCAACCGCCACGACGTCGTACGAAATCAACTGAGAAACTCCACGCCGACCCAAGCACCAAGATTGCTCCTCCTGAGTTACTTGAAGAACCCCTTCAATTTGAGAGATACAGGGCAAGAATCCCCTCCACCACCAAAACAAGGCAGTCGCAACCGCCGACGCCGCCAACCACCCATATTCGAACAACCATAGTAGACTGAAGAGCAAGGTCCTTCCCTCCCAAATTAATTCCCAACAAGGACACATCAGAGAGAAAAAGAATAAAAAACAAGAGCGCACAACAGCAGATCGACTCTTAACGTCTAGAGCAGACAATCCAGTGGAGGAAAAAGGGGAAAAACCCTTCCTCAGGGTAGGAGGTTCACCGTCGGCGGCCATTTGGGAAGGATTTGGTCGAAGGCCGCTGCTTGAGAAAACCCCAAGAATCAATAATATAATTCATTCTTGGCTTCTTGCTTCTCTTTTAAAATGTATATTGTCATGCACACTGATACAATTTTCTTCTATTTCATGTATTTAGCACATGAGTTAACTCTTGCAATACATATATGACGTTATTAGACTATATATATAGGGAGAATTACTTAGTAGTACCTGACCACATTTGAATTAACTAAAAACTCACTTTCCATATTTCTTATACAAATTAGGACATAAGTCCCAAGCTCAAAAAATAAGTGGACCAAAATTGATTAAGTAATTAATGTAAAAATATCTAAAATACTCTTATTTTCGTGAAAATTACCAACTGCCACCCAGATCTAACAAGTTTCTCTCTCCTCATTTTTTTAGTTTTTTTCAAGCAAATTTAAATTTTCCGACTAAACTACCAGTAATTTGGAGGTGAGCCAATATATAAAGTTGTTCCTTATGTCATGGGCTTTCATTTAAGTACCATATTGCATGTGTTTTGAGAAATTTTGAAATTTCGAATTTTGCTCACCAAAAACCACAGTAGCAGTTAGTATCTCAGTCGACAGTAGCAGCTAGATTTATAGTCAATAGTAGCAAGTGCCTTCCCACAGTAGCAGTTAGATACATAATCGACAGTAGCAGGGACCTTCCCAGCCAACAGTAGCACCTTTCAAATCGACAGTAGCAGCTACTTTCATGCTCGACAGTAGCAGCTAGATTTATAGTCAATAGTAGCAAGTGTCTTCCCACAGTAGCAGTTAGATACATAATCGACAGTAGCAGAGACCTTCCCAGCCAACAGTAGCACCTTTCAAATCGACAGTAGCAGCTACTTTCATGCTCGACAGTAGCAGGTACATTCCAAGTCGACAGTAGCAGGTGTCTTCCAAGTCGACAGTAACAGTTAGTTTCCTAGTGGACAGTAGCAGCTAGTTTTGCAATAGACAGTAGCAGCTAGTTTTGCAATAGACAGTAGCAGCTAGATTTGTAATAGACAGTAGCAGCTAGTTTTGTAATAGACAGTAGCAGCAATTAGGACTAAATACATGCTTGTAAATATTAAGGACAAAAGAGTAAATTAGTTAATAACATGTGGCAGCTTGTTATGCACATGGTATTTATTTGTAAATTTTTGTCCTAATTTGTTCAATTAAATATGTAAGTGAGTTATTTGTAAAACAAATTGTTGTCATGTACTAATTTGTAGTTTGTCCATATATATAAGCACATGACTTGATTCTACCAACAGCTCTACCTTATTAAGAAAGAATTAGTATAATTAAAGAGGACAAAGTATTTAACTAAGAATAAAAAGAAGAAACATGTGTGTATAAAACTAAAGGGGTCGTCTACAGTACCTTGATGTATATTATATTTTTAATTTACAACTAATTGAACAAAATTTACTATTTTCTACACTAAATTTACAACATTGACAACAAATGTACAACATATGTTTTATATATTTGCATATAATTAAACATATTTACCACATTGACAACCATTTGTTCATAAACTTGTAAATATGTCGTAGGTGAAGTAATTACAACTAATAGAACTACAAGTATCCAAACAATCACTCTATTTATCACAATGACAACAAAATTTGTCATCAAATTTGTAAATGAGGTATCATATACATGAGGGTACTGTTTCTGTTTAAACCCGTAGGCCTGACAGAGACTGGTGGATCCTGGTGTAATTCCTTCATGCAAATACCGCTAACTAAGGGGAATATCGGGCGGGCCGGTCTTCTCCTCTCCGATGCCTAAGTCAGTACCGTTGGGATAAATGGATAACTTAGACATGAATAGTAACTAGTTGGAAAGTTTGTTACCTATTAATGAGGGTAGTTAGAGCCCTTATATAAGTGGTCGAGCGTGAGATCTGGTCTCACCCTTCGATGTGGGACTGATCCCCTTCTGTTCATATATTGGGACAGCTTTGGTGGTCTGTTCGGCAGGCTGGCGCCTCCGGCTGCGGGTTTGTGGGCCTGGGTAGCCCCTCTGTGGCTACCGTCAACAAGTCCCCCAAGTTCCCGGTCAAAAGTGCAATCTTGAATGGGGAGATAAATATGTCTTGCTCTGTAGGCCCACAGACCTGCAGGGTTACCGACCCAACGGTGTCCTAGTCCCCCAAGTCCGCGTTGAAGATTGGGCTTGGCCGGGCGTTCGAGTAGCAAACCTGTTATGATGGTGTGTTGTGCTGCGAGTGCCTGTTCATGATGATGTGCCACAGTTATGAGTATGAGTTGTGATGATGGTGGTGTGGTGTTGGAGTTCCGTCGTGCCATGCATATGGAACGGGGTGAACCCAGACGAGTGCATGAGATGATAATGTGGCGTTGGGATCCGCCATGCCATGCATATGGGACAGGGTGAACCCGGACGAGTGCATGGGATCATATTGTGGCGTTGGAATCCGCCATGCCATGCATATGGGACGGGGTGAACCCGTACGAGTGCATGGGATGATAAGTCCCCCAAGTGAATAATGGCGGCCGCTAAAGGCTGCCGGTTTTCTCCCGGTGGGGTGTTGGAATGGCTTTATAATGTCTTGCTAGTATGCGTGCATTACTGAGATGCAATGTATACTGATATGTGGTATATATATGTAGTTTCCTACAAGTCCCCCTAGTTCGGGTAGGGGATTGGCCGGGAGTTTGAGTGTTCCCGTTGGTTTCTTGGTGGGGTGTTCCGGTCGTGATGTTTGCACCGGTCAACACTCGCTCATTCTTCTCAGCCTGTTCGTTATAAACGTGAGGTTATGTGCAGAGTTTCTAGCATGCGGGGAGATTTGTCCTGTGTTAGAGAAACAATTCTCCCGGTGGGGTGGCCCGGCCATATGTTCCCAAATTTTTCACAGCTTTGTGTGATGCAGGGTTTCTAGCCTGCGGCAAGATTTGTCATGTGTTAGAGGAACAATTCTCCCGGGTTTATAAAGCCCGATGTTTTGAAGCCTCGAGTTGTCGCTGGCGTCCGTACCCGTAGGCGCGGACGAGAGTAGCCAAACCAATGGAATGGAAGGTGGAATATAAGTTATCTGATGGAGTGGCCAGTGGAACTGGTGAAATGCCAGATGGAATCGGTGAAATACTTCTGAAACTATTGAATGCCACGTAACCGTTGGAATGCCACGGAACCGATATAATGCCGCATAACTGATGGAATGCCATGAAATCGGTGGAATGCCATATAACCGATGGAATGCCACGAAACCGATGGAATGTAAATTACCCGATGGGATGGCTTTCCTTGAATTGAGGTTGGCGCTTGGAGAAGTGGTAGGGGGCAGCTGGACGCCTCGGTTCTCTCCCCCAGCTCCTTCAACTGCCTTTTGTAGGCGAGGCAAGTGACTGACATGCATTGAAGGAGGAAGCCCATCAGTCCCATCAGTTATGATGGCATGCAGATTTTACCGATATTGGGACACGTGTCAGCAGGGAACGGTCTGAGATGGAAGGCCCGGATCCGCTGGCGTTTGACTTACCCCGATTGAGTATTTTGGGGGGATTACAGGGGTTCCTAGGGTACCGGACTTGTCTATATAAAAGCCTTCCTTGTCTTCATTGTTACTTTTTTGCTCTTGTTTGAGAAGAAAAACGCTGAAGAAGAGTCCGGAGAAGGGCTTTCTGTCAAGGTATTCTCGCGCTATCCGTGCTTCAGGCGTGCTTGTTCTTACATACGATTGCTCGGTGTTTTCCTAGGGCTCTCTTTCCTCGGTTGTGCATAGTAATCGGTAAGCTCCACCTCCTTTGTTTCCGGTTTTTTTTTTTTTTTTTGTTCTTGTTTTGCGGGGGTTTTCTTTTGCCGGGGGATCCCTATCGCAACAGATGAGTTGTTTGGAGTGGGGAATCTGTGACAGATTTGGGGAGCAGCCGCGGAGGGTGTTGTTTTAGGTTGTTGCTAACCCGCGGTGGGGTTTTGTTTTCCTCCCCCTAGGTTATATGTATTCTGGGAGCTCTGATGGGACTTCTGAATCGGACGCCATACGACCTGTAACAGACGACCAGGAGAGGTTGGAAGATTGGCTTGCGTCGCCTTCCTCGGAGTCAGAAGCCATCGCCCGCTTCCGGGGCGAGGCGTCGCCGTCCGGGTCTCTGGGGAGCAAGGACATCCCCCATGGGGTACCCCTTCCTGGCGCCTCGCCTGCAGTTTACACACTTGGGGACGGGGAAGGGGCTGTTTTGTGTAACGAACCGGAGGGTACCATGAGTCCCGCTGAGGTTGCCGCATTCCGGGAAACGTGGAATATTTCGGATGAGGTGAAATTACGGCCGCTGAATCCCGGAGAGTCGGCTTGTAATCTGAAGGAAGGTTGGGTTGCTGTTCATGGAGACCAGTTATGTCACGGGTTCTCCCTCCCGCTGCCTGACTTTGTGCAGTACATGCTCAGCGCTCTGCAGGTGTCTCACGAGCAGCTTCCCGGAAACTAGTGAGGCAGCTGCTGAGCCTTGCTTGTCTGTACGAGCTGTCCGGGATGAGCATGTCAACGGTGAACGAGTTCCGAACACTGTACATACTATCCTTCTCGAAAAAAGAAGGGGTGTCGGGGTTGCATCAGTTTTGGCACCCGACACTTTAAGCCTATTATCACCTGCCTGCCTTCCTGGTTGGACAAGAGCTGGAGGAAAAGGGTGGTGATGGCAGGGGGGAGGTGGCAGAAGAGGAGGAGGAAGTATCGGGTTCCCGATGCTTTCCAGCCCCTTGGCGACCAATCATATATACTATCTGAGTTGGAGCGGGATAGGATCGCCACGATATTCGGGTGCTGGTCCGGGCATGAGCGAAGCTCCTACAACTTCATAAGGCGGGAAGTGTTGGAGTACTGCGGCCTTAGGCGGGATCCCGGTGCATAGTGGGGATTTTAGCAGTGAAGTTCCCGCTGACCGAGTTTGTACTACGTCTAACTCTTTGCTTGGTGTTCTGCAGGTGCATCTTCCCGGTCGGTCATCAAACCCGCTCACACGTTGTCCATGGATGGTGAGGATCTTGTCTCGAGGCTGAAGGAGAAAGGGGAGGTCGTTTCGCGGACCACGGTGGATCGGGAGACCGGCCGGCTTATCGTCCACGCCGAGCCGGTGGCCCTGGATGTTGCATATGAGGACTACGTTTTAAGGCATGTGAAGACTCATACCGCGGGGTCCTCGGCGGGATCCGGAAAGGGAAAAACTGTTGGCGGACCACCAAAGGTTCCGGGTGGAACCGATAGGATTCCACATCGAGTGGGATCGGTCCCACTTGTCACCAGGGTCTCCTTGCCTGGCGCACAATCTTCTTCACCGATCCACCTGGGTGAGAAGAGGAGGAGGATCATGGATGTCCCGCCTTCCGCGCTGGTGACGCCGGTTGTCTAGTGAAAACTTGGCGAAACGGCTGAAATTAACCAGTGGCGGGACGGGCCCCGCCAGGGATGGAGCCGCTGCGGCTTCAAGTCTGCCGCCCTGGAGAGTAGTCACGGTTTGGTGGAGGAAGCGAGGAGCGGAAGTCCGGAAAGCCCGTTCGTCTGGAGTCTACTGAAAGACGTGATCGGCCTGGGTTTGGACAGGTCTGGGGTCTGGGACCGCTGGAGCCCTGTCGGGGGAGAATCGACAGAAGAGCAAGGAGTTGGTTCTCCAGGTAAGAATAGTTTGGTGCTGCAGCGCCGGACTAACAATTTATTTTTTATTTTTTTATTTTTTTTGTTTCTAACTGGTGGCCTGTCATTCTGCAGCTGTTGTACAATCTGTATCAGCCGAACCCGAGTGAGGAGCTGACGGAGCTGAAGAAGCAGATGGCGGTTCTGGCTGGTGCCCAGGAGCACCTTGAGGCTGAGAAGTCCAGGGTTGAGCGGGAGAAGGCCAGGCTGGAGGAGAGGGCCAAGAAGCAGGTGGCCAAGCTAGAGGGCCAAGTCCGGAGTCTCAAGGAGGAAGAGAAGGAGCGGGCTGAGGAGGAGAAGGCCGAACTGGAGGCCAAGGTGGATAAGCTCCAGCTGGAAGTTGCCGCTGCGCGTGCTGCCACCGTCGCTGCTGCTGGGGAAGAGGACCCGGAGCTTTTCCAGCAGGTTATCAAGAAGTACCACGACAGTGAGCAGTTTTTGGTCCTTCTGGGGAAGGCTAGGGAGGCCGGTATCGCCGATGCCTACGTGGAGTGGGAAGAGAATGGGTATCTGAATACCTCGCTAATGCCACAGGCTGATGATGATGATGGGGGGCAGCCGGGAGAGGAGGACGGACCTCAGTAATCCGAGCCCGCTAAGGAGGTAGCGGCGGAACCGAAGGAAGTCGGTGGACAGGCTGAGCCCGCTGGGGAGGAGGCCACGGCTCCTTAGGCTGATGATGATGATTTTTTCTTCTCTATTTTTTTTTTGTTACACCAACTTGGTGAACTAATGGAATGGATTTTTTACTCACGAGCTTTTTTGCTGCCTGCCTTTGGATTTTTGTAGTACTCGTTCAAAACAGTTGGAATATATATCGTGTAATGTTACACCGGCTGAACCGTTGGGATGCCAAACTAATTGTGTTGGAAAAATTAGCACTTACCCTTGGGCTCAAAATTTCTTATGCCGCTTAACTATCGCCGGGCCTGGGCATGCTTACCAGCCCTGGTCCCGATCCCGGGAGGTATCAACTTGCCTTCCTCCTTGGTACCGCTGCAGCTTACCGCTGCTAATTAACCCCTCCACCGCTGTTTTGAGGGCAATGCAATCGTTTGTCCGATGGGTAGCCTCATCGTGGTAGGAGCAGTATTTGCCTGTTTGCGCCGGGGTGAGGTTCCCCTTTGGGTGCTTCCGCTTTGGCGGTGGGGGAATGATGTTCCCGTTCTCGTACAGAATTTCCTCGTATGAAGAGGTTAGAGCGGTGAAGACTTCTTGACGTTCCGCTGGCATGATCGCCAGGGGGCGCTCTTGTTGGTAATGCATAGGCCTGTGCCCGCCCTGGGGCTTGTCAGGAAACCCTTTCTGATGCGGTTGGTTCCCCCAGTTTCTGGACAGCTTGTTGGGTTGGGCACCTTGGTCCTGGCCCCGTTGTCGAGTCCTGTTTTATTGGCGGACCGGAGGGGGCTCCTCCCGCTTCCTCTTGTGCAGGTGATGCCAATAGATTTCGTGGTCCGCCTGAGCGTGCCTGATGGCCATCGCCATCAGCTCATCGTATTCCTGCGGGAGCTCTACCCGCACGGCGTAAGAAAATTTCCCTGGCCGGAGACCCTGCTTGAATGCCATCTCGGCAATCCCCATGTCTAGGTTCCTAACCCCGGAAGTCGCCGTTTGCCAGCGGTTAACGAACGTCCTTAGCTCCTCACCATCTGTCTGCCTGCAGTTGAAGAGAACCGTCGATGTCCGGGCTCCTTCGACCCGCAGGATGAAGCGGTCGACAAACCGATCGGCCACCTGCTCGAATGCCTCAATGGAGTTTGCCGGCAGCTCGTAAAACCAGCTGAGTGCCTCTGCGGATAAGGTTTCCTGGAAGATGTTGCAGCACACAGCGTCGGAGCAGCCCTTGGCGTACGTTTGGGACCGGAAGCTATCCAAGGGTTGGTATGGGCAGCCGGCTCCTGAATACGTCAGTTCAAAGGACTTTTGGTTACTGGATCTGCCGCATTCCAAAACCCGGTGCGAAAATGGTCCCGTACGATCACTGAATCGCGCACCTTCCATCGGTTGCGCTGCCCTTCTCTCGTTGGCCTCCATTTGGGCCTTCATATCTAACACGGAGTCGGACAGTACTTGTAGTGCCCGTGCGGTCGAGCTCATGGCTTCATCTTCGAATGAAGCGTGTAGTTGCTGGGGGGCCGGCGTGCTCTTCGGTGGCGCTACGTCGCCCGGGGACTCCACCCTCATGGAGTCGGTTCCCCTTCCCCCCGATGATTGTCCCTCTTCAGGGCGCTGTAGCTGGCTCGATGTGGGTACATGTGCCCTTGCCAGAGCGGCGTTGCGCTGCTGTCCTCTTTCCAGGACAGCCACCAAGGCGGCATTCACCGTCTCCATTTCCTGATACCGGGCACTTGACTCTGCTCTATCCCGGTCGCTCTCCGCGCGCAGGCCGTCGACTTATGCTCTCATCACCTGGTGTAATTCCTTCCTGCAAATCCTGCTAACTAAGGGGAATACCGGGCGGGCCGGTCTTCTCCTCTCCGATGCCTAAGTCAGTACCGTTAGGATAAATGGATAACTTAGACAGGAATAGTAAGTAGTTGGAGAGTTGGTTACCAATTAATGAGGGTAGTTGGAGCCCTTATATAGGTGGTCGAGCGTGAGCTCTGGTCTCACCCTTCGATGTGGGACTGATCCCCTTCTGTTCATATATTGGGACAGCTTTGGTGGTCTGTTCGGCAGGCTAGCGCCCCCGGCTCCCGGGCTCCTGGCCATAAGGTAGACTGCCAGGCCCCGGGTCCGGGTGTTAGCGATTCTGCCTTGGGCCTTGGACGTGGCCCGGATGTAGCGACTGCGGGTCTGTGGGCCTGGGTATCCCTCTGTGGCTACCGTCAATAGGTACTGAAGAAAATTTCTAAAAGTATATATATATATATATATATACTCCTATCCAGAGCGAATGTTCGTTTTAAAATTAATGTGTGGAGTTCTTTTTTTGATTCACTTTTGGGTCACATTTTCACATCCCCACCTTTCACATGTTAGATTCTAATGTATAGATCATTTATACAAAATTTCATCTAATTTGATGATCGTTTGAGTCTTCTTTATGATGATTTACACGAACAGTTTAAGTTGGACATATTCGGTTTATTCATTGATTTAATTCAATTTAGATACCTTAACGATCATCAAATTGGATAAAATTTTGCATAGTTGATCTATACATTAAGTTCTAACATCTGAACGGTGAAGATGTGAAAATGTAGCCGAAAAGTGAGTCAAAAAAAAACTTCACACGTTAATTTCAAAGCGAACCTTCGCTCTGAATAGGATATATATATATATATATATATATATATATATATATATATATATATATATATTGTTGTAGGAAATAATGAATTGGTCTACTCATTTCATTGATAATCCCCTTTATATAGGGTGAGTATTACAACGGTAATAGTAAATACATTAATGACAATAATAACTACCTAATTACCTCTCGTCAGTTACATTGATGAAGGCACATAATGTGTTTTTCCTTTAACACTCCCCCTTGTGCCGAGTCAGAGGTAAAATGGTGCATGTGGTGTTGTCTCATTAAAAACCTTGTCAAGTAACAAAAACCCAATGGGAGAAAATAAAACTTTGATCGAAGGAGAAAAAGAGCACAACGCACCTATTACATTTGGAAACAACAAGTGTGTGCTAGACTCCCCCTGATGTCTGCACCTCCCCCTGATTTTTACATTAATCATGGAATTCATCTTGATTCTTTCATTTGATCAAGGAAGCTTCAGTAACATTAACATAGTTATGCATTTTCACATGTTTTTCCAAATATGACTTTGAACAATGATTTAATAACTAAATCTTGTCACATCGTTCTCAGATCCAACTTGATTTACTTTGATCTTGAGGACAAGGTTCTTCATGAACCGAACATGCACCTAGGTTCATATTGAACATCAGGTTCACTCATGGTATAACATTCATATAACAAAACAGTTATAACTTCGTCTAGAGTGTGGATGAACCGTTAAAAGATTTGAAATTGATCTGTAACAACAGATTTTCTTATTTCACCTTTAATGCGTTTTTCTTAACGCATAGTTAGTTATGACGTGGATAGTTTCTTTATCATGTCATATTCTATATAGAGATTGAATAAGCCCAAATCTTTCAAATCTTTAAGTATTTGAAAGAACAATTTGCGTTGCGTGGGCGCAGAGCTAAACATAGCTTTATAAATTTTCATCGAATGAGAGGTCGAGTCTTACATATTATGTTTAAGTACAATCATGCGTCATTGCACTTGTATAGGAATTTCATTTCCCAACACTTATTCGTCATCTTCCTTTAGATGAAAAACGGATCTATTGTTAGAGTAAAGACTTCGACTGATCATGAGAGTATATGTAGGCCTCACTTTATTCTTTAGAGTGCCTAAGCCGATTGATGTATGGTCACCATCATTACAGTCCTTCAGTTTCATTTCAAGACTGTGTATTCCCAATATCTTTTCATTCTTAACTTAGGATTTACAATACATAGAGTATCTCTTAATTCATTGAGAGTCTGTGTATATCCATAATGAGCACGCAAGGGCATAATTCACCAATCTCTTCCCAATCAAGTAGCCACTTTAGTGAACGTTTCAATTTCTTTTGCAAACGCACTTATGTGATCTAGTGCAACTTGATTTGGGTGGATGAAGTCCGTTTAGGATCCTCATGTATATCTCTTAATTTAGATCCCCATAGAAATATGTGTTTTGACCACTTTCATAAGCTGCATGTTCAGTTTTTCAGAAACTACCAAACTGACAAGGTAGTGGAGTGCAATGACATCCATTACGACAGATTGTCTCCTCGTAGTCCATTACGAGAGAATATCTCCTCGTAGTCGATTCCAGTGCGTTTTTGAGTAACCTTGCGCCATAAGGTGAGTCTACATACTCTTACTCTCATTACGCATTCTAACAAAGATATATTTGGTAGGGTTTACATTTGCGGTGTCGGCATCACCTGCCCAAAGACCTATCTCTTTGTTTATACTGGATCGCTTCTTTCCATTAGGCCAGTTTACTAAGTTGACATTTTTCGACAAAGTATGGTTCGATAGTAGACTCATTATTCCACGTCCTCATGTACACTAGTGTAATGTGTTTGTAGAGATCTCTATACTTTAAGGATTGGTTCTAACATTTGAGGCGTCCCCCAATGATAACCACAATCCATAAATATTCTCATGAGACAGATTTGAGTATCATTGATCAATAGATCAGTTGTGCCAAACTTGTTTTCTTCCTTTACACAAGTATGTATCGAACCTAAGGTGGTCTCCCCCTCTTCCTTGGAGAGCCACGGCCTGTGACACCATTTATGCCACTTATGGCGTCACCATGCCACCATCCATGGTGGCAGTGCAATACCCAATTCCTCTTGGGTGGTACCATGTTCTTTTGATAAAACACAATCCTTACAGGTATATTGTGCAGCAGGTTTATATGATCCCGTCACTTTAATGTATAAGATATCTACACACCTTACTTTGTGTGATTTTTGGGGATCGAGATGAGACACAGTGGGGACAAACCACGACAATTCATGTCGTTCCACTTGAACATGCTTGTTCTTATCTCCCCCTAACGACGGGAAGACTGTCTCATCCAAATGACACACCGCAAATCTAGCGGTGAGGAGATCGCCTGTCTAGGTTTCGACATAGCGGACTATAGCTGGAAGTTCATATCCAGCATAAATATTTATTCACCTCAAGTAACCCATCATTGTGCACTGTGGCGGCGCAATTTTGGCACATAAAACATTTAATGGAGCTCAAGGATTGTAGATCCGTGTCAATCCAAAAGAGCTCAAGGATTACAAGTTCGTTTGAAATTCTTTAAAATCCTCACACATAGTCACTAGTTATGGTGTAAATTGGTTCAATGATGTGGTCATAGATGAATAAGTAACGCTGCATGCAAAAATTGCATAACCCAAAACGGAAGTATTGGTGTGCTTTACCAATATTAAGACTATTACTGTAGTCGTTTTCCGTGAGACTAATTGGGTTTTTATATAGGAATATGATGTCTATTACAAAACCCATATAATAAGCCATAAAATCATCACACCTACGGAAATTAACCCGGCCTAGGTGCTTTGACTTTCTAGCATAAGCTGCATAAATTTTAATTGTGGATGGTGTCATGACACGTGACCAGCGTGTCGACACAACAACCAATACCATAAAATATCTAAGGTGTCCGCAAGTTAGTTGAATCAATCCACTGAATCCTCTTTGAATTCAATATAAGAATATAATGAGAATACATATGTCCTTTGCATATGACGGTGTCAATCATAAATTTTACGAGTTGGCTTTGAATGATATACTTTTATTCAAAAAATCACGATGGATGTCAGAAGCATAATAGGATATAAGTGCATATACTTTTGCATCAAATATATTATCATATCACCTTAGGGGGATAGTGGAATTTAAGGATTGAACACACGTCTTCAACCCTATATGGATTGTCTCGAAACAATATTTGAGGATAAAATGTTCTTTGATCGTCCTCAGTTTCGTGTGTGAACCATATTCTTCTGGTGTTTGCTTCTATTCATCCAAAATATGGGTGTCCATAGTAATTTCTTTAATGTTCGGATCACCAGATCAAAGCCAATGTATGTCAGATTTCCAAAAATATCATTTTCTTTTGACTTTGGGTTCAATTAGCGGTTACATATAACCCACTAAGTTGATATATAAACTTCTCTAATACTCGTTTACATCCGCAGTCATTAGAGGTAATGCAAAGGAGCTCAGATGAAATTCTCATCTATGTCTTATTACAAACATCGTGGCAGAAATTTCTTTAAAATGTGGAACAAATTCAATTTTCTTTTATCGCATAAATTGTCAATTTGACATATGCTCAATATATACATCGAAACGTAACTCAAGTTCTTTAGAGTAAATCGATGGGGATTGTAATAAAAAAGTATTGTAATCCCAGTTAAGCAAGTGCATTATGAATCTCAAAGGAACAGATATTTAGATCCTTATCACTTTCATTATAGTACTACAGTTCTTCAGTACTATTGTGCTATTTTGTGATATATTTGTACCATTGTCCTTCAGTACTATTATTCTAGGGATCACAAGGTGCGTTTCTTTGCCCACAGTTCGTTGTGTCATGCCTATATTATGTCTTTGCACACAGTTCTTTGTGCCTATATTATGTCTTTGCATACAGTTCTTTGTGTCATGCCTATATTATGATATGTTGTTTTACTTTATGCAATACTTTGCAAAGTTAGATGTAGAAAATTGAATCATGTATATTATGAATAAAATTTGAATAATCTCAATTCCTTTAGAGAAAATTCAAAAAATTAACATGCCAATGATTACATTTAATCTTGTCCAATTTAGAGAGAGAAAATTTAAGACCAAAAGTCTAATTTAGGACCAAAAGTCTTATTTAGGCGTAATAGCCTTTATAAGGATATCTTAAAAATTTTAAAGTAGACTAATCAAAGTCTATCTTGGATTGAGCCAGATCCTCTTTTTTTTTTGCTCTTTTAATAGCTGCAATGATGAGTGTTTCTGCCTAAACCCGGGGGTCTAGTAGATACTTGATGAATCCAACTGTCTCCTGCAATCCTGCTCACTAAGGAGAATACCGGGCGGACCGGCCTTCACCTCTCCGATGCCTAAGTTAGTATAGTTGGAATGTATATAACCAAGGCACGTATGTAAGCGGGGAGAGAGACGAGTTACCTCATAAAGAAGGTAGTTGGGGCCCATATATAGGTGGTTGGGGGTAAGGACTGGCCTTTCTCTTCGATGTGGGACTGATTCCCTTCTGCTTATACTTTCTGAAGCCCTCTTAGGCAGGCTGGCGCTCCCGGCCCCTGGGCTCCTGGAGGCAGGATAGAGTGCCAGGCCCCGAGGCCGGGTGCTGGTGATCCGGTCCCGACCCTTGGGCCGGGCCCTGGTGCGCTTGCCGCGGGTCTGTGGGCCTGCTGTAGCCTCTCTGCGGCTACTGTCAACAAGTCCCCCAAGTTCCCGGTCAAGTGCAATCTTGAATGGGGACTTAAATCTGTCTTGCTCTTGTCCCGCAGACCCACGGGGTTACCAATCTACCGGTGCCCAGTCCCCCAAGTCCGCGTTAAAGATTGGGCGTGACCGAGGTGAGTACCTGTTACCGATGGGAAGCAATAATTTATAAGCACACTTGCAATATAAGCAGCAATATGACTACGTGTTTATGGTGTTATGAGCATAGAGCCAAGATGATAATGATAATGCCATGATGTTATGATGCCATGCAACAGATGTGTGCATGGAATGATAATGAGGCGTTGAAATCCGCCATGCAAGAGATTTGTGCACGGGATGATAATGAGGCGTTGAAATCCGCCATGCAATGAATGTGCACGGAATTTCGGCCGGGCACCCTGCCCTATTGGCACGAAGCTGAGCTTCACTAGGCCTCATCTGGCCGATCTGCCGAAACGGGATTCACTGAGCCTCTACCGGGCTATCTGCCGAAACGGGATTCACTGAGCCTCTACCGGGCTATCGTTTCCTATTGCTAGGCTGCAGGGAGATTACCCTGGTGTTGCGGCCTGTTTGAAGCACCGGTGAACACTTGCTAGTTCTTCTCAGCTTATATTGAATAAGCGTTGAGGTAAGGGGGTGGCATTGAGGTGACAAAGCTCGCCATGTAGCCCCATGTTTGATCGCCTTTCAATGCGATGCAGGGTTTTTATCCTGCTGGACAAGCGTGCATGGGTTAGATGCAGACTCGCCCGGGTGTATAAAGCCCGCCGGTCGAATACTTTCGACCGGTGTCAGCCATGGTATTGGGCGGAACTCGACCGTTGCCCGGACATCATGCCATCTCCGGACTAGTCCCCCAGTGAAGTGCCATGGGGCCAGGTGCATTATGTTCCTGGTAGGGGGGCGGCGTTGAGGTGACAAAGCTCGCCATGCATCCCCCTGTTGCCGCAGCTAGTGCGATGCAGGGTTTTTATCCTGTTGGACAAGCGTACATGGGTTAGATGTAAACTCACCCGGGTGTATAAAGCCCAAGCCGGTCGAATGTTCTCATGACCGGGGTCAGCCATGGTACTGGGCGGAACTCGACCGTTGCCCGGACATCATGCCATCTCCGGACGAGTCCCCCAGTGAGGTGCCATGGTGCCGGGTGGATCCTATTCCCGGGATGTGTTCTGGAGCCGGTTGAATACGTCGAAACCGGTGGGCGGAACTCGACCGGGCGTCGTGCCATATCGAGACGAGTCCCCCAGTGAAATGCGACTGGACAGACCTCGACCGTTGTCCGGACGCCATGCCATATCCGGACGAGGTCTCCAGTAATATGCGATGAAGAAGCCATGCAGCCGGTTGAATGATCATAACCGCGAACTGCCATGGTGCCGGGCGGACCTCGACCGGGCGTCCAGCCGTATCGAGTCGAGGCTTCATACCCGGATGGGTGCTCTCCAAGCGGTTGGATGATCATAACCGCAAGAGAGGTCTTCGAGAAATGCAACGAAGAAGCCATGCAGCCGGTTGAATAATCATAACCGCGAACTGCCATGCAACAGATGGACCTCGACCGGGCGTCCAGCCGTATCGAGTCGAGGCTTCATACCCGGATGGGTGCTCTCCAAGCGGTTGGATGATCATAACCGCAAGAGAGGTCTTCGAGAAATGCAACGAAGAAGCCATGCAGCCGGTTGAATAATCATAACCGCGAACTACCATGGTGCCGGGCGGACCTCGACCGGGCGTCCAGCCGTATCGAGTCGAGGCTTCATACCCGGATGGGTGCTCTCCAAGCGGTTGGATGATCATAACCGTAAGAGAGGTCTTCGAGAAATGCAACGAAGATTGTGGTGCAAGCGTGGAATCTGGGGAAGTGGGAGGGCCTAACTCCTTGATTCCCGTTCCTACCTTCCTGCCGTCAGTGTGTGGGACAAATGGCTGACATGCATTTAAGGAGGAAGTCCATCAATCTCGTCAGTTTATGATGGCGTGGGGAGATTACCAACGCTGGGACACGTGCCAGCGCGGGGCGGTTTTGAGATGGAGGGCCTGGATTCGTAGGCTTTTGAGTTGCTCTGATTACTTGTTTTGGGGGGATTTTGATTGCCTAGGGCAATGGTCCCCTCTATAAAAGGGCCTCTTCTACTCTTCTTTCTGTTTGCTACTTCTTACTTTAGAGAGACTGAGAGAAAAGGAGAAATCCGGCGAGCACTCTGAGCCTTTCTTGCCTCACGAGATCTGTTTTCCTTGAACGCTCCCTACCATTGCGCGCTGCTTTCCCCGGGCCGATTGTCCTCGGTTGAGCATACTAATCGGTAAGTTTGATTTCTTTGCCCCATCGTTATTCTTCTCTGCTTTGTTGTTTTGCCTTTGGGGGGGAGGGATCTCTGCCGTTGACGGAACTGCTTTGCGGCGAGCTTGGGGAGAGGCCGCAGAAGGCGTTGTTGTACCCTGTTGCTGACAAGCGCTAGGGTTTTGTGTTCTTCCCCTAGGTTAAAAGGTCGTCTTCAGGTTCTGACCGGGTTTCCGAATCGGCTGTCAGAGGTCCCCTCGTGGACGATGCGCAGAGGCTGGACGACTGGCTGAATTTGGAATCTCCGGAGACCGAAGTTGCTGACTGCTCCGGGAGCAGGGTTTCTACTCCGTCCTCGGCTTCGTCCTCCGGGGCTGAATCCTCTGAGACCGAAATACCGCACGGGGTGCGATTTGCAGATGCTCCGGTTGCGAGCTACACCATGGGGAGAGGGAAGCACGCTGTGGTGTGTGACGAGCCGGAGGAGAGCATGACCCTGGAAGAGATTGAAGAGCTGCGGGAAGTGTGGGGTATCCCGGATAACGTTCTGCTTCGGCCCTTGAATCCTGGAGAGTCAGCCTGCAACCCGGAAAAAGATTGGGTTGCTGCGCATCCGGATCAGTTTCGGCATGGACTGTCGTTCCCGCTGCCACACTACGTGCAGTACATGCTCAGTGCGCTGCAAGTGTCACCCGCTCAGCTTCCTGGGCTCCAGTGGAGACGACTACTGAGCCTCGGCTGCTTGTACGAGTTCTCTGGGATGAACATACCCACGGTGAACGAGTTCCGGGCCCTGTACAGGCTGTCGTACTCCCGGAAGTAGGGGTCCCGCGGTTGCCTGTCCTTCAACAGCCGGAAGCCTCCACCGATCGTCACCAATGTGCCTTCATGGGTAGACAACAGCTGGAGGAAGAAAGTGGTGATGGTGGGCGGGAAGTGGCAGACGAGGAATAGGATGTACTGTGTTCCTGGCGCCTTCCAACCCATTGGTGACCAGTCGTATGAACTATCGGACCTGGAGCGCGAGAGGATCTCGACCATAACCGGGTGCTGGGACGATCTGGAACGGAGTTCGTACAACTTCATTCGACGGGAAGTGCTGGAATACTGCCAGCTTGGGCGGGGTCCCGGTGCGTAGGAAGCGGTTGAGCGGTGATACTTTGTGTTAAACTTCTGCAATATACTAACCGTTTGCTTTCCTTGCAGGTGCATCTTCTCGGGTGACTATCAAGCCCGAAACCACTCTCTCCATGGACGGGGAAGATCTCCTCAACCAGCTGAGGGAGAAAGCCGAGATCGTCTCGCGGACGTCGGTGGAGGACGGGTCCGGCCGGCTTGTGACCCATGCGGAGCGGAGGGCCATGGATGTTGATGAGGACGCCTACGTCCTGAAGCGGGTGAAGACCCATCACTCCACAGGCCTGCTGGCGCCTGGAAAGGGCAAGAGCACCGGGGGGACCTTAAAGATTCCCGGTGGAGCGAACAGGATCCCCAACCGCCCGGTGGCTGTGCCGCGCATGGCTCGCGCTCCCCCTGCCAACGCAATATCTTCTTCTTCTCCTGAGGGCCGGGGAGAAAAACGGAAGGTTGGGGACGTTCCTACCTCCGCGCTGGTGACGCTGACCGGTGAGTCGGTGCGGGAGAACATGGCCAAACGGTTCAGGAATACCAGCGGCGCGCAGACCACCGCTGCCGGGGAGAATGCTGCTGCTGCTGCTCGGCAGAGTAGCCCATCGCCTGCGGATGCATCCAGGGGAGGCCCGAGTGGTGCAATCGCGCAGCAGGTGGCGGCGGACCTGGTCGGCCTTGGTCTGGATAGGCCCGGGGTTGCTGAAGTCCTGGCGGGCGGGAATCGTCCAAAATGCAAGGAATCCGTCCTCCGGGTAAGTACCGCGTGGTACCACTATACTGCTTGACTAACCTTGCCTTGCTTTGCTGTTTGACTAACTCTTCGGTGTTGCGCAGTTGTTGTACAGCCTGTACGAACCGGACGCGAGCGAGGGGTTGTCGGAGCTGCAGAGACAGATAACTGCTCTATCCGAAACCCGGCAGCGCCTGGAGGTGGAGAAGTCTCGCTCGGATCGGGAGAAGGCCAGATCGGAGGGGAGGGCCAAGAAGCTGGAGGAGCAGAACCGGATCCTGGATAAGGAGAGGGCCGAGCTGAAAGAGCAGAATCGGCTCCTGGAGGAGGAGAGGGCCGCACTGGAGTCCAAGGTGGACGAGCTCCAAGTGGGAGCTGCTGCTCTGCGCGCCTCCTCTGCTGCTCCGGCCGGGGAAGATGACCCGGAACTCTTCGAGCGGGTCGCTCTCAAATACCGGGAGAGCGATCAGTTCCTGGAGTTTCTGCCTAAACCCGGGGGTCTAGTAGATACTTGATGAATCCAACTGTCTCCTGCAATCCTGCTCACTAAGGAGAATACCGGGCGGGCCGGCCTTCACCTCTCCGATGCCTAAGTTAGTATAGTTGGAATGTATATAACCAAGGCACGTATGTAAGCGGGGAGAGAGACGAGTTACCTCATAAAGAAGGTAGTTGGGGCCCATATATAGGTGGTTGGGGGTAAGGACTGGCCTTACTCTTCGATGTGGGACTGATTCCCTTCTGCTTATACTTTCTGAAGCCCTCTTAGGCAGGCTGGCGCTCCAGGCCCCTGGGCTCCTGGAGGCAGGATAGAGTGCCAGGCCCCGAGGCCGGGTGCTAGTGATCCGGTCCCGACCCTTGGGCCAGGCCCTGGTGCGCTTGCCGCGGGTCTGTGGGCCTGCTGTAGCCTCTCTGCGGCTACTGTCAACAATGAGATTTGTCATTTAACATATTTTTCCCAGATGTTATGTTTTTAGTTGTAAACTCATTTTCAATGTTTATTGTTGGATATTGAAGATACTTTTCCAAAATCCGCGTACTCATATGATTCTTCATATTTATTGAAAGTCGTAGCTAATTCTTTGCTAGCTTATTATGTACGTATCAATAGTTCATTGAATTACAACAATGGCAGAGTGCTTCACTGCACATGACATGTCCTCTATGTCATCTTTTAAATGTTACATTGTTTCCACTGGCTTTTGGATGATTATAGGAATCTTTACGTCCATGGTAATTGCCCTTTATTTTAGGGTTGTTGCATTACTTTGCACAATTTGTTCCAAGAAATAATTTTTTCTCAGACTTTACATCGTCATTACCCTTTGTTTTCTCAGACCTTATATCGTCATTGCCCTTTGTTTTAGGATTGTTGCATTACGTTGCATAATTTGTTTCAGGAAATTTATTTTTCTCAGACCTTACATTGTCATTGAATATATTATGATTATTTCTTAGCTATTTACATAAAGCAGTTTGCATAAATATACCATGCTCAAGCCTTAGTTGGCTCAATAGGGGAATTTGGTACTCAAGTTCTTCAGAGTTCAATGTGTCAAAGTCAAACTGTGATGGTTAAACCATCTGTAAAATATAGGAAGAATAAAATGTATAAGCATCGCGGTCTAAATGACATTCACGACAACTAATATAAACCAAGATACATTATGGTAAATCCGATGCTTTGTGAAATTACGTTATCACTGTAAAATTTTGGTTTCTCCGTTTTCATTGCATGTGAAGCTAATGAAATTCCATAATCGTTGCTTTTACACAATTAATAAGATATCCATCTTGAAAAAATTTTCAAGAAATTAAAATTGGATCTCAAGACCAAAATTTGTAATGGTCATATTTTTCTTGCTTCGTGAAAATACTTTTCCACAGTATAGGTTTGTCACTTTTTCTTATCAGGGCAATGCTTAAACTAAATAACACGTTAAATAAAATAATTATCTAACAGCAAAAATGAACATATAATGCTCTATATGATAGAGATTTAACGAAAGCAGCAAAATTCGTACTATCAGTTTGCCAAATAAACTGCATATGAAGCGATTGCTTTATCTCCGTCTCCAAGTAGTCCTCACATATTGATCGCCGTATCGTAATTAGTATGCCACATAAAAACAAATAATATTCATATGATTAGTCACTTTAATCATATATATTTCACATTTATCATATAAATTAAATAATTTCATATGATTTTCACATTTAAACAATATCCATATGAGTAGTCACACAGTAAATATAAATTACTATACGGTAATTTCAAAAATTACCTTCAAATTTTTATCCCAAAAAGAAAATTCTGTTTTTTTTTTTCGTGGGTCAGGTCACCCAGATCCGGGTCAGGCCCAACTTGTCCGGGTCGAGATCAAGCTTCTGCCGACGAAGCTTTGTCGGCAAAGGTCTGGAGGCTGGAGCGGCCGGAGTCGTCAGGTATCTAACGGATCGGCATCGACAATGGGTGCCGGTTTTGGATTCGCCAGCGCAGGCGGCGTCGAGGACAAAGCCAGATCGACATCGTTGATGCTGGGCTAGGCAGATGGAGGCGACGAAGGCTGGATCGGGGAAGAAGCACCGGGTAGTGGTGCCGGGACGTGGCCGATCTGGAGGAGGGCGAGGCGATCGGAGGGGCGGCGAGGCTAGGCTAGGGCAGATGCGGCGCAGCTAGCGAGATCGGGAGGCTCGTCGGAGTATGTGCTGGGCAGGCCTGGCGGCGATGGCGACGGAGCAAAGATCGGCAGGGTCGGGTCAAGCAACGTCCAAAGCTGCTGGCTTCGGCTTGGTGGGACATCCCTGCTGCTGTGCGGAGGAGCAGACGCCGATCAGAGGATGCAGAGGTTGCCGATCGGAGCAGAATCCGGTTGGTGCGGGCCTAGCGATGCTAGGGTGGGCTGCTGCGGCGGCGGCGGCGAAGTGAAAAAAAATTTCTAGGGTTTTTTGTTTTTTGTGTTTTTTTTTCTTCTTTGTTTTCCGGCAGATTTTTTTTTCTTTGGCTAAAGCAAAATGCTGATAACGTCTTGTAGGAAATAATGAATTGGTCTACTCATTTCATTGATAATCCCCTTTATATAGGGTGAGTATTACAACGGTAATAGTAAATACATTAATGACAATAATAACTACCTAATTACCTCTCGTCAGTTACATTGACGAAGGCACATAATGTGTTTTTGTTTTAACACACACACACACACACACACATATATATATATATATATATATATATGCCAATAATTAAGTACCTCGTTCATCATGAGTTATTTAATTTATGTTGGCTAATGGAAGAAACGCTGTCACCCCAGTTTTCTTTATAGGTAGCTGTTGGATCCATGAAACTGCATTTCCCATTACTTTGTACAATACATTGTAGCCAGTGCACATGCATGGCTTCTCTGAGTTCTTTCAACTCTGATGATCTTTGCCAACCTGAGATTCTGGTACAAGAGAATAATCCATTTGTGAGGACAATGATACTAAACAGGCCTCGACAACTGAACGCTCTTTCACTCGAAATGCTCTCTCGGCTGTCTGAGCTCTTCCTCGCCTTAGAGCACGATGCCAAAGTCATGTTGGTCATTCTCAAAGCTAATGGAAAAGCATTTTGCGCTGGTGGTGATGCGAGTAGAATTGGATGAATATTTTCTTGATATCATTATTCTTCTCTATAGAGAGATATATATAGTGATACAACCCTATATTTACAAGGAAAGTATAACTAAATATTACATAGAATAATTCACCTATACACATAAGGAAAGTACTAATACTTAGACTATTCTACACTCCCCCTCAAGTTGGTGCATAGATGTCAATCATGCCCAACTTGTCAATTGAATCATCAAAAGCTTTCCTTGACACTCCTTTTGTAAGAACATCCGCCAATTGATCTTCTGTATACACGAACGGAAATTGAATCACCTTCCTGTCTAAGTTCTCCTTAATGAAGAATCGATCCACCTCCACATGCTTTGTTCTGTCATGCTGAACTGGGTTATGAGCAATTTCAATTGCTGAGCTGTTATCACAATGTAAATCCATTGGCTTCTTAAGCTTGAGCCCTAAGTCTTTTAGCACATTTCGGATCCATAGCAATTCGCATACGTCGTGTGCCATTCCTCGAAACTCTGCTTCTGTACTTGATCTAGCAACAACCTTTTGTTTCTTACTACGCCAAGTCACTAGATTTCCTCCAACAAAGGTAAAGTATCTAGAAGTAGATCTCATATCAGTCTTATCACCTGCCCAATCAGCATCTGTATATCCCAAGACTTCGAACTCATTTTTCTTCTCGAATAACAAACCTTTTCCAGGTGCTTTCTTGAGATACTTCAGAATACGATATACTGCATCCATATGCTCTTCACTGGGACAATGCATAAACTGACTCACCACACTCACAACATAAGCAATATCAGGTCTAGTATGAGAAAGATAAATGAGTCTTCCTACTAAACGTTGATATCGTCCCTTGTCTGTCAAGACTTGATCTGGATAAATAGCTAGGTTATGATTCATCTCAATTGGTGTTTCAGCTGGCTTGCAATCAAGCATCCCTGTTTCAGCTAACAAATCAAGTACATACTTGCGTTGGGATAAGAAAATTCCCCTTTTAGACCTAGCCACTTCAATTCCAAGAAAATATTTTAATTGTCCAAGATCTTTCATTTCAAATTTCTTCGAAAGATATCTTTGTAAAGCTTCCATCTCTTTTGGGTCATCGTCTGTGACAATCATATCATCAACATATACTATCAGAGCAGTAATCTTACCCTGACGGCGCTTAATGAACAATGTGTGATCTGAGTTGCTCTGTTTGTAACCAAACGCCTTCATTGATTTGGAGAATCTCCCAAACCATGCTCTCGGAGACTGTTTTAGACCATATAGGGACTTCTTCAATCTACAAACCTTGCTAGCATCACAAGGCTTATTACTAACACCTGGTGGTAAGTCCATGTACACTTCTTCATCTAGGTCTCCGTTGAGGAACGCGTTCTTCACGTCAAATTGCTGAAGAGGCCAATCTCTATTTGCTGCAAGTGAAATCAGGACTCTAACAGTGTTAATCTTTGCGACAGGTGCGAATGTCTCCTGATAATCAATTCCATAGCGTTGGGTGTATCCCTTGGCAACCAATCTTGCTTTATATCTATCAATGCTCCCATCAGCTTTAAGTTTCATAGTAAAGACCCACCGACATCCAACAGTCTTCTTACCAGCTGGCATAGTGACAATATCCCATGTTGAATTCTTTTGTAAGGCTTCAAGTTCTTCATTCATTGCTTGTTTCCACTTGGGATCTGTCAAAGCGTCAGATACATTGTTAGGAATAGATACATTGGATAATTGATTAACAACAAGAGCATGTGATCCAGACAACCTATGGTTTGATATGTAATTAGCTACAGGGTATTTGGCTTTTGCTTTGATATCTGGTTCATAGTGTTTTTGAGGAATACCCTTAGTAATTCTATGTGATTTTCTAGGTTCATTAGAGAGTGATGGTACCTGATGTGGGACATTCGTAGCTGATTCTTTAGCTGACGATGTAGAAGGGGGAAGAGAAACTGTACTTGGTGTAGAGCATATTCTGCCTGTATTACTTTGAGAATCCGGTGGCCCAGTACTGATGGGATCATGATACTCAGACATGTCAACATCAAAAGCAGTGAGCTGGTTCCTTTGTGCGTGTTGCTCAGTACAGCTTGGCTTGTTATCACGGCTAAGCGGCTCGGCAGGGTATGAAGGATTGACACGGCTCGGGTAGACAGCATCTCGGCTCGGACGAAGTGGATGGCTCGGCAGCATCTGACGCAACACTTGTCTGCTCTGGGACAAACGTGTCAACCTTTGGCTGTTCGGGAACAGGTTGATGTCCGACGCACTTTTCCTGTCTTCTCTCTTCTGTCTTCACATGGCCATGTGCTTGCTAACTTGATGTGTACTCAGTAGGGACCTCTTGTTGCTCTTCACGTGGTCTTCTTTCTTCTATTACTTCTGTCAGCTTTGTGTGAGTACTGTATTTCTCCTCTTGTGCTTCTATGTCCACAAATTCTTCCACCTCAAAAACATGTTTGGAATTCCCTTCATAAGGTTGCTCCCCCTAAAAGGAAGACACCGGTGTAGGAGAAAAAAATGGTTCGGCTTCACGGAAAGAGACATCAAGAGAGACGTGGACCGTGTCTGTGATGGGATCATAACAGCGATAACCCTTCTGAAATTCAGCATATCCAATAAAAATACACCTCCTTGCACGAGGATCAAGTTTGTTACGCTGAGGCTTGGGAATATGAACATAGACAACACATCCAAAGACACGAGGCTCCAAATTTGGTAAGGAAGGAACTGAGAGGAGAGTCTGAAGCTTCTATTGAGGATTTTGAAATTAAATGACCCGAGATGGGGTGTGGTTAATGAGGTATGCTGCAGATTTTACAGCTTCACCCCAATACTCACGAGGAACATGCATGCCGAATAAGGATGCCCGAACAACTTCAAGCAGTTGTCGATTCTTTCTTTCTGCTAAGCCATTTTGTTGTGGAGTATAGGCATTGGAAGTTTGATGGCGAATGCCATGAGTGCTCATAAACTCGTGCATGGGGCCATTAGCATATTCTCCACCATTGTCGGACTGAAAGACACGAATAACCTGTTGATATTGGGTAGACACCATCTTTTGAAATTCCTTGAACATACCACAGACTTCACTTTTGTTCTTTAGTAAGGATACCCATGTCATCCTGGTACAATCATCAATAAACGTCACATAGTAGCGAGCTCCAAAAAGAGAAGGGATCTTGGCAGGGCCCCAAACATCTGAATGAACTTTCATAAAAGGAACAAGACTTTTATTCAAACTAGGAGAATACGGAATACGGTGGCTTTTGGCCAGTTCACATACATCATAATGAAAGTCTGACTCGCTCATAAGAGAAAAAAGATGCGGTTGTAGCTTTTTAAGGTAAACAAAAGAAAGGTGTCCTAATCTGCGGTGACACAACCAAACTGTGTCCTTTGCATGCTCCACATTATTGACTTGATTGACTTGTCCAAAAAACTGTTGTTCGCCACTTTCTGTCAGGTCCAGGTAGTACAGTTTCCCCCTTCTAACACCATAACCAAGAATCCGTCGAGTTAGAATGTCCTGAAATACACAGAAATATGGGTAAAAGGTAACAACACATGTGAGTGCCAGAATGATTTGACCAACAGAGAGAAGATTATGGGCTAGGGAAGGAACAACCAACACAGAATCAAGGGTTAAAGTATCAGACAAGTCAATAGATCCTTCTCCGATAACTGGAGTGGGAGTGCCATCAGCAGTAGAGACATTATTTTGGGAAGAAGTATGTAAATCTTTGATGAGACTAAGATCATTTGTCATGTGGTCTGTTGCTCCTGTATCAATTATCCAAGATCTATTTGAAAAAATCTTACCATGTGTACCTGATTGTGCTACGTTAGCGGTGGCAGGAGTAGGCTGCTCGTCATCTGTAGTAGCCACAACGGCTTTTGCTTGATTCTTGCGAGGCTTCCTAGTGAAATCCCACCAATCAGGATATCCAATGACTTCAAAGCACCGACTCTTGCTATGTCCAACTTCGCCACAGAGAGGACATTCAGTGTTAGTATAAGGATTAGGCTTGGCTGGGAATCTATGAGCTGGTGGTCGAGCTGGAGCACGTGGGAAGCCTGGTGGAGGTCCTTATCGTCGTTGAACTGCCATAGCGGAAGACTCTGCGTATCCCATTGCCTGCCGCTCCGAATGCACCTTTCTGACATATGCATATCTTTGCTCCAAGGTGAATTTGGGATCTTTGCGAAGAATCTCTCCACAAACTTGATCATACTTTGAATCGAGCCCACTTAGGAAGATATGAACTCGCTATCGTGCGATGACATTTGTTTCTTGGACAACAGCACCTACTGTGTGATTCTGAGAAGTAGTGCGCTGATCAATCTCCTGAAACATCCCCACTAATTCATTGTAGTAAACAACAAGAGTACGACCATTTTGTTTAGCTGTAAAACACTTCTTGTTTAATTCAAAAAAGCGAGTCTCATCTGAATCGTCATAAAAAGTTTGCTGAACGGCGTCCCACACATCTTTTGCAGTTGGAAGTCGGATATAGCGATTCACCAGAGATGACTCCATGGAGTCAATGAGCCAGCTTTTAACTTTCTGATTTTCAATGACCCAAGTGTCAAAGTCAGGGGTACCCGCAACCGGTGCGGTTATAGCACCAGTAAGATAGCCAATTTTACCTCGGCCTCCAATTCTCATCTCCATAAGTGGGGCCCACATAGAATAATTATTTTCAGTCAAGACAATATTGGTAGAAAAAAACGGAGTTATCTGTAGTGGTGTGATAATGATTCACGATTTGATTTGGCATTGTGGTGGGAGAGGTAGAGTCGGTGAAACCTAATTTGGGAAATTCATCAGCCATTAGAGATCTGAAGAGCCAAGAGACAGGAGACAAGATGTGCAGGGGACAAGATGTGCAGGAGCAGCAGAGAAAAAAAGGATTGCAGAGCAGAGCTGGGGTCCACGGATGGCAAAACAGAGCAGCAGAAGAGAAGGACTGCGGCTCGGCTTGGAGGACTACGGCTCGGCTTGGGTGGCTGGGGCCGGCTACTTCTGCTTTTCTATGGAAAAAATTATTTGCTTGTGTTTGTGTTTGTGGTTGTATGTTTGGGGTGTGTTTGTGATTTAGAATTTAAGGTTTGTGTTTTATAAGATGTGCAGCGGAAATTGATTTGTGTTAGCTCTGATACCAAGTAGAATTGGATGAATATTTTCTTGATATCATTATTCTTCTCTATAGAGAGATATATATAGTGATACAACCCTATATTTACAAGGAAAGTATAACTAAATATTACATAGAATAATTCACCTATACACATAAGGAAAATACTAATACTTAGAATATTCTACAATGCGGTTGTTATAGCCCGTCATCTGTATAGTGGCGACTGGAGATTTGGTGCCAAAACTACTGAAGAGTTATACAAATTACCATACAAGATAGCAACTGTTCGCGTCGGTTTTGACACCTGTCGAACTATCAACACGTGGGGGTGGCAGACGTAAGTTTCAGTCATGGTGCGAGCGTGCCAGTACCTTTGGGTTAGGTACAACCTTGGTGGCGGACGACGTCTGGCGAGTGAATCACCCTTGGCGAGCGGATGACTCTGGCGAACGTGTTCGTCTGCTCCCTGCTACCTGACTTCTTGATCAAGCGATTGTACGCGGGCGTTGACAAACCGGCGTAAAGGCTCGAACAAGACCTAAGTAAACGGTTACTAGGATTTTTCACTCAACCTCTTGTAGATTGAGATAATCTTACTTCGATCCTGGGATGCAAAGCAGAGCTAAGTATCAAGATCGCGGATGGTGTTCGTCCAACCTCTGGCAGATTGGGAAAGACTGTTACCGGGGTAACGACTCGATTTGTCACAAGGTGTGACGACTGGACTCGATATGTCTCAGCGATGCTTCGACACGAACGCAAGTCACTTTCGACAACAACGGCAGGTGTACGGCGACTGACAATGGTGGTGGGCGTAGGTTTGCGGCTTGGTTGGAATAGTGTCGTTTGCAGTTGGTGGAAGGCAGTTCGCGAGAGAGAATGCTCTGGAGAGGCTTGCAAGATTTGCAGGGTAAAAACTTGTAGTTGTATGGTTGAGAACCCTTTTTACGTTGTCTTAGAGTTCTTTATATAGTGATCTCAAAACCCCAAATATGTATGTATCAAGCATAACGGATTCTGATATCGAATAGGATTGTATTACCTTAAACCATCTCCCATTCAGACTCCTAGTAGAACTCCAAACCCTCTCCTAGACGGAAACTGATTTAAATCATATCGGATTACCCACAAATGGGTGACCCTCTGGGCTTCGGCCCATAGTCTCGGGTAAATGTTAATTTAGGCTCAAACATTGCCCCCCAGCCTTCGAAATTAAAAGCCCATTGAGATTGAAGAAGGTTGAGAAAGCCCATCCGGACTCATTTAAAAACCTGAAGAATACGTCGTTTCCTCTAACCGATGCAACTTTTCCAATTTGAGCTCAGAAGACTGTTCAATAAACCCTAAACCGCTTCCAATCATACCGATTCAGAAATTCACAGACCCTCTTTCAGATCCTATAAAGCTGTAATCCAGGAACATCAAAACTAACCCAAAACCTCACTTCCATCATCATGGCCCTAGAAATCAAGCACTCAGAAGCGCTTCGCGGAAAGGAAAAGATCCAAAATTCCGTTATCGAGGTCGGAAGTCCCTTCCAAACCTCACTGACCTCACCAGATTATTACAGCCGTGCCGGGCTAGGTCCGAGACAACGGGAAATCACCCCTCAAGCCATATCTTCATTCGCGGATCACTGTCGTCCGCCTCCGGTAGCCTTTCGCGATCAAGACATCAAACTTCCAAAGTGCTCAAACCACTTTGAAGCCCCCATCACTACTGGCTGCTGGCCTCTACCAACCTCATCAATGATCAAATTGTACAAAGCCAGACAAAAGGTAGATGCCCTAAGATGGTGCCGTGCTGGAATAACAGAAGTCCTCGACCTCTGTTTCAGTTTGAACCCAAAAGGCGGAAATCGATGCGCATTCATGTCCTTAGTAAGTTTCTGGAATCCCTCTTCCAATACCTTCGATTTCAGATTTGGTCAGGCTAGCATCACCCTCCTAAACCTGTATGCTGGGCTAGGATTTCCTTTGGGTACAAAACCCTTTGAGGCAGATGATTACCCCCAAGACCGAATTCCATCTACCATCATCTCCATCTCCGGCAACCTAAGCTATCAACCATGGATAGATGAATTCAGCAAGAGGAATGACGAGATCGGAGGAATCGCCTTCCTTGACTTTTGGCTCAAAAAGTTCATATTCTGCTCAACCGCCTCCAAGATGTCCAGAACCTACAAAAGGATAGCTGAAATCCTTTACGCCCATGAAGAGATAGGCCTTGCCCAAATAGTCCTTGCTCACCTATACCGGGGACTCCATACCTTATCCATGAACCCCTTCTGCCTCACAGTTCCCGGACCGCTCTGGATTCTGGACATATGGGCGAATATGTATTTTCCAGGACTCGCCTCAGAGCCAAGAGACATAGGCGAAAACAGAATAATGGGCGCAGCATATGTTGGCCAACCGCCTATGTATGGGCAGGGTTATGCACCATGCTTTGATATCATCTACCAGACGGATGCGCCAGGCTTCTACTCGGAAGCTCAGATGCTCCTAAATCGCAAGCACCCTCAAGCCCTAAAAACTGGCTTCTTCCCTTCCGCCAATCAAAGTGACGCAGGGAAGAATCTATTCCTGCAATGTATATTCATGGCGGATCTTCCACTGTTCACCTCAAACAGAGGCGGTCAGGGCTCAGAAGTATATGCCCCTCATCTCTTTGCTCGTCAGTTTGGGTTGACGCAACATGCCCCCTACCCGCCAATCCAAAGCTGCAATTTGTTCTCAGCTTGGCGACCAAGCAAGAGTACTCCTGTGACCCCAAATGTTCCATGCTCCTCTTCCTTGCGTCCTACAATCCTCCCAGCTCTAGAACAATGTTCAGAACTCGTAATTTCCAAGCACGCCACTGGTGACTACGAAGCTTGGTGCAAAGAAGTTCGCGGGAAAAGCTTTCAAAAGGAATCCCTTTACTATTTTGTAAAGGTATTCGAAAAACATCGCGAATGCCTCACTGACTACGATGTCTTGGTGCTCGATGGGGGTCCTTTGCACCCTGAACTAGCAGTTGAAGAAGCCCAGGTAATCATTCGCCAAATTGTAACTTACCCTAATTATGGATAAGTTTAGAAAAACGACTAACTGATTCTTATGCCACAGGTCTCCAAGAAAATCATTCCTGCCATAAAGAAAAGGAAAGCTCCTCAGACTCCTCCAACGGCGGCCCAAAGCAGGAAAAAAGTAAAACCTCATCCATCCGTGATTGAAGAAGAAGAAGAGGATAAGGAAGACAATATGCCAGTAAGTTTTTATTAATCCGCCAAAATCTGCCATCCATTAACTGTTCTTTAGACCAAATTATAAGCTTGATGTAGTTGGCGAACTTTCTTCCTCAGGGACTAACTTTGAGACAGAGTAGGAGACCAGCTCCCGGCACTACTCCTGCCACACCCAGACCGATTGAGATTTCCTCTGGTGAGTCTTCCAGCTCCATTAGTTCACCTTCAAATGGTCCTGAACCTGGACTTAGAGTTCCAGAGACTTGGGACGAAATTCAATCCGCTTGACGAAAGTTTGAAAGTTTTCTTGACCAAAGTCGGAGAAAACCTCCAATTGATGCGACTCCACTAAACTGGCTTCCTTCTAATACAGGTACCATCCGCACTCCTCTGGCCAATCCTCCAACCTCAGCTTCAATTAATCCTCTGACCAATCTGGCCCTCTCCGCAGAGAAAGCTGTGGAAGGAACATCATCCGCCAGAGCTTCAACAGCACCGACGATCATGACAAAAACGCCAAGGGTGATACATCTGGAACCGGACCCTGAGCCAGAAGAACTCGGGGTAACTATGGAAGAGTTCCTGAAGACAAACCCAGACGTGGTGGTAGATGCCAGCTCCTACCAAGACGTGCCCCCAGCTTCTCCCCAAACTAAACCTGTGGAGCCAACCATTCCAATGGTAGAAATCCTGGCGAATACCCCTTCTGATCCAGAGGTATCCTTCTAACAACCCTTATTCAGTTCAGTTTTAGATTGTTAAAGTGTTAATTCTCATCACACCCGCGTTCCTTTCAGGTGATAGAGACTCCTACCCAGCCTAGGAGTACTGAGAGCGTTGGCGAACGGAGCTTGGTCCTGTTCTGCCCTCATCCAAATGTCCAAAGCAATCCGTATCCAGCTCTCCTCAGACCGCCACTCCTAGCTCTAAGTTCATCCCTCGGCTTAGTGACGATCCATTACTGCAGCTGCCAACTCCTCAGAAGGACCCAGCTGAACTGCAAGAAGCCTGGGACCTCCTAAGCCAGGTATACCAAGAAGATCTTACGGATGCAAAGGCTCGTGAAAGGATCCAAAGCGCGCTGCAGACCCTGGAGAGCCAAATTCAACTCCTGCCCGCCATAGCTCAAACCAGGATAAGGGAAATTCTGGTCATTCTCCCCAATCTCCTTGCAACTTTCCAGAACAAGGCGAGCGAGATTCAAAGACAGGAAGCCACCGCCAAAAAGAAAGCTTCAATCCTGTCCAAAGCCGTGAACTCCTACTCCTCGTTGATGCTTTCTGTGGAACAAGAAGACGAGGCAGAAATCAAGCGTCTGGAACAAGAAAAAGAGCATATTGATCGGAAAATAGCCATGGTGCGGGAGAGGCAGAAAGCTCGTCTTGATGCAGCAGCTGAACAGAGGACTCAGATCGCCAAGCTCAAGAGCGAAACAGAGCAGAGCCAAGTCGCCGAACAAAAATCAAACGCTGAACTTCAACATTTGAAGGCCAAAATAGCCAGACTAAGTCTTGAACTGTTTGAATTTTCCTCAATGCCCCCCGAGTAAATTGGGCTTTCCTTGTAATATTTATTTTCTGATAATATTGGATAAGTATCAAAAAAACCAACCCATACGCGAAGCCCAGACCTGTTTGGCCCGTTCAAGCAATAGCATAGCTTTGATTGATCATTATCTACAACTGTCAATTTTCAATATATAGTCAACAGTCAAACTGAAGTTTAAAACTCGTGATTCCCCGTGCCTGCAAACGGTTGAGGACTATAAAAACCTTCATTATTTTAACAAGACCGATGATGTGAAACCCTAATTCATCCCAGCCGTTGGATTTCACTCGCCATTCCCTATATAATGAAACCCTTAGTGTCGAAACTAAGATCATCTCTTTTATGTTGTTCAATATGTTTATTTCATTCTCCAGTTTCTCCACCAAGCCTCTATGGCTTCCTGAGTCTTTTCCTCTAGATCATATGGAGATGTTTGTCCAAACACCTTAAGTCGTGTAATCTGGTATTAGCCATGTTCTAAGTCGCATAATATGGTATTATGCCCCCTGGACGACATGGATTATGGATAGAATCTCCAAAATTAGGAGTTCTTCTATTGTTCTCGGGGGTATAATAGCAGATAGTGACTTAGATGTCATCCGCCACCATGACGGTCACTTTCCTTCTGAAATTCTTCGGAGTTCTGTTGGTGTTCAAAAGTGGCCGTCGGTTGGCATTCTTATCAAAGCCGAGATTGGAAGGAGCAATAGTTCAAGAATGTTCCTCCAAAACGGCGGATAAGAATGTCTCACCCTTTTGTTCTTTTGCCAACCATCAAGGCCTTCCCTTTGAGGTGAGGGTTGTAATGGAGGTATTGATGGCTGAAGCAACTTACGGGATGGTGAGACGGATGAAAATTAGAGCAAGAGGTCGGAGGAGGAACGATACACATCTGTCTCCGAAAGAATCTGTGAAACAGAACCTCCTCTCTCTTTCGTTCAAGAAATTTAGAAGTATAGGCATATATGTAATTCTGTACTTATAAAGCTCTTGACCGCAAAGTCATTCTTGAAATAGAATCAATAAAAAAAATTTATATTGACCTGGTCGAAAAACAAAAATATTGTTGTTTTCCGTGTTGAATGAACATAAATTGTTGAAAACCATAAACATTGATTCTCAATCAAACTAAGTAAACGAACCTTAAACCGATTCATAACAAAAGAAAGCGAATTACAAGACTAATGAACCTCAAGTAGATTCATCTTCTATATTCTGTATATCGTTGGCGAACTGAACCGCTGGCGGACTGAATCGCCAAGTCTTCTATGAAGAGTATCCCTTGTATTGCCCCCCTAGTAACCTTAGGCTGAGGCGAAGTATGCTGCCAAAGCCAAGGGGACTAAGGCAGAGTGTAGGTGTGTTGGTAGGAGGTCTTTAGGTTGAAGTTTGCCCCTCGGCTCAACCATAGCGAGCGGCTCTTCATATTCCCAAACGCTAGGGAAGTACTTCTTAAGATGGCGCCCATTGATAGGGTTACGATGGATGTCACCCTCCAAGTCTCTAAGCTGATAAGCACCTTTGCCAACAATCCGATCAATGACAAAGGGGCCCTCCCATTTGGGAGACCATTTGCCACGTCTAGTATCTCGTTCGCCAAAGGGAAGCATAGCCTTCCAAACCAGATCACCTTCACCATAGGACTTACCCTTAGTTCTTTTGTCGTAAGCTCTGGCGACCTTTTTCTTCTCCAAGACTATGTTCTGTAAAGCGTCTAGTCGCTGCTCATCGAGATCTTCATGTTCCTGAAACATAGCCTGAACGTAGTCATCTCCAATCAACTGATGCTGCTCGCGAACCCGGAGAGAGCGAACATTGATTTCCAAAGGAAGAACAGCATCATGGCCAAACATCAAGGCATAGGGAGTAGTTCCTGTAGGAGTTCGTTTAGACGTACGATACGCCCACAGAGTATTGTCTAGCTCCGAATGCCAAGTTCGAGGATTATCCGCCAGCATCTTTTTAATGATAGAAATAATAACTTTATTGCTAGCTTCAGCCTGGCCATTTGATTGAGCGTAATACGGCGAAGAGTGCAAAAACTGAATGCCATAATCTTGAATGAACGTCTGTGTACTCTCTGCCATAAACGCTGCCCCCCCTGTCCGCCACAATACACTCAGGAATGCCATAACGGCAAATGATATTCTGAAATATAAAGCGAATGACTGTGGCTGCATTACAATTTCGAACAGGAATGGCCTCCACCCATTTGGTGAAGAAGTCTGTGCCAATAAGCAAGTACTTATGTTGGAGAGAAGAATTTGGATGGATTTCCCCAACGAAGTCAAGTGTCCAACCCCTGGCGGGCCAAAGTTTGATGATAGGCTGCATGGGGATATTAGGAATCCGTTGAACCGGTCCATGAATCTGGCACTCAATACAACCCTGGGCAAAGCTGATGCAATCTTTGAGGATAGATGGCCAAAAATAACCATAACGGCGGATCAGCCACCTCATCTTTGATCCACTTTGATGCGAACCACATACGCCCAGATGAACTTCGCGCATTAGCCTCTTGGCTTCTACGCCAAAGACACACCTTAGGTCCACACCTTCCTCACCCCGGCGAAGCAGCTCATCACCCTTGAGTAGATAATTAGTAGCTAAGTACCTAATTCGCCTTTCGGATGGGGCAGAAGGGTCTTGTAAATATTTTATGATCGGTTGCCGCCAATCAGTATCGATAGTGTCTAGGGTAGCAACCAACCAATCGCCTCGTTGTTCCCTTCGTGCAGCAAAGGATGGTAACGTCCTACGTTCTACTTTCAGGATGCGTTCTTTGACGTCATTGGCCAGAATAATGCCAGTGGCGAGCTGTGCTAACTCGTTGGCTGCAAAGTTCTTTTCACGAGGGACGTAATCGAGCACCACATCAGAAAATTGATCTAACAACTCTGATGCTCGTTCCCAATAATGTATTAGGTGGAAAGATACGCATTTATAGTCACCTAACAGCTACTTGATGATTAGTAGAGAATCACCATATACTTCGATCTCTCTGGCGTCCATATCCAGTAGTACTTCCAGACCAATGATAAGGGCTTCATATTCAGCCTGGTTGTTTGTGCAAGTCCACTCCAACTGGAAAGAATAGGAGTGGCTTATCCCTGATGGACTCTGGATGCAAATACCTGCGCCCGCCAAGGAGTTTGTGCTACTACCATCAAAGTAAAGGATCCAAGGCACCGTTCCAATCATGTTGACGGAAGGGATAGGATCTTCAACCGATTCGTCTAAAGGGTGATGAAGTAGGAAGTCAGTTACTGCTTGACCCGTCATTGCCTTGAGCGGTGCATACTGCAAGGAAAACTCAGAGAGAGCTAAGACCCACTTGTCGATCCTACCACGTAAGATAGGGCGAGTAAACATGTACTTGACCAAGTCCGTTTGAGCTACCACAATGGTAGTAAAGGAAAGCATGTAGTGACGGAGCTTGGTCGCGGCAAAATATAACGCCAAACATAGGCGCTCGATAGGTGAGTATCTTGTTTCTGCGTCCAAAAGGGTCCTGCTGAGGTAAGAAACCGCGTATTCGACTTTCTTGCCCTCCGTAGTAGTTTCATCCTGAGCCAAAAGCCCGGCAACAGAACTGTTAGACGCAGAAATGTATAACTTGAGTGGGATCCCTGGTTTTGGCGGTCGTAATACTGGCGGACTGGCCAAATATTCCTTAATCTTATCGAAACGCCTCTTGATGCTCAGGTCCCCAAATAAAGTGCTCATCCTTCTTGAGTTTCAATAAAGGAGAGAAAGGAGCAATCTTCCCATCTGAGTTAGATATGAAGCATCGAAGAAAATTTATTTTGCCCAGCAAACTTTGAAGCTCCTTCTTGTTCCGAGGTGCTGGGCGTCTAAAACAGCCTGTGCTTTATCTCCCGCTACTTCAATGCCCCTCTCATGTACCACGAAACCAAGGAAATCACCAGCACGAACCCCAAAAATACACTTGGCTGGATTCATTTTGAGCTGATGCTTCCTTATCCGTGTAAAAACATCACATAGATGGCCAATATGGTCTAACCTGGATTGAGACTTAACCACCACGTCATCGATGTAAACTTCCAAAATGATTCCGAGGATGTCATGGAAGATTAGGTTCATAGCACGCTGATATGTAGCCCCCGCATTGGTCAGTCCAAACGGCATGCTAAGATATTCAAAGACTCCGGCAAAGCCTGGGTAACGGAAGGCAGTCTTGTGAATGTCCGGCTCATAAATTGGTATCTGATGATAACCGGCCGTGCCGTCCATGAATGATAACATTTCGTGCCCTGCGACTGCATCCACCAAAAGATCCGCAATAGGCATAGGGTATATATCCTTTGGTGAGGCAGCATTGAGGTCTCTGTAATCAACACAGACCCTAATTTTACCGTTCTTTTTCTTAACAGGAACCACATTCGCCAGCCACTGTGTATATTGGGCTGGCCGGATGATTCCTGCATCCACCATACTCTGAACTTCCTTCTTGACTGTTATAGCGGTTTCGGCGTTCATTCGCCTCTGCTCTTGCTTAACAGGCCTGGCGCCCTCCTTAATAGGTAGACGATGGCATACTAAATCCTTGGACAATCCAGGCATATCCTGATACTTCTCCGCGAAGCAATCCTTGAATTCTTGCAGCAAATTGATTAACTGCTGCCTCAGTTCTGGCTCCAGCTGCTGACTAATCCCAACTTCTAGAGGTTCTTCAGATGTACCAAGATTAATCCTCTCTACTGGGTCACGTACCTTAGGCGGAGTGTCATCTAAAGCTGCTGGTGCAGGCGGAATGGTTTCCACTTCTTCAGTGGTGATAATGTCGTCTTCGTCGATACACTCAACTAGAGCGACCGTATCCGAGGCTAACTGGTCTGCTCTAAACACCGTCAGTCGCTGTAGCAAAGAGGCCACAACTTCTACCTCCTCAGCCTTAAAATCGTCAATCATGTTGACAATTGGTTGAAAATCGATGGAGACAGGCCGAGAACAATCTGCCTGAGCCTGAGTTAATCCCCACCGCGTTAGGTCAGTAGAGGTCACCCCTAGCGGACGACCCTTACTATCAACCCCGTCGATCACAAGAGGACGCATAGTGCTGTAGTAATAATCCGACTCCAAAGTGTTAGTCGCTATAGAAAAGGGGCGCTCGTCCGCCTTGATCAAAACTGGTTTATCATAAGCTAGATCCCACATGAGCATCTCCTGATGTAGCGAAGACGGTACTGAGTACGTTTTATGGATCCAATCACGTCCCAAAATCATTGAGTATGGGACTGTAGTCTCTGTCACGAAAAGACCGTGACAAGCGTTAGAGGGTCCAAGTTTAACCCTAAGCACGAGGAAGCCAGCCGTTGGAGCCACAACACCGGCAAACCCTCTAACCCTGACAGAAGAGTTATGGATCTTCTCTCCTAGAATTTGAAGTCGCTCCACAGTACTAAGCGTTACAACACTCACCGCCGCGCCTGTATCGATGAGTATTCTGTTCACTTGGACACCCTCCACCTCTGCTGTAACGTAGAGAGGTTTGAGATGTTGAGTCATTGTAAACGTAGGCTTAGGAAAAACCATGTGCGAGCTATGAAGATCAGTGACCTCATCATGATCACTGTGTCTTGGTGAGGAATTCAAATCCTCGTTGGCGGGAAGATCTTCCCCGTCTGACGTTTGAACAAGACAAACCGGCTTGTCCGCCGCCTCCTCTTGTATGAAATAAGCAGTTGCAATTGGCGTAGACAAAGCATAACTATAGGATAATATGAAAACCATATTACAATCTAGAATTGGCTCATCACCGTCTGTAAAACCTTCTTCATCCTCCAGCATTTCATCGTCCGCATCTGGCATGTCCCTATCAACTCGTGACAAGTTCGTAGGCGCCTTAGGCTGTGAAGGTATAAGAGCTGCTTCTGCTAGCTTCACAGAAAAATCGGTCTTCAACTGCTGCGCTACGAACTGAGGAAATGGTTGATCACCTTGTTGACTTACAGCCCTCTGACCCGTGAGAACTGGAATCGGCTTAGCCGATGACCTGCTAAGGACCGGAGCAGATTCCTGAGTATCTGACTGTATTTCAGGGACCTTAGTAGTTGTTGATGTAGAAACCGCCGTCATCCCCTTAGGTTGCCATTTCAAAACAACAGAATCTACCCTCTCTGTTTTGTCAGAGGTTGCATGGACAGACTTGGGCTTTGGTGGAACCTCAACAGCTGAGCGCAGGGGTGTTCTCTCTGGAGAATATGTATGTTTCCTCCGCGGAGTTTTTTGAGGTGCACCATCCGCCGCTGTAGGATGTGCACTCCTTTCATGAACATTCCTCCGTCGAAGTGGCGATTTTTCCTCCTTCCGTACCCGACGAGAGTCTATGTAAGTTTTGGATTTATAACGCTTATAGGCGTCACGTATGTGCTCCACACGCATGGAGAGTTCGTCGGGAGTCACCTTCCCTTGGTTCAAAGCATCTAAAGTCCTTCTCGCCTTGCCATATCGCTTTTGAACATTCCTAGTTGGAGGGGTTGGTGCCTCTACTATCGGTTTCGTTCCTGAAGGTCCAGGATCTTGCCGGGACCTCGCTGGAGTAGCATAAGCTGCTTTCTCCTGATGATGATATTTCACCCGTTTGGGGTCACCAGACCTAGAGCGTTCCGGCCATGGATGGGTCCGTTTGGCCGTCTCAAGAGCCTTCTCTGTCGCCTCCTGAAGCGCCTTCATCAGCTCTTCGTGGGTAAGAGGTATTCGACAATTTATCTTACAGTCAAGACATAACTGAGCCCTAGGTATTGTTACCACTTCTTCCTCGACTGGCGGATTTGCTTGCTTGTCCGCTCGCGAGGCGTTATTGGACCTATCTTGATCGATGGTATTCACCCAAAAGTGTTGAAGGGATGCCACCGTGTCATTATCAAACTGCAGGACTCCCTCATTCAACCATTCCTAGATTTGATCCTTCAACCCAATGCATGCAGATGTGCCATGATCATTTGAATGGTGGAAAGAACAATAGGATCCGTCTAACCCAATGTTTTTGTGTTGCTCCGGCATGCATTCAGGAGCAACCATCCCTTTCTGGCTCAAGGTTCGCCAGATCTCCACCGCCTTGTGTGCGTTGTAGGTATAGGTCTGGAATCTAGAACCTTGTTGACCAAGTTTCAGTTCACGACCTTCATGAGGAACCAGTGTAACCATATTTACCTCCGGAAAGGGTCGAGTCTCCGTCCAAGTAGGTTCCTTAGCAGTGTCCATCACCATGCACTTATCATTAATCCACGTCTGGATCTGGTTCTTGAGCTTGACACAGTCCTTAGTATAATGGTTAGTCATGTTGTGAAAACTGCAGTACTTCTTGCCCGCCATATAGTCTGGCTTAGGTATGAAACCGCCTTCGTGTTGGAGCAGCCCTTGCTTGAATAATTCGGCGAGGGTCTCTGGGGCTTGATGAGCATTATATGTATATTTCTCGAAAGCGGACTTCAAAGGCAAAGAAGTCATAATCTTGATAGGTTCCTTGGCGAACCTTACTTTTTTCGGTTGCAGGGGCTGGCGACCCAACACCTCTACAACCGCTACGTTGTCTTCGTCCTTAGTATCTTCAACCCAAGTGACCGTTGGCGCTGGTTCAGCTTCTATAGTCGTCACCGTCTTAGCAATAGGAGGGACATTTGTCTTAGGTTTCAGAGTATCCGGATAGTACGATAATGGTATGCCTTTCCTCTTGCTGGTCTGAGCCCTTGTTTGGTCGAGGAAGTGTTGATGTTTGGCTAACCTATTGGTTAAGTCTGCCATATTCGTCACGTACACTTGCTGGAAGTCCGCCTGGATCTCCGGCTCGAGCCCTGCAATTGCCAGCTCAACCGTGGTATCTTCCGCTAGCCTATCTCTGCATTTAGCTCGTAGGAGCTTAAAGCGCTTCAGATAGTCAATGGCGGACTCATCAGGTTCATGGTTAGTATCCGCCAGAACCTTAATGGTTACCTTAGCCTCGACAACCCCAAACATGGTCCTAAAGAGACCCTCCATAGATTGCCAATCTGGAATAGAACCTGGTGTTAGGTCTCTGTACCAAGCTAAGGCCGATCCCGTTAGGGAAGTTCCTTACAACTTCAACTTAAGAACATGATCATGGGCGTAAGGGCCACATTCGTTATGAAAACGAGTTATGTGGGTTTCCGCATCTTCAGAAGATTCGCCCGAGAAAGGGGTAAACCTTATATGCCTGAAATTCGCGAGCCATGACATCAGGTTCACAGCTCGTGTAAGTGGATTGGTATAGGTTATACCAGGATCCGACAATCCTTGCATGACCCTTAACTGCTCATAAAACAGTCTCTGTACGTCGTTGCGGGTCATAACACCCTCAACGTCCTCCTCTTGATCTTCGCCTTCGTCGTCAGGTGGCGGGTTTATCAACTGACCACCTCTCCTCTGATGTCTGTGCGGGGCAGCAGCTTCAAACCCTTTATTACAAGGCTTAGCTGTTTTAGTTGGACCCTTCTCCATTGTCTTTGTAGGCTTTACTGGAGGGGTTGTTTCTTTTGGTTCAGATATCTCAGTCTCAAACCCTATTTGCACTATCTGTGCCAATCGCTCGACAGCGGCATTGGTCTTTTCCATCTGATCCTGCTGCTGCAGCATATGGGCTCTGAACTCCTCCTGCTGTTGCTGGAGTTGTTCACTGAACTCGGCTTCATGCCCCCTCACTAAACTATCAAGACTTTTAGTGAGAGAAGTAATACTTCCAGCATTCATCTTTGTCTGTTCCGCCAAAGCACGAATGTTGGACATATGACCAATCTGTTCGGTCTTCAACTCCTTCAAAGTAGCTTCTATCTTCTCTAGGATGACATCAGTAGCCTGAGACTTAGATATTATAATGCCAAAAGATTCCACTATCTCCTCAGTGGAAGGCGTCCGAGTCTGGAAGATTCCATCTCCATCATTGGTTTCAGTACCTAATGGAGCCATTGCGGTGTTCGGGATATCGCCTTCCTGATGGCGATCAGCGACACCCTCCAAGTTTTCGGGAGTTTGGTTACCTCCCTCGAGGACCTCAGTCAGATCCTCAATTTCAGGTCTGCCGTCTCCAAACTTGGCTTGCAGTTGAGATTCGGACAGACCCCTACATGCAGCTGAATTGTGCTGTTTCAACAGCTGATGTTCTGGTTTCTTGCAGAACGACATTTGTCGTTTGTAGATATTGGCGTGCGCAATCTTGACACTGTTCCCACTGGGCGTGCCAAAAATGTTCGCGTCGGTTTTGACACGTGGGGGTGGCGGACGTAAGTTTCAGTCTTGGTGCGAGCGTGCCAGTACCTTTGGGTTAGGTACAACCTTGGTGGCGGACTACGTCTGGCGAGTGAATCACCCTTGGCGAGCGGATGACTCTGGCGAACGTGTTCGTCTGCTCCCTGCTACCTGACTTCTTGATCAAGCGATTGTACGCGGGCGTTGACAAACCGGCGTAAAGGCTCGAACAAGACCTAAGTAAACGGTTACTAGGATTTTTCACTCAACCTCTTGTAGATTGAGATAATCTTACTTCGATCCTGGGATGCAAAGCAGAGCTAAGTATCAAGACCGCGGATGGTGTTCGTCCAACTTCTGGCAGATTGGGAAAGACTGTTACCGGGGTAACGACTCGATTTGTCACAAGGTGTGACGACTAGACTCGATATGTCTCAGCGATGCTTCGACACGAACGCAAGTCACTTTCGACAACAACTGCAGGTGTACGGCGACCGACAATGGTGGTGGGCGTAGGTTTGCGGCTTGGTTGGAATAGTGTCGTTTGCAGTTGGTGGAAGGCAGTTCGCGAGAGAGAATGCTCCGGAGAGGCTTGCAAGATTTGCAGGGCAAAAGCTTGTAGTTGTATGGTTGAGAACCCTTTTTACGTTGTCCTAGAGTTCTTTATGTAGTGATCTCAAAACCCCAAATACGTATGTATCAAGCATAACGGATTCTGATATCGAATAGGATTGTATTACCTTAAACCATCTCCAATTTAGACTCCTAGTAGAACTCCAAACCCTCTCCTAGAAAGAAACTGATTTAAATCATATCGGATTACCCACAAATGGGTGACCCTCTGGGCTTCGGCCCATAGTCTCGGGTAAATGTTAATTTAGGCCCAAACAGCAACATCTAGGAAGCCCCAGGTTTCAGTTCTCAATGAGCTTGCTTGGGACGTGGAGCTGCGATTAGTTTATCTTGTAGATTTCGTATTGCAACTGAGAATTCAATGTTTTCTGTCCCAGAAAATGGTTTGGGAGCGTTTCCTGATGTGGGTGCCTCTTACTTCTTGTCAAGGCTTCCTGGATTGTTTGGAGAATATATTGCCCTAACTGGTGCTCAATTGGATGGTCCTGAAATGCTTGCTTGCGGTCTAGCAACTCACTTTGTTCCCTCATCCAAACTGGCTCTGTTAGAAGAAGCCCTAGTATCCAAAGTTGCTTCTTCAACCAATAACATCTCGAGCCATGATCTTTCATTTTATATTTTGGCTATTATAAATGACTACTCGATCCAACCAGCCGTCAAAGATAAAAGCAGTGCTCGTCACAAAATGGATGCATGTTATTCAGAAGTGCTTTTCACAGGGAAGCCGAAAGTGTAGAACAGATTTTATGTGAACTTGAGAAGGAGGCTGCTACGAACGATCAAGATCCTATCAATGGTGATGTTTGGATATCTTCCACAATTCCATCACTTCAGAAGGCATCGATCACCAATGAGTTTGAAGCTCTGTTTGAGATCGCTTAGAGAAGGAAGGTTTCAAGATCTTGGTGAGTGTCTATAGAATGGCATATCATGCTATACGAGGAAAAATCAGCTCGGACTTCATTAAGGACTTCATTGAAATTTCTTTTGACTAGAAACAAAAAAAAAAAAAAAAAAAAAAAAGGGGGGGGGGGATTTCAAAATAGTAAATTACACAATAGCATCCGAGCAAATCTATAAACACAAATAAATCACTTTTAATAATTTTTAAACAAAAAAGGACATAAGTCTGGCTCAAAATCAAATAGACCCAAAACTGATTGAATAATTGAGGCTGGAATGCCTAAAATACCACTGATTTCGCTAAAATTACAATGCTGCCACTATACTAACTGACAAGTTTCTCTAGGCCTGGGACGGTTCGGTTTTAGTAAAAAAAAAACAGGAACCGCATGATAAAAATTTTGTCATAGTTCGGTTCGGTTTTTCATTTTTTTTTCTAAGAACCGCAAGGAACCGAACCGCAAAAATTTCGGTTCGATTCTTGCGGTTCCTCGGTTCCTGTCAAATGTATACATAAGGAATAAAAATCATAAATTCATAACGTCATGCAATCCAAAAGAAATAATCATAATCATAATGTCACATTACTTTCAAAGTCCAACATAGTCCTAATTTGAAGTACCAAACTGAAAACTTAAACAATAAACATAATTGAAATTAAACAATCCAACAAATTATCCAACAAGTAGTTTTAAACTTAAAGTACTGCTCAATTCTTCTTCTTTCCACTAGCTTTTGAAGGTTTTGAAGGTACCGAAGATTTTGAAACATCACTACTCAGTCTACTCTTTGGAACCTTTCGGCTTTGCTGAGTGGTTGTTGCTGTCTCTTCCAACATGCACAGCTTCTCCAATCTTATTTTCTCCTCTTCAGCTTGTTCTACATGGAGAAAATAACATACATTCATTAATGCAACATACTTATAAAATAGAAAAGTAACAATACAAGTGAACAAGTTTAAGTTTACCTTTTTCAACTTCTTCAAACCACCCCATTTCCTCAATTGTTGGAATAAATTCCAACCCCATGATTGCATCAGATTTCAGCCAATTTTGGAAGCAAATGAGAGCTTCAACAGTCTTAGGAGTTAAGGAACTCCTATGTGGATCAATTACCCTCTTTCCGGTGCTGAATGAACTCTCACTAGCCACTGTGGATACTTGGATTGCTAACAAGTCCCTTGCAATAGCCTGCAAGGTAGGATACTTTGGACCATGACACTTCCACCAATCTAAAATATCTCATAGGTCATTGTTTGGCGGCTGCTCTATTGGATCTAGCAAGTACCTATCAACCTCTCCTCCAATCACCACGGCTTCACCTTGAAGTTGCTTGTTCCACAACTCTTGTATAGCTGCCCTCTTCCCTGATAACCCTGTAGTGGGTACTCTTGGTGTTGGTGCGCTGCTAATGTTGTCTACCACATTCCTTTTCCTCTTTGGTGCAGCTGCAGCAACCTTTTCGGCTGCATAAAGATCACACAAGTCTAACACAAGCTTCTTCACTTCATCTGTTTTTCTTTTGATTTCATCACTTCCCATGAACAACATTGTCTCACAAATAAGTGCCACATAATTCAGTTTATACCTTGGATCTAAGACAAGTGCAACTAAAAATAGTTGATTGATATCATCTACAGATCCAAAGTATTTCCTAAACTTGGAACTCATTTTGTGGCCCATACCAAACAATATCTTCTCCGCTTCACTTGAATCACTATCAATGGGCTTGTAAAACAAATCATCTAGCTCGGCTTTGACTGTAACTATGTCATTAAAGGCTTTATGTGATGTAGGCTTCAGCTGACAACTTACACTCACTGTTACCTCATAGAAAACCTTCAAAAACTGGACAAAAGTACTTGCTTTCTCCCAATCAGCTGCATTGGGAGGTCCTACCCTTTTTCTAGAATTTTTTCCTGCATTGGGAGTTTCTGCCTCTTCTTCTTCTTCATCAAGCTCTTCATCTTCATCAAAGTAATTCTTATACCTTCCACCTTCCTCATCAGCCAACCTATAGAAAGCTTTCTTCAACTCTAATGCTGTGTCCAACATCATGTAGGTGGAATTCCATCTTGTTGGCACGTCTAACACACAAATCTTCTTACATGGTACCTTCTCTGTCTCAACACATTTCTTAAATGCCTCCATCCTTTGTCCACTACTTCTCACATACTTAACAGCATTTCTAATTCTAGACACTGACTTGTCCATTATATGGAGACCGGACTTCACAATTAGATTCACAATGTGAGGAAAGCATCTCACATGCATGTATTTCCCATTAAAAATAGGTGGCTTAGGCCATCCACTCATCTTCTCTACTAGGTACTCTATGGCTACCTTGTTAGCTGCTGCATTGTCCACTGATACAGTCAACACTCTATCCAAGTTCCACTTCACCAAACAGTTCTCCAATATTTTTCCTATGCTATTCCCACTGTGATTAGGTATAACACAAAAACTAAGCACCCTCTTGTGCATCTTCCATCCATCATCTATGAAATGCGCAGAAATTACCATATAGTTAATGTTTTGACACGAGGTCCATGTGTCTGTTGTCAAACAAACAGAAAGCGACCTCAATTCTTCCCTTAAAGCCTCTTGTTTTTTATCGTACATGCTCAAGAAATTCTTCACTACTTGCTTCCTACATGGTATAGGATTCCACCTTGGTACTGCCACACTGCAAAAATACTTAAACCCCGGCCTTTCAATTGTACTAAAAGGCAACTCATCCAACACAATCATAACACAAGCAGCATCTAGACATGCATCTACAGACCACTGTTTTGAAGCTAAAGTCCCTTCAAGCAATTCACTAGTTAAAATTTGCTGACTTTCTTCTAAATTATTCCTACCAGGATACCCCTTGCAATGCAAACTAATATGCTTAAGTAGTGAGCTAGTACCATTATCTCTTGGATCAGATTTCAAATGAACAGGACAGTACTTACATTGAGCTCGTTTTTCGGTTCCGACTACCGTCTCCACTCCATCCTTCATCTCTAATAATGGGAAGTCAATTTTTACGAAATGACTCCATGCTTTCGACCTTTCTTTCATGGCCATCTTCTCCCTCTTCCTCCTCGGATTCTTTGAAGGCACAAACTTCTTCTTCGAAAGCACATCATCTTGACTTGGCTGAGTCTGTTCAGTGACTTGAGTTTGCTCATTACCGGAGTAGCTGGAGGCCTCATTGACTTCGTCTGAATCATAGTACTCAGACGTCATTGCATCTATAAACACAACAAATCCAACACAGATATGACACAATCAATTAAGGTTCAAACTGAAAACTTAAACAATAAACATAATTAAAATTATACAATCCAACAAATTATTCAACAAAATATACACAACATATATATACAAAATCAATGTATATATGCACAACATATCCAACAGTTCACGTTGTACACCAAACTGACCAAACTCACCAAAGTAACTAAACTACCAACTGCATATATTGAGACTTGCAGATCTCTTGCTATTAATCATGAATGAAAATGAAAGTTTCCTCAAGTAGAAGCTCGTTGTAACATTTAGATTTTGGATCACAACCAGAAAGCAAACAAGGATAAGGAATTTGAGGGAATTACATGAGACTGCTGCTGGTCGAGGGAGCGGGTCGAGGGAGCCAGGGAGCGAGGGCAGCAAGGGAGCGAGGGCAGCGAGGGTGGGTCGAGGGAGCGAGGGTGGGCTGCTCGGACTCTGAAGACCAGATGAAGATTGACTGATTCTTTGAAGGCTTGCTTGAGTCAAGATCGAGTCTAAGAGCCAGTAAGAGGGAGAGAGACAGAAGGAGCCTAGAAGAACTGAAGAAGTTGAAGTGAAGAAAGTGGCCTAGAAGAAACAGAGAAACAATCAAACAAAGGAGGCTGCGTAAGAGTAGTACTAATTTAAAAATTTTAACCTAATTTTCAATCTAACAGTTGAAAATCAATGCACTTACATCTAACGGTTCTAAATCGGTTTCAACCTATTTTTTTTCTTAGAACCGAACTGAAACCGAACAATAACATTTCGGTTCGGTTTTTTTTTTTCTAACTGAAATTTTTTTAAGAACCGCACCGAACCGCAAAATTTCGGTTCGGTTTTGCGGGTTTTGCGGTTTTTCGGTCTGAAAGTCCCAGGCCTAAGTTTCTCGCTCCTCCTTTTTAAGTTATTTCCGGCAATTTTAAATTTTCCGGCCAAACCGTTGACAATTTAGAGAAGATTCAGACTACAAAATTGTTCTTTATCTTATGGGCTTTCATTTGAGTACAATGTTGCATATATTTTGAGAAACTTTGAAATTTTTAATTTCAACCACCACGAGGCACAGTAGCAGGTTAATAGAGTTGACAGTAGCAGCTTGCTTCAGGGTTGACAATAGCAGCAATTTTTAAGGTCGGCAACGACATCTAAGTTTACGGTCAACAGGAGCATCTAGTCAATCTATCGACAGTAGCATATAGTTTATCTATCAACAGTAGTGTTTAGTTTCTCTATCGACAGTAGCAACTGGTTTCTCTATCAACAGTAACAGTTAGCTTATCTATCCACAGTAGCAGCCTTATGATTGGTAAGGTTGTAAGAAGGTGACTAAAGACATATATAAATAGTAACAGTAGCAGTAGCAGTAGCAGTAGCAGAGATGTAAACAATAATATCAAAAACTTCTCAGTCGCAGTCGCTAGTAGCAGTCATGCCACTTCCCAAACGACAGTAGCATACTAGCAGTAACTTCCTAGTCAGTAGTAGCAACGTCTTCCCAATCTGCAGTAGCAGAATCTTCACATTCAACAGTAGCAACGACTTCCCAATCGACAGTAGCAGCTATATAGTCAGCAGTAGCAGAATTTCTCAATCAACAGTAGCAACGACTTCCTAATTGATAGTAGCAGCTATATTGTCGGCAGTAGCAGCTACATTTACTATCAACAATAGCAGCTACATTCACGATCAACAGTTGCAGTTAGATTTGCAACAGACAGTAGTAGCTAACTCTGCAATAGACAGTAGCAGCTAATTTTGTAATAGACAGTAGCAGCTAGATTTGCAATTGCCAGTAGCAGCTAGCTTTGCAATAGACAATAGCAGTTAGCTTTGCAATAGACAGTAGCAGCTACATTCACGATCAACAGTAGCAGTCAGATTTGCAATAGACAGTAGCAGCTAATTTTGTAATAGACAGTAGCAGCTAGATTTGCAATAGACAGTAGCAGCTAGCTTTGTAATAGACAGTAGCAGGTAGATTTGCAATACACAGTAGCAGCTAGTTTTGCAATAGACAGTAGCAGCTAAATTTGTAATAGACAGTAGCAGCTAGTTTTGTAATAGACAGTAGCAGCAATTAAGACTAAATGCATGCTTGTAAATATTAAGGACAAAAGAGTAAATTAGTTAATAATATGTGGCAGCTTGTTATGCACATGGTATTTATTTGTAAATTTTTGTCCTAATTTGTTCAATTAAATATGAATGTGATTTATTTGTTAAACAAATTATTGTCATGCACTTTTTTGTAATTTGTTAATTTCAAAATTACTACAAAAACATAAAATTTTGAAAGTCCCAAAGCAAAAAATCAAAAACCTACTGAAACCACGCCATGGCAGTCGCTAGTCCGCATTGGAATACGACGGCATCGATCAATGCCATAGTCGTCTTTCTGTACAAGAAAATTCATACAAACTTAAAAGGCAAACACATTCATCAAATCGAAGACATAACATAGTGCAGTAGTCATGCTTGGCTAGCCGTGCTTGTCCAACTAGTCTTGGTCGTTTATTTTCATTGATTATCAAACCTTGCGTGCATGCAAAAATTAATGACACTCGTAGTACTTCTTCTCTTGGCTCAACCCTAGTTATGGATTATGACAACGGGCTAATTTGACCCCCTCTTTACCTATTACAATGATTCAATAATACAACTTAGAATCTGCACATTCAATCTAAGAATATTTAACTTGTTTTGTCAGTGTTTTGTATATTGTTGAGACTATTTTGCGCCAACTCCATACCACATTCATAAAGAGAGAATGTTGTTGACAGAGAAAACTTTTATCAAAACCCCAGCAATATAATGTCGCCAAACTCCGACTGCCGGTCGCGGGAATCTGAGATCTAGTCAACGATCACCAACATCCATCCAATCACATGACTTTTTCATGCATGTGCCACCTAAATCTCGCCATATTATTTTTGTCGAATGTCGTCGGTATCTCAGACGGCATTGCCAAAACTATATTGAACTACCACGGGAGGTTGTATTGGGGGATAGTAAATTGTAATTTATGATTTAATAACTCATAGTAAACATTCTATTGACCGTAACCTTTAAAAATAAATTACTAACTCCCAGTAAACATATTGTTGTCTCCAATAATAACTTACTGAAACCAGTAAGCCATATTAGATATATTACTAGTCCTAGTAAATTACTGACTTCTATTAAACATGTTGTTTCTGTCTGAATCCGTAGACCCACAGATACCGGTGGATCTTGGTGCAGTTCCTTCCTGCAGATCCTGCTAACTAAGGAATACCGAGCGGGGCCGGTCTGTTCCGCTCTGATGCTTAAGTCAGTATTGTTGGAATAAGCTGATAACTTAAGCGTGAATGAGTAGCTGGAGTATTGATTACCTATTAATGAGGGCAGTTGAGGCTCATATATAGGTTGTCGGGTGTGAGGACTGGTCTCACCCTTCGATGTGGGACTGGCCCCCTTCTGCACATATTACTGGACTGTTTCGGCCCCTGTTCAGGGAGCTGTCATCCCCGGTTTCCCCGGCCCAGGTCACAGGTAAGACCTGCCCGGACGTGGGTGCAGGTATTCATGCTATAATCCCGGGCGCCGGTCCGGGTCCGGGTCCAAGAGTCCTTGCTACGGGTCTGAGGGCCTGGGTAGCCTCTCTATGGCTACTGTACGTCAACACAGGTTACTGACTTCTATTAAACAGGTTAATGACCCCTAGTAAACTTGTTAGTTTATGATAAAAACACAATGCACAAATCATTTTGAACATTTCAAACCAAAATAAGTTCCTAACAAAATCGATCAATGGGCTTTGTCTTTCTGCCCTAAGCCCAGTTGGGATGATGGAAGACCTGAGTTTTCGTTTTCCTGCAATGGAAGTGACGGTCCCGAGGAAGAGATGGCTAGAGACGCTCCGATTGAAGCCGCGCAGATGAGGATAAATACCTTGAAACTCTTAATTCCTTCTTCTCCTTTATATCGCTAAACCTTAGAAAGCAGAGGTTTACGCCAAGCATAGACCTGAAAATTATAAATATATAAGAAGACCTTGGACGGGTGTTGAATTAATCAATTGTAATTTGCCTGCTTGAGAGAGCTGTAGGAGCCTTTCCGGGTTCTTAGCTTACACCTTACCTTGTCTGCAATCGGAAGAAGGAACTCAAACACAGGCCTTTCCAACAAATATTCAGATGCCGAGATAAGTGAAAGGAAGCTGCCCAAATCAATACTAAGAATTCCCTTGATCTCTTCCAGGCTGCGGAGAGTGGCCCCACCCACAAAGAGTTCTCTCTACTTAAGTTTAAGGTTCTTATTCAATCAAGAGGCACATGCTTAATTACACTAAAAGGGGAAATGTTATGGTTGAGCACAAAACGACTGTAGCAGGAATACCAGCGTAGTATAGTACTTGTGTCCTCTTAGCGTGGGTGGTGGCCAATGCAGAGCAACAAGAAGAATTTGGAGATACATAAAAATGGTCATGGAAGAAACAACCTAGTTTAGAGAGGAAAAAAACTCATTGTTCAGAGCTTCAGTAGACTGATTTTTAGGGTTTTGAGTTCTACCTTCTGATAAGGTTATAAAATAACATATATAAAAAAACAACTCCTTGTTATGGACAAAATTTAGATAAGAAAAGGTATATATATAATATATTGAATTGTTATAATTCTCGAACCCCTAACAAATCTTGGTTCTGCCACTTGTAGTTGGACTAGTCACCGTCGCTGTCAATTTCATATACGGAAGCTCTCGTCTGAAGACTCATATGTCTAAGAATGAACACATTATAGTAATAACTTACAATACTCTTGTGACACTTATCAGGGAAATACTTCAATGCAAACTTCATAAATTTTTGCCTGTTTGATAGTTGATTTGTCCTCACAAGAGATTTCAAGGTTGTCTGTTCTTCCAAGGTCCATGACTTGGAGGCAAATTCTCCCATCTCATCAAACTTCCAACTCCAAAAGGCATAACCTATCTCTTTTTGCAACTTGAGTCTTGCTTCACTAATGTGGTATCTAACACAACCAATAGATCTTGGAGAGATACAAGAACAAGAAGTAGGTCTCCCTTTTCCAATGGTTCTCATAGTCGTTTCTACATTTGATTTTTCCCCTTTGATGGGCCAAAGTCGTGTGCCCAACCATCTCGAATCATTACCATATAGATTTTTTGTGTCGACCAAACCTATCCATTTAGGAATTTCAGCTTGATAATCAGGACCAACAGGAACAGAACTCAACGTCTCTTGCGTTTTCAAGTTTCTTGTCTTTGACCTCATGGCTCTTTCAAGTTTTGGATACTCATCTAAACTCAAAGAATTTTGATTGTCAGCTGAATCATTAACAAATCTCAATGTTTCTTGAGTCTTCAAGTTTCTCGTCTTTAACCTCATGGCTCTTTCAAGTTCTGGATGCTCTTCTAAACTCATAGAACTTTGATTGTCAGCTAAATCATTAACATTTATTGCGGTGGCACTACAATGTTTTGCCTTTCCTAGTCTTAATATTGTCAAACCATGAGTTGATTTATCATCCATATCCAACATACTTCTTGAGCAATTGTTTGTACAAATAAGCTTTGGCCTGAAATATTGATTGTTCTTCTTTGAAATAGTTGAGGATGAGGAAAAATTATTTGTACGAACTCGCCTGAGTGGATAATCACTGAATTTATTTGTAGTTACTCCAGGATTGCGGATGCATCTACCATTCTTCAGGTGCTGATCAAGTTTACGCTTACTCCGAAGATACACATCATTACAACGAAGCAAAAGCTTATGTACTGGTTGAACGCTCAATAACTTGTTAGCTGGACATGTCGGTGCATTTTGGTCACAAGGGTCTATTTCTCGTTGATCCCCATTGAGCGAAGAAGCTGCTATCATAGTACTCCCCATATCATCAAGAGATGTCATTCTTAATTGTTGACAGTACTCCCTAATATATTATAACCTTCTTCACGGTCATAAGTTCCTTGAGTCTCACTATAAAGAAGTAGAATATAAGATCACAAGAATTCCCGAGTTTTCTCACAAACTCACAATGCTCTCCCTTGCGCTCCCTTTTATCACCTATTAATAGTGGTTTACTATATAGATAATATTTATAATGTACCTTATAGTCCTATATACTAAACTCTAAAATCTTCAATTTCAATTAGGAATCCAAATCCAAGTTGAACAAGAGAAACAAGTCAATTCCCTAAAATTGAGAAAATCGAGTCTTTTCGGCATCATAGATGATTTTGAATTTCTATCAGGAATCCAAATCCAACAAAGACTTGTTTCTCTTAAAATCCAAGTTAAATGAGAGAAATAATTATGTGAATTCCCTAAAAATGAGGAAAGTGAGTCCTTTTGACATCATAGTCGATTTTCAAATTGTATTAGGAATACAAATCCATATTTGTTAAAGGAAAAACATATTGGGTGTCTTCGTCAATGTAACTGACGAGAAAGAATTATGTAGTTAGCATTCAATACTTATAATTGAAACGATCAGTCATTATTGTCATAAATATATTTACTATTACAGTTGTAATACTCACCCTATATAAAAGGGATTATCAATGAAATGAGTAGACCAATTCTCATTTTACTTTTACACGTTATCAGCACTTTACTTTAGCCAAAGAAAAACCTAAAAAAAAAAAACCTAGGTTTTGTCCCTGAAAAACAAAACCAAAACCCTAAATTTTCTTTTCTGCCGGCAACAGTTTGTCCGAAAAGAAGGCCCCCTCCCCAGAAACTCATTTTTCCGACAACCTCTTCGTCGGTAAAAAAAAGGCCAAGTAATCTGTCGACGAAAGCTTTGTCGGCAGAGAATGAAAAAATCTCAGGGCACCCATCCCTCGCCGGCGTCCTTCCTCGACGATAAGCGAGCTTTGCTCGTCTTTGGTCGAGCCTCCCTACACGCCGCCCCACCGCGAAGCAACCCAGCATCGACGCCTCCCCGCCGCGAAGCAACCCAACATCGACGCGGTCCATCTGGCCCTTGACGCCCCCGCGCTGGCGAATCCCAAGCCGGCCATGGAGGCGGCTCCGTCGACCCTTTAAGGCCATTTATGCCCTCACCACAAGTCGGCTGACGCATGACGACTTGGCGTCGCCCTCCGCTCCTCGCCTCCACTGCGATCTGCAAGAAAAATTTCGACCCGGATTCGAAGTTCTCGACCCGGATCCTTTGGGCCTGATCCGACCTGTGTCCAACAAACCCGACCCACAAAAAAAAGGATTTTTATCTTTTTTTTATAAAAATTTAAAGGTAATATTTGAAATTACCACATAGTGATTCATATTTATTATGTGACCATTTACTGTTTTGCTCTTAATGGTAAATAAAAAATTGCTTAATTTATATGGTAAATGTGAAATATATATGGTGTCATAGGTCATGGCTCTCCAAGAAAAAGGGCGAGGCCACCTTAGGTTCGATAAATACTTGCCTAAAGGAAGAAAGCAAGTTCGGCACAACCTGATCCATTGATCAGTGATACTCAAATCCGTCTCATGAAAATATTTATGGATTGTACGTGGTTACCCTCAAATGTTAGGACCAATCCTTGAAAGTATTGAGATCTCTACAAATACGTTACACTAATGTACATGAGAACGTAGAATAATGAGTCTAATATTGAGCTAAACTTCGTTGAAAAAATGTCAACGTAGTAAACTGGCCTAATGGAAAGAAGCGATCCAGTATAAACAAAGAGATAGGTCTTTGGGCAGGTGACGCCGACACCGCAAATATAAACCCTATCAAATATATCTTTGTTAGAATGCGTAATGAGAATAAGAGTATGTTGCCTCACCTTAAGGCGCAAGGTCTCTCAAAAATGCATTAGAATCGACTACGAGGAGATATTCTCTCATAATGGACCACGAGGAGACAATCTCTCTTAAAGGATGACATTGCACTCCACTACCTTGTCAGTTTGGTAGTTTCCGAAAAACTGAACATGCAGCTTACGAATCTGGACACAACATATCTCTATGAGGATCCTAAACAGACTTCATTCACCCAAATCAAGTGGCTCTAGATCACATAAGCTCGTTTGTAAAAGAAATTGAAACGTTCACTAAAGTGACTACTTGATTGGGAAGGGATTGGTGAATTATGCACTTGCGTTTTCATTATGGATATGCACAGACTCTCAATGAACTAAAAGATACTCTATGTATTGTAAATCCTAAGTTAAGAATAAAAAAGATCTTGGGAATACATAATCTTGAAATGGAACTCAAGGACTGTAATGATGGTGACCATCTATCAATTGACTTAGGCACTCTTAAGAATAAAATGAGGCCTACGTACATATACTCCCATGATTAGTCGAAATATTTACTCTAACAATATGTCCGTTTTTCATCTAAAGGAAGATGACGAAGAAGTGTTGGGAAATGCAATTCCCTATACAAGTGCAATGACACATGATTGTTCTTAAACACAATATGTAAGACTCGACCTCTCATTCGATAAAAATTTGTAAAGCTATGTGTAGCTCTGCGCCCACGCAACGCCAATGGTTCTTTCAAATACTTAAACATATGAAAGACTTGGGCTTATTCAATTTCTACATAGAAGGTGACATGATAAAGAAATTATCCATGTCATAGCTAACTATGCGTAAAGAAAAACGCATTAAAGGCTAAAAAAGAAAATCTGTTATTGCAGATCAATTTCAAACCTCTTAACGGTTCGTCCATACCTATACTCTAGATACAATTTTGTTTTTTTTACTGTTTTACTACAAGAAAGTCATACTTAGCATAAACATGATGTTTATTATGAATTTATGTGTTCAGTTCATGGACAATCTTATCCTTGAGATCAAAGTAAATAAAGTTGAATCTGAGGACGATGTAGCAAGATTTAGTTACTAAATCATTGCTCAAAGTCATATTTGAAAAACATGTGAAAATGCATAACTATGCTAAGGTTATTGAAACTCCCTTGATCAAATGAAAGAATCGGGGAAAATCTCATGATTAATGTAAAAATCAGGGGATGTGCAGACATCATGGGGAGTCTAGCACATACATGTTGTTTTCAAATGTAATAGGTGCATGCGTTGTGCTATTTTTCTCCTTCGACCAAAGTTTTATTTTCTCCCATTGGGTTTTTGTTACTTGGCAAGGTTTTTAATGAGGCAACACCTCATGCACCATTTTATCTTTGACTCGGCACAAGGGGGAGTGTTGAAGGAAAAACACATTGTGTGCCTTCATCTATGTAACTGACGAGAGAGAAATATGTAGTTAGCATTCAATACTTATAACTGAAACGATCAGTCATTATTGTCATAAATGTATTTACTATTGCCGTTGTAATACTCTCTCTATATAAAAGGGATTATCAATGAAATGAGTAGACCAATTCTCATTGTACTTTGATAATATTCTATATGTTGTGTTTTACTATGATAACATAAAGCCTCTGGACCATGTATAACATGGAGTTCACTATCATCGAAACATAACTAAGGGATTCTCTCTCTAGAGAAAACCAAAGAGTGGTCGCCTCTCCTCCATCTTTTCTTCGTCCAGCGGCGGTCGGGAGTCCCAGGTTGGCCTCCAGGTTTTGCCGTCGCCATGGGCTTGCTGCCGGACGGGGAGATCTAGAATTGGGATTTTCTATTTTAGCCAAGGTAGATTCTTGTATGGGTTTTTATCCGTTGTTTTGGCTGGGGTGATGGTGACGACGGTGGTTTTGTGTTCCGGATTTGGCGATCGTCTTCTAGTGAAGGGTTTTGGCCGCTGCACCTGTGGTGGCTCTTTTGCTCAGGTGTGGTGGTTGTGGGTTACTAATTCGAGGATGAATGGATGCGCTAGTGTGTGGCGGTGGTGTGCGTGTCGATTTCAGTTGCAGCCGGGATTGGCCAGAGCGGCAGGAGTTGGTTGGTGCCGATCGTTTTTGCTGGTGTCGTTGACGAAGATCGGCTAGTTCACATGGTGGGAAGAGATGATGGAGGTCTGGCCTAAATCAATGTAATGGGCTTGTTGTGAGCTTCTTACTTGGGTTGCCACTAGGTCTTTGCTATACCCACTTTATGTTGGGCCGCTATGTTTTTAGTTCTGGCCTAATTACAATAAATTCCTTGTATCTAGGAACCAAATGCACATAATATGCAGTCGATGTACTTGTACCTCTAGAGTAGTACCGAAAGAGGATCTCCGCCATCTCTACGAAGTTGATTAGTGTAATGATTAAGCCTATTTTGTATGTACCATAGTGGGTACTAACACTTACTGTTTGTCTATCAATCGAGACAGCGGCATGGCATGTAACGGCCTTTTTCTAACTTGTGATGAATATATTTTCACCCGTGGTTTATTAAAATAAAAAATAAAAAATAAAAACATGGAGATCACTATCTATGATCGACCTAAATAATAGTTTCGTATGTGGAGGCTTGAATTTATTTACTGTTAAAGTATGTCTCATTGTCTCTCATAACTCTTACGTAGCCCTCAAAGTCTGCACTGATCGATGAGTATGTGTGCAACCCACATGGCCTGGGGAGGCTTACGACTCCGTTGTCGATCTGCTCTCTATATAGCTAGTTTAGAGCATCCACACCCATAAAATGGATTTGATCAAGCAAATGGTGGGCCCAGAAGCAAATTTTGCTTCAAGCAAATCGATTTCATATTTTGTTCAAGCAAATCCATTTTTGCACACACCCATTCACAATTTGCTCCAAGCAATTCAATTTTGTCTTGTTGTGAAATTATTAATTTTTTTTTACCGGATATATTCATACCCATCTTAAAACTTGCAAAAAAAAATGGCTGACAGGAAAAAAAAAAAAGGGCTTTGTATCTTCGTTTCACACCCAAGTTTTTGCTTTGGGCACCCTAAAGCTCCAGCTCGCATTTGCTTCCAGGCCGCCTCCACCTCTCCCTTGCTTTCAGGTCGCCTCCGCCTCCAAATCGCCACCCAATTATGTTCAGAGCAATCCCGGCTCGACCGTCCAAAGTCGTCTGTCTCTTCCATCCGGATTCTTAGTTCGGGTCGTCATCACACAAGCCAAAAACAACCTCTCTCTAAAAAAATCCAGCGCCGCCTGGGTCTCCTCCGTCCTCATCCCCACCTCTGACGTCTACAACCACCATTAGCTCCAAGGCTACAGCCACAGCCGAGCCCACGTGTTGTGGGCTCCACCAATTGGTCGAGCAACAGATCGAGCAAAATTTGCTCGAGCGAAGGGGTGAGCAAAAAAGTCTGGTTGACTGGGCGAGCAAGATCTCCTCCATTTCCGCCGGTGCGAGCTGCAAATTCGGTTTGCTCGAGCAAACCCAGGCGGTCCCACCTCCTTCTCGAGCAGCTCTCCTCCTGTTGCTCGCTAGTGCGGATGCTCTTAGTAGCCACCATGCCAGGCACTTCACTCAGTACTTACCTTTTCAGAATAGAATCAACTCAAAGAAGAAGATCAAATGCTTAAAGTGTTGTTGTAAGTTTAATATATTGTTGAGCCATCCATTTTAATCACGAATGCTTCCAACAAGAGAATTAGGGCCGTCAGACCCGCAGAACCAGCCAATCTCAAAGAGTTGAATCCCTCAGCTACCTGCCACTCATACAACTTTTATATAATTATGTATACAGAATTAATCTTCTCAGCTTGATTTTACAATATTATAAATTTATATACAGATTATAATTAGTACTTGCAAATCTTGGATTAACCAGGGAAATGGCTACCTTGAAGACATATTCCCTACCAAATACAGAGGCGTAATCAAGCCCTGTAGGTGGATTAGTTGGTGTGCTTCCTGCAATATTTTTTGACCATGATTAGTTAGGAAGTTGCATTCCCTAGCTAGTTTTGTAGAATAAAAAAGAAATGGACAAAATCGTGTAGGCAGAAGGTTACATCAGCTCATAGGTGTTAAGTAGGGGTTTATTAGTAAGGGAAAACACTTATTATTAGAACGTTCTTCTCTTATTTTAAGTTCTATCTAGACCAGTTACCCACCAACCCTAATCTTTTATTAGTTTTTCATAAGGAGGAGAGCTCAGGTCTTCCTCTAATCTTTAAGATGTGCTGTTTACAATATATGACGGAATGAATCAGTTTTTGCACTCCAAATTTACTACGTCAATTAGCTCACAAAATAGACAGACGTGTGGAAATGATATATGAAAGAAGAAACTTAATTCCTTAATAATATGTTTTTATAAAATAGAACCCGACTCAGCTCGGTCATTTTTCAAGTTTGAAACTTTTGAGAAATGAGAATTATTACATGTTATTGATTTTTTTTCCAATGTAGTTTGGTGTAAGAATCAAACGTTTTGGTAATCTGTGAATCAGAGTGATGAATTTAAACAAGTTACTAACGAAGTTGGCAGCTTGATTAACATGCAATAAGCAAAGTCATGACTAAGAAGGACATCTTAATTTGTTGGTAAACTTGTTACAGTTCCACAATAATTTCTTGTTATTGGTAAGCAACTTTGGACTTATTAGTTTCCATTTATATATGTAAGGAAAACGTTCATTGTATAAGTTTTCAAGACTCCCATGAGAAAATTGATGCCACCGAAATTCTCATCTTCAGGTCATTACATGACCTCTCTACCTAAAACCTAGTCCTCCTTTCTATCATCCTGCTTAGACTTCACCCAAGTACCTCCGAGAACATCGTTCCCCAATTTTAGAAACCCGAAACCAAAATCCAACCACGCATTAGTACGTTTATTTCCATTTACACAAAACACAAACATGGAACCTCTTCATCACCAGAAACATCACTCTTCTCAGCTGAGATCCTATCTCGCATTCCTCTCTTTACTCCTCGCTTCTTTAGTTTATCTCTCTATATGGTCTTCTTCCTCCTCTATCAACCCCGTCTTCGCCACCCAGAAACATGATGACTGCGTATCACATAACCAGGTATGCCATTTTCTTCTTCTACCCGACCTATATATTCTACGTCCTAACACTACTCAATGCAAGAGCTTTGGAAGCGTCAACCCCCCATTTCTTCACAAAGGGTGTCTTTGATTTTCTGAACTTTTCGGTTTGTTTTGACAGCCGTACACGTTCGTCGAGCCGCAAGACGAGCTCGAGGCCACTTTATCCAGGGCTGCAATGGAGAACAAGACGGTGATCATTGCCGTGGTAAACAAGGCTTACGCAGTGCAAGACGTGAAAGCAGACACAACCATGCTCGACCTCTTCATCGAGAGCTTCTGGCAAGGGGAGGGCACGAGGGAGCTGATCGACCACCTGGTGGTGGTGGCGGTTGATCAGACGGCCTACGACCGGTGCCGGTTTCTGAGACTGAATTGCTACAGATTGGAAACCAACGGTATAGATTTCGGGGGAGAGAAGATTTACATGTCCCAGGATTTCATTCAAATGATGTGGAAGAGAACTTGGTTCCTCTTGGAGGTTCTCAAACGTGGTTACAGCTTCGTATTCACGGTAAGTTTTCTAGTTCTTGTTCTTGTTTCTTTCTTTTGTTTATGCGATATCTTAGGCATAATCAAGGAATAAAATATCGGTATTGGTATATCTATCGTTTTTTTTTTAAAATGAGATATCGGAGATATCGGAGATACTCTCTGTTGGTGATATATATGATGCACCGCCAAGCATATCCGGCGACCTCGTAGACCGTGCAACCGGCGCCATAGGTCCCACTTCCGGCATTCATCGAATAAATCGACACCTCGGCTACATCTCTATTGTGGAAGATCACCGGTGCCGCATCCGGAAGCTCTGCCTCCGGGCTCCGGAAGTAGTTTCGTGAGCAGTAAATGTGCGCATATGTCCCACATTGGAAACATGGTGTAGGAGGGGGCCTTCTTTAGTTATAAACGAAAGACTTCCCCCTTAGAATCTAACAAGTTGGTTCCAAGGCATTCCACCCTTGTAACACCACCAGGCTTGTTGGCCGATCCTAGTGAATTCTAAGTGGACGTAGTCGTGCCCTCCGGCGGCACGGCGAACCATTATACATGCTCGTGTTATTAATCTTTATTATTATGCTTCTGTCAGGCCTACGGGTTTGAACAGAAACACTCTCTAAGAATTTTTTTTTGTTAAAATATTAAATTTATTCATTTTCTTACTTTCCCCAATATTCCTCGAGGAGAACACTCCTCACCGATATTTCTCAATACCGTCACTTCTTATCCGGATATCCTTTGAGGGAAATCCGGGGACTACTCATTTTTTCTGATATCCCTCAAGGTGATTATTGATTACTTATCCAATTACTCTTCTGTTAGACATTCTCGAATCTCGAGGATAATTCTTTTTAGTGGGAAATTTTACAGATATTTCTTTAAAATATCGGAGATATATCGCAAATATCTTAAATATCGGAGATATTTTACGTTATCGGAGAAATATCGTAGATACGGTGAAAGATAAGAAATTTACCCTTAAACATATATCGGTAGTTCGAAAAAAAGAGATATCGAAGGATATATCAGAAATATTGCAGATATTTTATTCTTTGGGCACAATAACCAAAATGCACCCTAAACTTAGCTCTGTCAATTTGCACCCCGAATTTGTAATTTCGAAATTTTACCTCCTTAATTTGTAAAAAACTGCCGATTTGCACCTCATCCTTCAAATCTAACGGTTTCTATCCAATTAAGAGTCACATGCCTTGCACGTGAGGGGTATTTTCGTTATTTTATATTTATTTCATTTTATTAATAAAAATACATAAAAAATTTATTTTTGTACAATATTTTCTACAATTATATCATTGTATTTGTGACCTAAAGACTACTTTTGTTGAGATATTTAAGTTCTTTAGTTTTAGACAAATTATATCATGTTTCTTATCAATTAAAATAGTGGTTCGACAATTCAATTTTAGTGATCCACATAATTTTTCTTATTGACAAATTATATCACATAAAGTATTCGTTATTTTGGAAGAAAAAAAGGGGGAAAAAAAAAAAAAAGAATACAAGAATATTATGAGTAAGTATACATAATTGTACAAAAAAAAATTTCTGTGTAATTTATTTAAAAAACGAAATAAATATAAAATAACGAAAATACTCCTCATGTGCTAGGCATGTTCTCTTAATTAGATGGAAACCATTAGATTTGACAGAGAGAGTGTAAATCGGTAGTTTTTGACAAGTTGAGGAAGTAAAATTTCACAATTACAAATTCGGGGTGTAAATTGATAATTTGAACCAACTTCATAGTGCATTTCGACCTGAAATCTTATTCACAATCATGGCAAAAGTGTCGGTTGTGGACTTCCTGTAGGGAAACACTGATTGAAATGAGTTTGGTTTCCATGTTTTTCTATAAAGGGAGTCAAACTTATTGATACGTTACTATATTGTTGGTATGTTTAATGGAAAAACAAACCACAAAGGACACTAGACTGGGGTTCGGAAAAGAAATCACTAAAGACACCATATAATTGCCTGTATTAAAATCACGTACACTTGGTCGATCTCAATCTAAATTTCCGTGAGAATGCACCAAGTACACTGACCATTCTTTTTCTCACGTCTGCTTCCTTTTCTGCAAGTCCCTTTCCTCCATCATCCCCAGCTCTGACTACCCCCAATGGCACCACACTGTGTTCCTCCATCTACCACCGCATACTACCCAAAACCAACCCCCCCACCCAATTCTAAAGTCAACCATATAGAGAAGCATTAGTACATAGTTGGTATATATGGACCATCACCATGCAATAAAGTCAGTCATCACATCTTTTCGTCACTGGGTTATACTAGTTTTTTTTTTGGGGGTCTGAAATGGTCATAATCTAGTTAGCTACTGTGGTTTGGTATTATTATACCAGTTGCTAAATGTTTCAGTTTAAGTATATCAATAATGGTTGATGACATGTGGTCTTATTAGTTATATAGCCTGACTAACATCGTTTAGATAATAAGTTCAAATCTCACTTATGTGTCTAAGAGTGAAGTGGGTACTTCCACAAAAAATTCAGGGGTATGATTGATGGTTTTTACTATAACTGCTTCATTTTGATCAGGTTCAACATTTGAAAGAAAATGTAGAAGAATTCATAATGAAAGTCATAGAATTTATCACTAAATGAAGAGAAATATATGAAAATGCATGAGAAAAGGAGGATTGCTTTAGTTTGAAATCTAGTGTTTGGGAAGATGGAAGCAGCGTATTGAAATGTGGTGGGTAGGGAGATTGGAGATGGGGAGGGAGTGACTTTAGGGTTCTTCGATCTTGTTCTGTTTCCGTTGGGGTTTCTTTGGGTCTGAGGAGGTGTAGTGTAACCCGTGATGTCATGGAGTTTAGTGAAACCAACTTGTAGTGATGTCACTCAGACTTCATGTCAGTATTATCTCTCTTTGAGTGAATGACAGAGGTCCACAAATTTGGGAGGTACTGGATTACTGGAATCAACTGTTGCCAATGCCATTATTGGTGGTGACAGTCTCAGAAAAATGAGAGAGGGATGGTGACGGTACGTCACCAATGGGTGACCTTAACGACAAGCAGCTTTCATGAGGATGAGTGGTGAAGTGAGTGGTGGTGCATTTAGTCTGTTCTCTAATTCACGAGACAAATCATAAAGATAGCAAATATAGGTAAAACGTACATGTGAGTAAATCCATCCTGCTAAAGGTTATACCTGTGACAATTTCCAACCAATAATAGTGCACTTGGTTAACAGTTTAGTCTAGAATTTAATAACAATATTTTAAAATAATACGAGTTTCAACAGTGACAAATGTATATGTATATTCGAAAGTTAAAAAATGAAATACAGTATTTATAGCATTCATAATTCATAAGTGTTATATATGACTTATTTTTAGATGTTATTTTCTGTGTGGTCTATTTTCTTATGAACGTTCCTCCAACTTTTGGTTAGTCTAGCTTTAGGGTGAGCTTGAATTTCCTTTCGATCAAGTTAATGTTACTTAATAGTGTCATTCACTCATGCACTTGCTAACATTCTTGCTTATGCTTATACTTCTTTCTTTAAACAGGACACAGATGTGGTGTGGTTAAGGAACCCATTTACAAAGCTAAGTAACAATGAAACTGAGGATTTACAAATAAGCACCGACATGTTCTTTGGAGATCCATGGAACACAACACAGTTGATCAATACCGGCTTCTACTACATCAAATCCAACAACAAGACTATCGCACTGTTTGGTAAATGGTACACCTCGAAGGACAATGCCACCGGACTGAAAGAACAAGATGTATTACTAAACTTACTCCGAGGTGGAATTGTTCCAGAGTTAGGGCTTAGAGTTAGGTTCTTGGATACGGTTTATTTCAGTGGCTTTTGCCAGAATAGCAGGGATGTTAGGGAAGTCAGTACTGTCCATGCCAATTGTTGCCGGAGCATTGTTGCGAAAGTACAAGACTTGAAAGCTGTTTTCCGGGATTGGAAGAAGTTTAAGAAAGTAGTATCGCATAGAAGAGTTAATGTTACTCGGACGGCTGAGACTTTTCAATGGACCGGTCATTGGGGATGTTGGAACTCATGGAAGGTTCCGACTAACAACGGGAAACGAAAGCTACCAAATAATACCGGCAAAGCTACTCATAAGGCGTAAATTGGTTTGTATAGAAGAGAAATTATGATCAACAATAAGAAAGTAGATGAAATGTTGTATTATACTAAATAAAATAAAGATTAGAGAAAGTAGATGAAATGTTGTATTATCGTATATAGAGGTAGACTGTTAGGAATCTTGTTTGTCATTTTGAAATTTTACTCTTTAGTTTTCAGAGAAGGCCTAAGGTATTTGGAGTTTTTTTTTTTTTTTTCTAAATGAAGAATTCATACCAGTCGTATGACCATATCTTCATAGCATAAGAATAGTACAAAAAAATTGACTACTTTGTTTAGACAAATGAAAGCGTAGAGAATTCTATGCTAACAAACTCACATCGCACTACCAGATCTGAGGGAATAGCCGACGAAAAAAATTTCGTCGGCTATGCCAATTTTTCGTCGGCTATACCTTCTACCGACGAAATTTTCGTCGGCTATAAGTCGTCGGGAAAACCCCGTCGGTAATACAATGGCCGACGAAAAAAACCAATTCGTCGGCTATAGTAGGGTATGGCCGACGAATTTACCGACGAAAATATTTTTTGTCGGCCAAACCTGGGAGAAATTGTCGACGATTTTCGTCGGGTATTTTCGAGTATGGCCGACGAAATTCATTAAGTATAGCCGACGAATTCATAAATTTTCGTCGGCTATTTCTTCGAAATATATTACTATTTTAATAGGTATTAATTAGTTATAGCCGACGAAATAATACACTTTTCGTCGGCTATAAGTTGTATAGCCGACGAAATTTGGTAAAATTCGTCGGCTATAGAGATTATAGCCGACGAAATAATGGCAAAATCGTCGGCTATAACTGCATTTTGGGCAACAAAAAAAAATACCGGATCGGAGGAGGAGAAGGAGGAGGAGGAGGAGGGGAAGGAGGAGGAGGAGGAGGAGGCCGGAGGAGGGGGGGAAGGAGGAAAGAAAAAAGGCGGGAGGAAGCGATTTAAAAGATTTAGAAGGAGAATAGCCGACGAAATTAATATATTTCGTCGGCTATACTTTGGAAAATCAACAGCCGTTGGATCTGAGCCATCCAACGGCGGACAATAAAAAGGCGCGGATCGCAAGAGTTTAGCCGACGAATTCAAATATTTCGTCGGCTATGTTTTGGAAAATCAGCAGCCGTTGGATCTGAGCCATCCAACGGTGGACAATAAGCGGATCGAAGGAGTTTAACCGACGACATATACTTTTCGTCGGCTAAACTTAGTGAATAGCCGACGAATTACAATGTTTCGTCGGCTATTCTATGAAAACATACTAAACTGCCGTTTTGAGGCCCTAAACGAACTCGAAAGCCCGAAAAAGCCCACACATCGTAGCAAAGCTACGAGTTTGATTCCTGGCGTCGTTCCCTTTCCGGAATGGTATCACAATCATCATTCGGACGCCGGACGCCAAATCTGCAGTAAACCGGGTTTTGACTTATTTCATTATTTCAGCACACGGATTTTATCGGAATCTTGTCATTTTTCAACCGTAGACGTATTTCATTATTTCGGTCATATCTTATTTGACGACATATTTGCATTTGAAGAGTGTACGTATAGTAACTATTTGAAACTATACATTCACTTAAACACTTAGTAAACAAGTTAAGGAACATTAGTGCATATGTTCCGATTTTGAATCTAAAAGTTTGGAAAATCTATTCCAACCGTCAGATATCACCGTTAAGATTAAATACATGTATGAAAAAAAATCCAACTACATCTGACAACGTTAAAGACTCGATCGGGACGGTCAACCGGGTGAGTCAACCCTTTAAACGCTTAGAAATGGTAATTGGCCTGTCTAAATGACGTTTTTTGGCCTGACCTTCAACAGATAATAGTTTCAAATCGATGAGACGCAACTAATCGTATAAAAATTTTCGTCAAAATATTTACCGACCGTCAGGCTACCCATAGGAAAACGGAAGTAAAAAATAGTTAACCGCAACATTCGGCACACAGATTTTGTCAGAATCTTGTCATTTTTCAACCGTAGACGTATTTCATTATTTCGGTCATATCTTATTTCACGACACATTTGCATTTGAAGGACGAAGCAATGGTTTGTCGATAGTGATAGAAAATAGAAGCTGTTTTTTTTTTTTTTTTTAATCATAGCCGACGAAATCAAACCTAGTACTCGTCGGCCATACTTCCAAAAAATTTCATCGGCTAAAGTTTCAGAGAAAGGCCGACGAAAATTCAAATCGTCGACTAAAATATGAATATAGCCGACGATTTTTTTTTTTACCAACGAAAAAAAAAAAATCGTCGGCCATTCTAGGGGAATAGCCGACGATTTTTTTTTTTAGCGACGAAAAAAAATTTCTTCGGCCATTCTTGGGAATAGCCGATGAAAATTTTATTTCGTCAGCCGTTTTTTTTTTATTTCGTCGGAAAAAGCCTTTTTTCTAGTAGTGTCGCCTTGTTTGTAGGTACTATTATTTTACCTAACTCCAAACCCCCGAGCACGCAATTGTGGTACGTATGTTGGAGTGAGATACTTATATAAAGTCTAATAGAGGTAGTGCACGTATGTTGGTACTATATTTTACCTACCGCCAGAGGTCGTGCACGCAGTTGTGGTACGTGCGTTGGAGTGAGATACATCTACAAATGCTCATAGAGACAGATAAACTAACATCGACGTAATTTCAATTACCAAACTAAACAAACATATTAAAAACAAAGTCTGGGTCGCCCTACTGCCATCACAAGCATATTATCGTCCTCGTCACACCTGGAGGAAGCCACCACCACCATTCTACCGATACCACCACGACGCCACTAGACATAGCGAGAGCAAATTGTACAAGCCATACCATAGGTCAACCTGCGCCTAACGGCTAACGCTGCCCCACGGTTCCTCATAGTGTCACTTGCCCCTCACCCCTCCTGTAATAACCCGATTTTAATTATTTAATTCATTGTAAATTATCGTAATTAATGGGAGGATGATTTATGAGAATTTGTATTTCGTACACTTTTAATTAGTCATTGCGCGAAGTGATCCCAAGAGTTAAAATCCAGAAAACGTTTAAGTTCCGAAGGCTATAAATTGACTTTTTGATCCGTTGGGAATTTCAAAAAGTTTCCTTCACGGAAGTTGTAGAGCTCGACGATACGACTTCGTAAACATGCAGCACGTGTCAAACATACTTCGTACCGAAAAGTTAGAATCAACGAAAGTTATTTCCAATTTTAGAAGGGGGTATAACTAGAAAGTTGATTTTGGAAACTCTAAATTTTCCATAATTTCATAAAGGACCCAAACAGCTGTCGAGTGACTGTTCACCCTCTCTTTTGCTGTCGAAACTTCTCTACTGCCGTTCTTCTCCGTCCGGCCACGCCACGACCCATGCCACCTATCAAATTGCTCGTCTCCTTCCCCTCTTTTATTCAAGCCATGACCCGCGGCGAGTTAATGTCTGTGCGCGACGCAGCTGAGCTTGCAAGCTGCTACAACAGTAGACGTCGGAGCCACGCGCCCCTCCGGCCGAAGTGAGACTCGAGGCCACCTCCTTCCCGCCCTTTCCTTCCCTCTGAGCAAGTTTCCTGTGGTCTTAGAACTCCAATTGCAACGAGTAGTTGTTGGGTTAGGGCTCGGCGTTGCAGCAGTTTTTCCGGCCGCCCTTCGACCGATCAAGGGTCGTTTCAAGTACCTTCCGACTTCCCTTCCTCCGATCTTCGTGTTAGGTGTGGTGGTGGTGAGAAGTCGTGGATTTTTTGTGGCGGCATGTGGGGCCCACGTGCCCTTAGGGCGGCTCCTCCGATTGCCATGGATGCCCTTGTGTGTCCTGGAAATCTTAAGTCGTAATTACGAGTGTGTGGACACTTAATTTGCATGATTTAGTTACCGTATAATCATGTTACGCATTTGTTAGTCCATCGTTAGACGATTTTAATTTACGAGTATATCGACCTAGAATTTGGTGTTTGGTGTCCGATCATATGGTCGACTAGGCATTCTAGAAGCCTTGAGAGGCACAGAAGGAGATTTGTCGCATGTTGGCAAGCCTCGGGGTTAAGGGTTATGTGATCGGAGCGAGTTATGATATATTTTGTTTAAATTGGATTCTAAGTTTCGATAATGTCGCTTAGGTGATTGACCGTGCGTGGGTATCTTGCCTTTGTGAGGTTGAAGACGCAGCAGGAATAATTAAGGTGAGTAAACCTACAGTGTTTGTATATATTACGAGTTAAATTATAGTAAATAGATCGTTAAATGTGAAATTGTTTTATGAAAATTGATATTTGTTTTAAATTGAATAAACTTGATCGACTACAGTTCATTGGTAAGTAAAATGAGTTTAATATAAAAATTATTTTACAAGTGTTTTACGATCAATAATTATAGTTGGTATTAGTGGACTATTCCTGAGTGAATGTCCACGTATATATATTTGCGTGGAATATATGTATTGAGGTTGTGCATTGAATGCATTTTTTTTGTTATGAAATTGTCATATTTGAGTATATGTGAGTTGTGTGACGTGTGAATGAGTTGGTATGGAAACCAACGGCCAGCGTAAGATCTCGCTAAAGTGGTGAAAGAGATCTTACATATGTGGCGGATAGGATCTCACCAAAGTGGTGAAAGGGATCCTTATGGCAAATATATTGGGAACCAACCAACGGCCAATGTAAGATCTCGCCAAAGTGGTAAAAGAGATCTTACATGTGTGACGGATAGGATCTCGCCAAAGTGGTGAAAGGGATCCTTATGGAAAATATATCGGGAACCAAACCTTTGGCCGGGTGATTGGTTACGATCAGTTAGAGTTCTAGTCTGTCTGTCTTTGTGTGATTTGGAGGGGAATGACAGTTGTTATTTTGCCCGAGTTTTATTCTTTTGGTTGGTGCTGCGTTATGAATTTATAATTCTCTAGTTGTGGTTGTTTTGGAAATGTAATTTCCATTTGTGGTTTAATTATATTATCTTGATCTTGTTTGTTTTACTCACACGAGCTTTGAAAGCTTACCGGGTTTGTTGTTTACAACCCAGTGCACCAATTGTTAGTGTAGGGATTAGGCCTGCAGGTGAGGACCAACAGCTAGGAGACGACATCTGAGTTGCGCGGTTAGTAGGTGTGAACCTTGGTCTAGCTTGTATTTTTGGGTTAGAGAGTGATAACGTGAAATTCTATTTTACATCTGTTTATTTGTTGTAGACATTTGATGATGTAATATTTCGAGTCTATTGAGCCACACATTTGAACTATGATGTTATACTTGGTTATTTGTAATATAACTTTTAAGTATTTGAGTTCATTTTGTGAATTTTCACATTGTCGAATTTGACTTTTTATGATCCGAAATTCGGGGTGTGACACCTCCCCATATCATATCCCGAATCAAGGTTGAACCAAATCCACAATGCCGACGTCTTTCCTCAAAAAGCACCCACAACCATCATACCACATAAGAGGCAAATCCAGATTAAGCTGCCAACACAGTCAAACTTCAAACTCTGCAGTCCCTAAAGCCAAAAGGGCGTACACAATAAAACTATTGTTGTCCAGGTGTGACACGACATCAGCGAGGCAAGCGTGAATGGCGACATCAGACGTTGAATAAGTAGGAAAACAAGGGATTTGGCTGACTAAACTCTTTGGTCTTGCTTTGTGCTAGTGCTCCTAAATTAGCGTTTTTCAGTTTTTTTTAAAAAAAATCTTTTTAAGGAGTGCAAAGGAAAGATAGTTTTTATTATTATTATTTTTAAAATATATGGATTTGATTCAACGTATGTCAAGGTAGCCAGTAGGCATCCTTTGTTGTCATCAATAGACGTATCAAAAAGTTGTAGAAGAAAGTCACGAAACTACGATGTTACATAGGATGGACTACCCATGTTCACGCTAATCGCTAACTTATTTAAAAGTGAGTCTTATGTAATTTGGTTTATAGTATAAAATTATAATAGATCTTATTTAAAAAAAAAAAAAGTGAGTCCATACTAAACGAGAAACAAAAATTCTTATATGCACGGTCACGTATGTGCACGACGCAATCTTAGCCATGTATATGCTTTGACCACCGTACATCTATATTAAAATCATAAACATTAACCATCTACGATGATACGTGTATCTACATGCTGTGGATTAAAGACTGTTTAGAAAACAAAAGAGAAATTGTATCACTACACCAAAAAGTGCATCATACTACGGAAAAAAACCATTGTATGAGTCTTGCCGATACCGTTGTGTATACGAGCGCTGTCTGATAAAAATCACACAACCAAGTTTTTTACCGTTGTGTGAGTATCGACAGAATTCTGGAAGCTGCTCGGCAGCTACCAAGCGTCTGCTCAAAATTCTGTCGAGAATCACACAATAGTAGGATAAAATTTGTTGTATGATTTTTTTGTCACACAACACTGCGAAACTGTTATGTGATTTTTAATCACACAACGTAACTTTTTTCCTTACTGCCATTGTGTGATCGATTACTTACACAACATGTGGATACAATATTATTTCGTTGTATGATAATTTTGTTCATACAATGGTGGATTGCAATTGAGTTTGTTGTTTGATCAATTACACTAATTTACATGAACAATTTCATTCCAACCAAAACTCATCAAAAACATCCAAACCATTGTATTAACCCCAGTTGGGAAATCAAAAGCTAATATATCAATGTATTAGATACACCAAGATCATGAATGCTAATAAGCAAAATTTGCTTATGTTACTAACTAAAGCAAAGTAAAATGATCAATCTAGTGATTTGACGATAACCAAAACTAAGTGAGAGAGTCTCTTCCCCAACTTGCCATCACTTTTCAGTTTTTCTTCTCTAGCCATGATAATTGCAATGGTTTGGTCATCTTTGATATCGTAGACTGGCAAAGACATAAGCATGGAATGATGGCCAATATAATAAAAATCATCGTAATCTGCTTTCAAAGATGGACTAGTCAACGTAATTCCTGGAAGTAATCCCTCCATATCAGTTCAAACAATACATTCTGTTTCTGCCTAAACCCGGGGGTCTAGTAGATACTTGATGAATCCAACTCGATCTCCTGCAATCCTGCTCACTAAGGGGAATACCGGACGGGCCGGTCTTCTCCTCTCCGATGCCTAAGTTAGTATAGTTGGAATATATATAACCAAGACACGTATGTAAGCGGGGAGAGAGACGAGTTACCTCATAAAGAGGGTAGCTGGGACCCATATATAGGTGGTTGGGGGTAAGGGCTGGCCTTACTCTTCGATGTGGGACTGGTTCCCTTCTGCTTATACCTTCTGGTGCCCTCTTCGGCAGGCTAGCGCCCCCGGCCCCGGGGCCCCTGGAGGCAGGATAGAGTGTTGGGTCCCGAGGCCGGGTGCTGGTGATCCGGTCCTGACCCTTGGGCCGGGCCCTGGCACGCTTGCTGCGGGTCTGTGGGCCTGCTGTAGCCTCTCTGCGGCTACTGTCAACACCTTCTAACATTAACAAAGATTAAGCACAGAAAATAGGTAAATCTATTGAACATGATAAGAATACAACTCAACATAGTGCCTTGTTGGAGAGTGGAGCTGGATATTGTGGAAATAATATATGTAATATACTAACACCTAAAGTTGAAGATTATATGACTAAACTATGAATGGATAAACTATTTCCTCATATAGTTTCTATATGTTATAGCCTGGTGAAGTGACTACCAAATGGAGAACCTTATAATTCTCAATATAGTCATTCAGCTTTACTTAAAACAGAGACAAAATCTCTGGCATCCAAAATACATCTCCATGAGAGGAAAACAAATCCAACGAAATAGCATCTATTAACCAAATGTGCTGGGATGAAAGTAAAAAGAGCAAGGACCAAAAGTACAACCTGATATTAATGCCTGAAGTCCCTCATGTTAGTGAAAACAAGTGAAACGCCATACTTGATGCAGCAATCTATAGCATCTCTGTCTCTTATACTGCCACTAGGTTCTGCAATAACACTAACTCCACTTTCACATGCTTCTTCCACTGCATCTTTCCAAGCTGCATGTAAAACAGGTATTGTACACATAAATATAAAGGTTCTTATATCTATCTTTATTTTCAGTTTGTCATAATAGATTACTGTACAGATTGTGGTATTCTACAATTCCACCATTCCATGGTTTTTTCCTTGTATTAGATTAATTTACCCTTTTACTTGTTCTGAATTAAGAGCACAAAATAATGATTTATGAGTAATAATAATTACCAAACGGGAAGAAGGCATCGCTAGCTAAAGCTGCACCCTTGACCTCCTTTCCTGCTTTCTTCAATGCTATTCTTAAACTCTCCCGACGGTTGGGCTGTCTACTTCCCATATCCAACATACAATTATTCTGTACAAATTCCAACAATCAGATTCAGATGTCTCTACATTTTGAAGAAAAAGAATGAAGGGACAAGGTAACTACAAAGAAAGACTACCTTCGCTATAACAATTGCATTGCTTTTGACGTGTTTGGCACACAACCATGCAAACTCTGCATCACTCAGCTCATATTTTTGTGGAGACTTCTTAGACACAACATTAAACAGGATATCAAAACACACTGAAAAAAATGAGAATACTTATAAAGATCTACTAACACATGAAACATTCTAGACTGAACAGACATAAAGAAAACAACTTGGAGTGAAACAAATATGAAGCTATGAATATGAACAAGAAAGCCTCAAATATCTGGTTTTCTTTTATCTGTTAATCATATAAAGTTGCACCAGTAAGAATAAATACCAAATTTATAGCTAAAGGACAGCTTAAGCATCATGAACTCACACCATACATATAAAAGTAAGCTACAAATCATAATTTGATGGACTGGTGGATATTGTAAAAGAAACTTTCAACTAAAGAGTGTGAAAATGTTCTACAAGTTCTTATGGCATAACTTTGAAGCAAATGTACATTACATATGACTGATATCAGCATATTAAGCAACGCAAAGTACATTTTAGATAGAAACATCTAACATATCAAAACCAAACACTAGCAACACACACTTATAGGATTGACATTTCCCCAATAGTAAACAGATAAGATTACCTAAGTCCTCAGAAACAGTAGACTGAAATAACAAAGACATTTACATAGAGAGCAGAACCAAAATATGTTTTCTTTTTCGAAACTCATCTACTACTTCGTTTGGCAAGAAAATAGAACCAAACCTGTAGCAAAGGAAATGTATTCTGCCATTGAAGCTATAAGCCACCTCAAAGAGCTCTTGCCCAAAAATGGAAACCACCAAAGAAGTAACCAGCAAGCACACACGAGCTCTTCAACTGCCCTATCAAATCATACAGAACAAAAGATTGTCACTTAACTTGATAAGATACTTAACAAAAATACCCAGACGCAGAGAGGACAACGAACAGAGCTGAAGAGAGATTGAGAGAGGAGAACAAACGGGCTGAAGAGACTGAGGGAGGATGGAGGAGTCGGCCGAGTCGCAATCGACCGAGTCGCAATAGAGCTTTCGCCGCTTTCCCCTTTTTGTAATGTAAAAGAATGAAGAGACGAGAGAGGAGCTAAGTTGAAGAATGAAGAGACGACTCAGATTAAAGATCTCCTCCAAATCTCCAAATCCAAAACCCTAATCTAATCTTGTAGCCCAAAACCCCCCAAATTGAAGAACCCGAACCGTAATCTTAATTGGCTCAAGCCCTACCAGAGAGAGAGTGAGCGACAAGAGACAGAAGCTTATGCATAGGGTTTCCAACTCGATTGTGAATAAATTGGGTGAGAAGAGAAAGGGAGAAGTCCCTTCCTCATTTTGAGAGGAGGCTTGGGCATTGAGTGAGACTGATAGTTGTTAGGCGCGGAGAAAGAAGAAAGATTTTGAGGTCCGGATTGAGGTAGAAAAAGCAAAGGCATGAGAGATAGAGAGAGAGAGAGAGAGAGAGGCCAAGGCTGTTTTTGTTTTTTTGTTTTTTAGCAAGTCCTAAACTCTAAAGCTAAAATGAAAGGCTTCACTTTTTATCTTGGTATGAGACAACAGACTTTGCGTTTGTTGTCTGAACGAGAAAGGCAGAATTCTAAACTCTAAAACAAAACTCTAAACTCTAAACTATAAAACCAAGAGAAACTACTACAAACAGTGTCCCATCTTTAGTCAACTAATAGCTTTGGTATCTCAAGTTTCAAATATATCAAAACCATACCTGAACTTTCCTTTTCAACTTCATTTTGGTACCCCTCAGTTAACACCGTTAAAAACTCCGTTAGTTGTCTTTATTTTTCTCATTTGAATGGAGCATGGTGGGCCTAGTAAGTTGTTTGTTCAACTATACTGCATATATAATTCATCCTCTGTACTCAAAGTTAAACAGTTAATTTTAATCATTACAGTATTTCTTCTCAACGTTTAATTTATTTAGAAAATATTAGAATCACCGAAAAAGAAATAAAAGATAAAAAGGCAAAACTAAAAATCCTAAAAGATTTTCGAGAAAGACTTCCTAGAAGTAGACCAGGCTACTGGGATATAATATTTAGATTCACTCAAGGCATTCGTATAGCAGAAAGACAAATCGCAGAACTTAAACACCTTCTGCAACAAGAACAAGAACCTCTTGAAATTTTGAGCCGCGGTTAGAAACCGTTGGTTAGATCCGTCCTAGTTGGTATCAGAGCCTAGTTTGCTCAAAAACAGGTAAAGCAAAGGCTTATGCCACAAAGTTGGCTCATCTTAACCAATAAAAGAGAGCCAAAGCAGCTAAAAAATTATCAACTCAAGATTGATAAAGGGTACTCAAGAAAATCTAAAGAAACTCTTAGAAACTCTTATATCCCGAATAGGATGAAGCAAAGAGTTGAGCTAAAAGTAAGACAGGAAGACTTAAAAGCCATAAGTGTTTATCTTCCAACAGAAAAACTTGCTGAAAACGTTGAAGCAATAATACATCAACAAAACTACAGCAATATCTACCTTCAAGAACTAGGGAAAGATATGGAAGAACAGTTCCAAGAACTAAGCTCAAAAATTTCTAGCCTACAAAAGGGCATAGAAAAAATGAAAGAAAATTCAATCGTTGAAAAAATCAACGAAGAAGCACTAGCACAAACTGTAGCTAGTAAAATCATTATACCTCAGCCAAAACCAGAAAGTGGGTTCAATTTCAGTGAACCTAAGTTGTTAAAATGGAAAGAATCCAAAAGGGATATAAAAATGTTAAGTAGAGTTTTCAGCAAAAGATATACTGTACCAGCAGTACAGCTTGTAAATGCTCAAGAATTTGAGTATAACGAAATCGAATCTAGCGTAAGAGAAGCCTCAGCACCAAAATTTAGATTCAATGAGATTTATAAGAAAGGATCTTTTCTTATGGATTCTCACAGATTTAAGATGCTAGAACTAACAATACCAGCAACTGGTGGTGAAACAGACATCAGGTTAATCACTTCTAGAGAAGTGAGTGAAGCATTTCAAAGAAAATATGCTTATATGCACATTGGTGCAGTCCAAATTTCCATAAAACTCTTAGCAAGAGATGGTATAGACTGTTCGGTCTTGTGTATTCTGCAAGACGACAGAATAACAGATTTCAAGAAAAGCCTGTTAGGAACAGTAAAAGCCTCACTATGCAACCAGGTTGCATATTTCAATGTCTTTCCAAACTTCACCACTCATTTAAAAGACGCAGCACACTGCTTAAGACTGAGAATCAAAACAGATGGGATTGCCATGAAACAAGGCATGATAGAACTTGCCGTTGACTATAGGATCTATTACAAGCTAATGAGCTCCAATGTAACACCAAATACTAGATTTGTCAACAGCCCTGGTCTTACCACATCTGTCCTTACCAATCCTAGAAATAATACTCAGCAAAAGCACATCACCAAATGGGATAAAGTATCATTCCCTAGAGAATGAAACTTAGCACCTCCTGAGAGGCAGATACAAAGCTCTAATGCTTCTATCTATGAAGATACTGGAGGAAAAATAAGTCTCCAGTTCCATAGGCATTCTTTTGCTAACTATGAGCAAGCAAGTACTTCATGATCAATTCCTGAAGAATCTTTTGAGGAAGAAGAAGACTCAAAAAGACCTATGAGGATGCTTAGAATAGAAGGGTTAAAAGAACTCTATTAGCAAGCAGAAACTTGTGAAACCTTAGAAAGGTTAGAAGAGATAGTTAAGAAAATTTCTTTAGTCCAAACTAAAAGAAAAATTCTTCCTTATCAAGCGGCTGAAACAGAAGCCAGCAACATGGATGCTGAAGCAAGCACCATGGATGCAGAAGCAAGCGCTAGCCAACCACCTTTGGCAGGAAATACTATCATCAATAACATCACGAATAACCCTACTAAAATCATTAGAGAAGAAAAAATCAAACTTCCTAAAGGACAGCCTCCTACAGGAAAGATTGGAGAAAGAAGCTCCCAAAAATATATTCCTACAGAACCTCACTGGGGACAAGCAATCTCTGAAAGAGGAGTTTATCTAGACCTCGATAAAGTAGGAGATAAAAGAAAAACCATAGATAACTGGGTAGCCAGTTTAAAACTAACCCAAGCACTAGTTTTATCCAAATTCCACTATAAAAAAGCACACGCTTACTATGAAGCAACCTTAACAGGAATAGTCCAAAAATGGTATAATTTCTTTAAGAGAAGTAGTAGTTGGGCAGATTGGGAAGCAAAATTAGCTAAGACAAATGATCCGATGGATTTCGCTATCCCTATATACGCACAATTTTGTGGAGATATAACGGGACATAGTGAACAAACCAAAGAAAGAGCTAAAGCAAACATCCAGAAATTAAGCATCTGCAATCTGAGATATTTTGAAGAATATACAAATGAGTTCTAAAACTACTATTGTACAATAGGAGATTTGGAAAACATAGATCTTATTAGAACATATTACAGAAAATTGCCAGAACCCTGGAACAATGCTGTAGCAGAGTCCCTTGAAGAAAATCCTTTAGAATATTTTTTTATAGGAGGAATAGCAGAAAGAGTTAGAGACCTGTTAAGAAAACAGTGTACAGAAAATCAAAAGTCAAAAACTGCTAAGAAACAACTCAGAGGAGTTGAAAACATGTGTCCCAAAATCTTAGACACACCAACCCAATGGGGATGTCATCTCTACAATGAGAGAAAAAATAGGAGCAGATTTAGGAAAAGCTCCTCTGAGTTGTTTTCACTTAAAAACAACTCAGAAAAAAAGTATAAATTCACTTAAAAAAAAAAGTATAAGTTCAGAAAAAGCTCTGAACAAGATAAAGAAAAAAGATCTCATAGAAAGAGATTTTTTAAGAAAAGAAACCCAAACCCAAAGAAAAATACTTCTAGAGATACAAAGCCCTGTAGATGCTGGCTTTACAAGGCTGAAGGTCATTATGCAAACGAGTGTCCTAAAAGGGATAAAAGATCTTCTAAAGCCCTTTTAGCGGAATACGATGAAACTGTAGAATACGCAAACATTAAAGGGTTTGACGTAGCCTATTCTGATGAAGAGAATGAATCTGTATATTCTCTTGCAGATACATCAGAAAGTGATACAGAAAGCACCTCAAATAGCTCGGAAGGAGAAAGTGAATATAACTATAGACCTATATTCATGTTAATCCAAAATTGGGATCAGAAAACTACTGATAGTATCAGTCAGTTTACTCCAACGCCTGGAGCTTTCACTTGTGACTATTGCAAGTGTGAAGATAATAATACAGTACCCATGTACTGTAAAGAAACAGGAGAAACCTATCATATAGAATGTTTCATAGCAGAAGTAAGAAGAAAAACAAAAGACCCTGAAGTACATATGCTAGTAAATCAAGAATATGATATCTTTCTTAATCAATCCCAAAAACAAGATCTTGAGAAAAACCTCGAGAAGATGAAGTTAGAAACTTCAAAAATTATAAAAGAAGAACCTAGTCCTTCCATAACAGTATCCGAAAGTAACCCAAAAGAGGTAGAACCTGAGCCTATACAAGAAGAAGAAAAATCTATAAATCCTTTCACAGAATTCACTAGAAAGGAAGAAACAATCCAACCAGTAAAACAAGTTCAGACAAGTATATATAACAATTATATTACTATAGGTCTGAAATTTCCCAACTATAGGAAATACCATCTACATGCTTTTGTAGACACTGGTTCAGGATATAGCCTAGCAAAGAAACATGCTATTCCTGAAGAATATTGGGAAAAGTCTGATAGAGAAGCCACTGGAATAGGAATGGGAGAAAATGCGTTTACAATGAGCTATATAGCCAGAAACGTCAAGATTTCGATAGGCGGAGGAACCTTTACGTTCCAAAGAATTTGGCAGAGTGAAGCCCAAGGGTCTGATATGCTGATAGGAAATGATTTCCTACTCCAGCAAAGAATAATACAAACCATCGAAATGATCGGGATTGAGAAGAATGATAAGTTCTACTGGGAATCCAGATTACTACATGCAGTCAGCATTGCAAGTAAAGGATTCACAGAGCAATATCAGAAATCACGAGCCAAGCGTGGTGATCATAAACCACCTTTTGAACCGGTTATACAACCGGTATTAGCTTTGCAAGAACACCAAGAAATTGTGCAAAACGAAGCAACAACTTCGGAAGAATCAGAATCGGAGGAAGAACCTCAAGATTCAGACAGCTCGGATGGTGAAGAAGAATTCATCCGAGAACACAATCTAAAAGTATACATAAATAAAATAGAGCAAAAGAAAATCCCAAAACTCGTTGAGATAGAAAATATGCTGAAACCCATAATCAGTGAAGATCCTCAACTATACTGGGAAAGAGACCCGGTATATTGTCCGCTAAAAATGCATGATGCTAATGCAATATGTCATGTTAAAGCTATACCCCATTATAGAGATGAAGATATGAAAGAAATGGAAAGCCAAATCCAAGAACTGCTTGAAAAGAAATTAATTAGACCCTCAGATAGCCCTCACCATGCTCCAGCATTTTTGGTTAGAAACCATGCAGAACAATTAAGAGGAAAAGCAAGAATGGTCATAGACTATAGGGATGTCAACAAGAAAACTGTCAAAGATGGTTATCAGATTGCTCAAGTAACACTACCAGAAAAGAGGTTATAGCTGACGACGCCATCTCGTCGGCCGTGTTCATTAAATCGTCGGCTATACTCATAGCCGACGAAATATCGTCGGCTATTATGTCGTCGGGAATGCTCCGTCGGCTATAGTATAGCCGACGACACTGAGGGTAAGTCGTCGGCTTATAAAACACGCGGTATAGCCGACGAATAAAGCGTCGTCGGCTATACTTCGAACATTGCCGACGACAGGATCGTCGGCTTCAACAATTACGTAATTGCCCCTAACCCGGAAGTATAGCCGACGACACTATCGTCGGCTATACGTCCAGCATAGCCGACGACACTATCGTCGGCTATACGTCCGGCATAGCCGACGAATTAATCGTCGGCCATAACAATCGCCGGTACCAGGAACGGCTTTTTTTTGCCGGAAGCCGGGAGGTTATAGCCGACGAAATATGGCCCATTTCGTCGGCTATAACCCTTAAATATTTAAAAAAAATTAAAAATTTAACTCGGGCCCAATTTCACTTCGTCTTCGGTTTGGCTGCAGAAAATCCACAAACAAACATCCAAATATCCAACAAATATCCACATCAATCCATCCCTAATATCCTACCTACTGTACAAATTAACCCCCTAGCTAACTAGTCATCTACTCATCATCACCCCCTAAACGCGTAGCGTCGTCGACCGGATCGTTCGAGTTCCGGTGGCTATGGCTATCCTGATCGCCTGGCGTACTCCGATGCGGGTGGGGAGTGGGGACGACGAACTGGGGCATCTGTGGCGGAGGCGGGGGCTGGAGTCCAGCCTGCTGGGCCTCCCAAGATAGCTGCATCCATCGGTACATCTCCGCCACAGATGCGTCTCTGGCCTGCTGCGCCGAAGCCTCCGCGGCCCTCGCCAACTCCGCCTGCTCGAGCGCCTCCACCGCCCTCGCCAACTCCGCCTGAGTCCTCTGCAGCTGCGTCTGCAAATCTCCTCTCGTCGAAGCCGCACGCTGCGTGCTGGGATTGGCCGGCGTGTACTTGAGAACCCCATCTCCCGCCGCGCCTAGGCCTCTCTGGTAGAAGTAGTTGTTGCCCGTCCCCACCGCCGCGTGCATGATCTGAGAGGCCAAGCGCGGCTCAAGGGTGTCGATCGTGGAGGCAAACTCCGCGATCGCCTCGTCGGACGCCCCTTCCCCCAGGGTGTCTCGCGCGATCCCGAAGGTGATCGCGTCGGTCTCCGCATCTATTTCCGCCTAATTGACAAGAAAATATAATAAACGAATTAATAAAAAAATATATAAATTAATTTAATGAAACACTTTTATTGAATATGGGCGAATACTTACCACTTGGTCGGGACGCCCCGGATACATCTGCGCATGAATCCACGACAACGGCCTCAGCGGTCGGTCCCTCCTCGCCATCTCTGCCCACTGCCTCCAGGAGCGGGCGCCGCCGTGGTGGGGGTGCTCGTTCCTCTTGCGGTTGTCGCTGTTCGTCTTCGAGATTTTCTGTATTATAAGAACGAACATATAAACACAAATATAAATTAGTAACTAAATTAAAATATTAGGAACTAACCAAAATAAAATTATTAACTAATTTAGTTACTAACTAATTTAATTTAATTAGTAACTACTTAACTAACTAATTTAATTTAGTAACTAACTAACTTACTAACTACCTAATTTAATTTAATTTAATTTAATTTAGTAACGAACTAACTAACTAACTAACTAACTTAATTTAATAACTAATAACTAACTAACTAATTAATTTAATTAAGTAACTACATAATTTAATTATTAAATAACATTAAAAAGTTATATACTAGGAGGCTAAATTTTCTTACCGAGACCCTGTCGCTCCCGAAGTAGGCTACCAGCCATAGCCACTCATACTCCCTGTACCGAAACTCGTGGGGGGTTGCACCTCGCCCCAAGCGCTGCTCCACATGGTACGTCCTGTAGTGCGTCGCCAGCTCGTTCTTCCACTCGGAGTACCTATATTAACAAAACACAACTGTTAGATATATTCGTACACTGCCAGTAAATATATTTATACAAAAAAATGCGAAACACATAACCTGTTCTTCAGCTGCTCGTCTCTCCACCAGTCCAAGGTAGGATGGACTCTAAACCATTGCTGCAATATTATAAATTAATTAGAAAATATTTTTATATAGTTATAAGGACTGAATTCATAAATGTTTATTTTCTATAATAAAAATACGATTTAACTCACCGACAGTGCATTGTACACTCGCGCCTTGATGTCATCGGGCACAGAGCCCTAGTCGGGCCACAACAGTGGGACCCTGTCCCGCACGAGCATGCCCGTCGCGTTGATATACTTGGTGGTGGTGTCTCTCCTCTCAATCGGGCGTCCATCCGCACCGGGACCGGGCATGATCTCCCTGATCCCACCGGCGAGCTCCCTCTCCAGGGTCGACATGTTCGCTGGCCCTCTGGTCCGTCTCGTCCCCGCGGGTTTATTGACGAGGACGCCTGTTTCATAATTAAAATGAATACATAGTTAAATAAATATTTAAACTAACTAATTAAATAATTAATTAAACAATCTAAATAATTAATTAAACTAACCAATTACCTGCGTCGTTGTACTGCTTGTCCTTCTCACGAACACACCACAGGCCGCGGCAGTCCTCTGAGTCGAAAGGCGCGTAGACGTAGGCCTCCTCCCAGGGAATCTCGTGGGGCCGGTCGTGCCTCCAAATCTGCCTCCCCCTGGCGTCGTACTCAGGGATGGCAGGGAGGAACTGGACCATGTACATCCCCGATGGCGGAGACATACGGGGCGTGGACCCTGAGGGGCCTACTCCCCCTGACGGTGGGCCCCGTAGCTGTGGACGCTGTCGCTGTGGGGGGACAGGGAGCATCTCTGGAAGGTCCAGATCGGCGCGCGGTGGGGTCGGCTGCCGATCCTGGAACAGTGCTGAAGTGCACTGGGGTCTGGTGGCTCTGCGTCCTCCTCCGACACTCGAGTCAGGGCCCGCTCCTGTCGACTCATACGAGGAGCCCCCACGGGGATCGCTCGGGGTCAATCCCATCAACGTCTCCTCTCGTCGACTCATAGGCCGGCCTAGGCCCCGACGACCGCTGGATCCGCTCCCCCCACGGCTGGCTCCTGCCTGAGCGTCGGGGTCGCTCTCAGTCCGTCTGCCAAGCCATCGGTCTACAGCGCGGCGGGCTCCTGCACAATTAGTATATAAATTCCATAAATTGCACAAAAATTCCACAAAAAAATAAAAAACTTCATTCAATGTACGTATATATACCTAATTATATATATACCTAAATATATTTATACCTAATTATATATATATATGTATATCCTCCTAAAAAATCTTGTTAATTCCACAAAATTAAAAAAATTTCCACAAAATTCCTTAAATTTCACAAAAAAATAAAAAACTTCATTAAATATATATATACCTAATTATATATATACCTAAATATATTTATACCTAATTATATATATATATATTCCGAAATATATATATATATATATATATATATATATATATCCTCCTAAAAATTACACAAAATTAACAAAAATTCCACAACATTAACAAAATTTTCACAAAATTCCATAAATTTCACAACAAAATAAAAAACTTCATTAAATATATATATACCTAATTATATATATACATAAATATATTTATACCTAATTATATATATATATATTCCGAAATATATATATATATATATATATATATATATATATATCCTCCTAAAAATTCCACAAAATTCCACAAAATCAACAAAAATTCCACAACATTCCATAAATTGCACAACAACCCTAAATTTCACATAATTTCACAAAAACCATAAAATTTCACAAAATCCCTAAATTCCACAAAACCACAAAATTCCACAAAATTAACAAAAACCCTAAATGAGGGAGAGAGGGACTACCTGACATGGTGGTGCGGCTAGGGGACGAGGAGCGGTGGTGCGGTGCGGCGGCGACGGCTGCTAGGGAGGACGGCGGCGTTCGGGGAGGCTTCGGGTCGGGGAGGGCTCGGGAAGGACGGGGACGGGGTGGGGAGGGGTCGGGTAGGGCCGGGGAGGCTCGGTCGGCGTCAGGGAGGCTCGGGGAGGGGTGGGCGGCGATTTTGGGGTTTAGGGTTTTTGCAGAAATGGGGGAGAGGCGCCTCTGTTTCAGTTTAAATCGAAGGACTATAGCCGACGATTTAATTTTAATTCGTCGGCTATACTCTGACCCGACATCCGGGCCGGGCCGAAGTTGGGCTTTGCGGGCCGGTTATAGCCGACGAAGTATGGATTTCGTCGCCTATAGTGTGGACTATAGCCGACGATTTAATTTTAATTCGTCGGCTATACTCGTCCGGGCCGGGCCTAAGTTGGGCTTTGCGGGCCGGTTATAGCCGACGAAATAGTTATGTCGTCGCCTATAATATGAATCTCGTCGGCTATACTTCACGCTCTCAGCAGCCGTCAGATCTCGCCCATCCAACGGCGGACAATGAAACGGCGCGGATCGCAAGAGTTTAGCCGACGAAGTTAAGTATGTCGTCGGCTATTCTTTGGTCAAACTACAAAGTCAAACCTCTAAACGCTTTAAAACGGAAATTGGCCCGTCTAGATGACGTTTTTTGGCCTGACCTTCAACAGAGAATAGTTTCAGATCGATGAGACGCAACTAATCGTATAAAAATTTTCCTCAAAATATTTACCGACCGTCAGGCTACCCATAGGAAAACGGGAGTAAAAAACAGCTAACCGCAACATTCGGCACACAGATTTTGTCGGAATCTTCCCATTTTTCAACCGTAGACGTATTTCAATATTTCGGTCGTATCTTATTTCACCACACTTTTGCATTTGAAGGGTCTACGTATAGCAACTATTTGAAACTATACATTCACTTAAACACTTAGTAAACAAGTTAAGGAACATTAGTGCATATGTTCCGATTTCGAATCTAAAAGTTTGGAAAATCTATTCCAACCGTCAGATATCACCGTTAAGATTAAATACATGTATGAAAAAAATTCCAACTACATCTGACAACGTTAAAGGCTCGATCGGTACGGTCAAACGAAGTATGGTCCATTTCGTCGGCAATAATGCTTATCTTTCCGAAAATTTGCCATTTAATGCCTGAAAATTGCCTATTGCTCACCTGATAAATTCCTGAACATCGCACAAACAATTCAATACAATTTCCCATAAACTCGGAAAACGGTAATTAAGGACGAAAAAAGTATTCATACATGCATGCACCATCGTACACAAATTCCACATAAAGAGTATACTAAGGATGGTAATCAGAATCATCCTCATCACTTGAGTCAGACGTAGTATAGTAGTTCATATCTGGCAACCGGTGCTCGTACTCGTCGTCTGAGTCATCGTCTGCCTGATATAGACGATTCAGATTAACATCATACATGGGCACCTGACCCCTAGGAAGTCGAACCACTCTGCCCGGCGTCACATTATTATCGCGGATGGTGGAGGATTCCGGAATGTCGCCGGCGTCCGGCTCTTGGTATGCGGTCGCTTCTTGACACTCTGTGCTCACACCAAGTGTGGTAGCACTGTATATGTCTCGCTGAGACACATGGTTAACTACCTTCCACGTGCCTTTGTTCAATGGATCGTCAAGATAAAAGACCTTTTTGGCCGCTGTGGCGAAAACAAAGGGGTCGTCTTCATACACACTAGTGGCGGTATTCACCTAAAATATGCCGTACTGATCGATCCGTATGCGGTGCGGCCTAGTATCAAACCATCGACACTTGAACAAGTGGACTTTCATGCGGTTCCCATAAATGAGTTCAACAACTGACTGTAGGACACCGTAAAAATCCACGCCCCCTCTGCACCATCGACCATCACCCCACAATTCTGTGTTTTGCGTTCCCGGCTCTAGCTTCACATATATATTTAACGCCGTTGACATCACACATTGGGCGGACTGTGGAAGATATCGGCTTCATCGACAACAGCCTCAATTCCTCTGAGTAATTTGTATGACCACCCCTCGCAGCCACTTGCATCCGCTGAAAAATATAACTCAAATCAGTTGGTGTGTTTATGATTAAAGAATAGGGAACTGTAAAAGAAAGCCATCAAAAAGTTATATATTTATACACTTACCCATTGTGGAAAATAGTCTGCAAACGTCGTGTTGTGGTACTCGACATCACCGCGAACTTCCTTGCAGTGAAGATGGGTTCGTTTCCAATATTGTACCTCCGGACAGTTTATTAGAACCCACCAGTGGGCAATCCCTACCTCATGGTCAGGCAACTTGTCCACCCCCTTCTTCTTGAAGCTTCCGTATGGTACAACAGAGTTGGCGACGATAGATAGGTTGAACTCGGGGTCATCTCGACTTGGATGTTGTGGGGGGTCCTCCATCGCTCCCAAGTACAACTTGGCGTACGTTACACACTCATGCGCAATGTAAGCTTCAGCAATACACCCCTCAGGCGCAGATTTATTGTGCACATATTTCTTGTACTCTCCAAGTTGTCTGCAAGGTTAACAAGTGCATGTTAAGAGCATGCAACTTTTATTTAAAAACATGTATAAATCAAATTTATGAATAACATGTACCTTTCGATGGGATACATCCAAGTGTAGTGTACGGGACCGGTAAGCAACAATTGTTGGGGAAGATGGATCATCAGGTGAGGCATGATGTCAAAGAAGTTTGGGGGAAATATCCTCTCGAACTTGCACAAGATAAAAACGATTTCCTCATGCATTCTCATGAGGTCTGATTTTCTAACTTTTCTAGCGCATAACTTCTGGAAGAATCTTGACAACGCCACCAACGGCTCAACCACTTCATCGTCCAAGTACGCTCGAATGAAAATAGGGAAGAGGCGTTGAAGCAGTACATGGCAGTCGTGACTCTTCAATCCGTACATCTTGTTGTCTCGGTAGTTAACACACTTGCTTATGTTACCCGCATAGCCATAAGGATACCTGCATAGCCATTAACAACAATTAGATTTCATGCATATATAGTCGTCCAACAACAGATGGATTCTTTAGGGAATACATGGATAATAAAAAGTTACCTGACATTACTCAGCCATCCAAAGATTTCATGTTTCTGGTCCCTGGTGATGGTGTAAGGAGCTTGGGGCATTTTGCTCCTGCCCTCTGTCAACCACAAATGGTCCCGCAGTCCCATATTTCTCAGATCAACGCGTGCCTTGGGGGTGTCTTTTGTTTTCTTCTTCCAATTCAAAACGGTGCCAACCACGGCTTCACCCACGTTCTTCTCTATATGCATGACATCCAGGTACTATCTGGTAGCCAACCTGGCCCAATAAGGAAGTTCCCATAAGATGCTCTTGTGTGACCAGAACCTATACCGATCCGGCCTCTCTGGAATCGTGCGCAACACATCGGGATGATTGCTAAGCAGACCAAAGTCATACTCATTCAACACTGCCAATATTTCCTCCCCTGTCCATTGCTCGGGTGCCCAGCCCCTTTCTTCAGTCCCATCAAAAGCCTCTGCATCGTCCCTAAATGGATGGTCATGCGGAAGCCAACGACGGTGACGCATCTGGACAATCTTGCTGCAATGAGGACTGGAGCAATCAACAGTCATGCACTCTGAACAAGCCCTGTAACCCCTGGTGACGCTGCCCGACAACATACCCCTCCCAGGAAAGTCACTGATCGTGCCAACAAGCATGGCATGCATCCGGAACATCTCATTTTTGAACCGGTCGTAGACCAGGTGGCCGTTCAGACTCAAGTACCGAAGCTCCTCAATTACGGGTCTCAAATACACATCGAGACACTTTCCCGGATAACCTGGGCCTGGAATCAACAATGTGAGCATGTTATATTCCTTCTTCATGCACATCCACGGTGGAAAGTTGTACGGAATCAAAATAACTGGCCACACACTGTACTGAAGCTCTTTCTTGCCAAAAGGGTTGAAACCGTCGGATGATAGCCCTAGCCAAACATTTCGAACCTCTGATGCAAATTCAGGAAACTCCAACACATTCTTCTTCCAAGCCTCTCCGTCGGCGGGATGTCTAAGGGTGTCATCGTCAGACACATTCCTCTCAGCCCACCATCTCATAGCTTTGGCCGTGAAAGCACACATGAACAACCGCTCAAGCCTATCAATCAGCGGGAAGTACCGAAGTATCTTCACAGCTTTCTTGTTCCCTTTAGGAGTGAACTTATACCGCTCTGTATTGCATACTGGGCAGTATTCAAGATCTGCAAGTCCTTCCCCGTAAAACAGAACGCAATCGTATCTGCATGCATGAATCTTGATGTAGGAAAGGCCGAGATCTTTAAGGATATGTCGCACCTTATGATGACTGGTAGGAAGCCGATGTCCGGGGGGCATCGCCCCACCCCATAGCCGAAGCCAATCATCAACCGATTTGACAGTTCCTTTGTTCTCCGTTTTGATCTTCATCACTCCCATGACAGATTCAAGGACAGTCTTACTGCATCCGGGGTACAACGGAGTCTGTTGCAATGCGATCAGGTTGTTGTACTTTTCCATACCACTTGTGTTGACCGGAGATCGGGGTAATGGCTCGAGTGGCTCAATATCAGGGAAACACTCCATCTCCGGAGGAGGGAGTTGCACATCTGGTGCTTCCTCAAAGACACCGCTCTCACGAGGAAACATATCGTTGATCCAGTTTGTTGTTGGATCATTGGAGGAACTCCCTCTCTCGGCAAATTGTCCATGATCATGACGACCCGCAAACTCTGGTTCACCGTGATAAATCCAATTAGTGTATAGGACCCAAAATCCATATCTAGCCAGGTGTTGCTCCACTGTCTCTATGAAAAACCGGTGTCGTGGGGTGGCACACTTGCACTTTTTACACGGACAATAATGAAGTGTAGTGTCTCCACAGTTAGCCATCACAAAATTCAGGAAACTCCTAACTCCATCATGATACGCCTGATCCCATCTTCCAAGGGTAATCCAACTCTTGTCCATCCTGTAAATTCAAGAAATAAATATAGCTATATATAGATATGTATATATGCACGTACTACGTACGTACGTACGTACTAATTAATTAAAAAATTCATCATTAATTACACACACACACACACACATATATATATATATATATACACACACATGCATCCTTAAATTAATTAAAACATCGTCAATCTCCCTAATTAATTAAACACAATGTATTTTTTATGTATACCAACAATATATTTTTAATTACAATTAAATTAATTAATATATATATACATTTTTTCATCAAATTCATCTAAAATCACCTATAAATCAACAATCAATCACTAATCTTCAACAAAACTTCGATCAATTCTATCTAACCAACATATATATCAACCCATTAATAATCTCATCTCAACACACACATATATATATATATATATATATATATATATCAAATTAATCACACATTTATTGTAATTAAACTCTAAATTAACACACCTCTGCATATAACCAACTAAATCAACACACACAGCAATATACGTACCTTTCAAGCTTATGGCCGAGGTTTTGGACGATTTCAGAGCGTTTTCGAAATGTTTTCGACGAATGAGCTCGCTGCTGCAGAATGGATCTGATATAAGAGTTATAGCCGACGAATACCCTCCTCGTCGGCTATAACCAAAAACTTTTCGTCGGCTATAACTCTTATAGCCGACGAATACCATCATCTTCGGCTATAACCAAAAACGTTTCGTCGGCTATAGTTATAGCCGACGAGTTGTCGGCAGTCGTCGGCTATAATATTATAGCCGACGATGTGGTCGACGAAATAGTAATTCGTCGGCTATGACCCCTTATAGCCGACGAAGTACTATTTCGTCGGCCGTTTTTTCCCATATCGTCGGCTATAACCCCTTTTCTGGTAGTGTAAGAGTCCTGATAAATAGATTAAAAGGAGCAAAGATATTCTCAAAATTCGATGCCAAATCAGGATTTTGGCAAGTAAGAATGCACCAAGATTCCATAGCCTTAACAGCCTTTGGAACTCCTCAAGGACATTACGAATGGCTTGTAATGCCGTTTGGACTTAAGCAAGCTCCATCTATCTTCCAAAGAAAGATGGATAACATATTTAAGCCATACTCAGACTTCTGTATAGTTTACATTGATGACATTCTTGTCTTCTCTAAAACTATGAATGAACATCTGAAGCATCTTGAGCAAATTTGCAAGCTCATAGTTCAGAAAGGTATCATCCTTGGAGAAAAGAAAATTCATCTTATAAAAGGAGAAATTGACTTCCTTGGCATACACGTCAAGGACGGAGAGATTCGTCTTCAAGAACATATAGTAAAAAAAATAAGCCAATTTCCCGACAGTATCCCAGATGCAAAGTCTCTACAAAGATTTTTGGGAGTTGTCAACTTTGCGAGAGATTTTATTCCTCAAGTATTAGCTGCCGACGCATTAGGACAAGAAGCTTTAAGTGAGTGGAATCCAGCTAGTGGAAGCCAGCTCATTTATAAGATAAGTATGTAAAATAAAGTTGCTGCCGACGCTTACGGACAAACTACTTTGGAAAAGATAGTGTCAGCTGTTAATATAAAGATTCCTCCTGTCTGCCTTTCTTAATGGAATTCAATTCCGTTTTGAAATCCGAAGGCTATATAAGGAGTCTCAGAGCTCAAGAGAAGGCATTCGAAAAAAAAAACAAGGAAGAAAAGGAGAAGTCTGAAGGTTGAAGCTTGAGTGAAGTTTGTGAGTGTTTTAGTATAGTAAAATAAGAGTGAATAGTGAGAAAGTGATTTCTTGCTAAGTCATCTGGTGTGGAGTGCTTTATTTTACAAGTAAGTTAGTATTTTAATTCCAGCATGAGTAGGTAAACAGCTTTAGCTGTTTACCCAAGAGTGAGGCTCTGGGTTATTTATATGTAAGTATGATTGGATAAATAAACTCATATGTCCCCCATATCCGTCTTAGTTTTAATTTCTGTAAACTCTCAAACCCCAGGTGGAGGACTACCTCCTAGGAGTGGTATTTGAGATAGATTTGTCCATTATTTTCTGCTTAACTAGAACTTAAGAATTCTTATTTATTGGTTTTACTAGAACTTAAGAAACTTTTCAAAACTAAGACAACAGTGATTCCGCCAGCATAGTAGCCGTCAAGACAAAGGTCGTTAGGTGAATTTGGCATGATGAAAGTTAGTTCTTAGAATTGATAGGCAATTAGGATCTAGTAAACAAATAGGTAAATGATAATTAAGTTTTTTTTTTTTTTTTTAAATTTATTTTTGTTCAGTTAAGTATTTAACGGAATATTCCATCTCAGACACCAATCTGATGTTTGTATAAGAACTTCAGGTACCTTTTTGATATTTTACAAAGTTGAGATACTAAAACTACTAGTTTGGAAAAGTTCAGATACCCTTTGTTTGAATTTCTCTAAAACCAAATCTTAAAATACTAAAATTTGAATCCTAAATTATGTACAATCACACAACGCTACAAATCATTACTATTGTATCAATACGGTCAATTAATAAGCGTAAGTAGAGTTAACCTATGCAATCGACACTCAAACGTTATCGAAAATAAGTGGATTTCGTACCACATCCAAATTTCACTATCGTGATCATATCGTATGGTCCGTTTTTTTCATTTTTCATTTCCTCGATATAGTTAGTTAATAAAAGTATACACTTATATATAACATAGTAAACAAGTTATACAAGTTATACGACATTAGTAGAAACGTCGAGATTCAAATAACTAAAATTATTAAAACGAACATTTGACCGTTAGATGTGATCACCATATTGAAATAAAGCTATGGCACAAAAATCTCTAATTTTTAGTAACGTTTGAGTCTTAATCGTATGGGTCAACCATAAATTGACGTAACTAATGTAAAGAAAAACGCTCTTAATCACACTCCCGTACCTTATTTTGTCAATCCGTCAACACCCACACTCTCACGAACATGAGGTGTATGACATGCAAAGAGCTTGAGTCGTTTGTCCTTTGATGAGTTAGCTCCCTATAGGGAACCATAAGCATAATTATAGTTGACCACATTTTTCCATTATATTCATACAACAGTATTAAGAAAAACTTGTTGTGTGATTAAACCCTAAAAGTACAAAAAAAAAAGAGAGGGAAAATTCCCACTAAAACTTCAACCCTAACCCTAAACCCTAAACTCTAAACTCTAAATTTACAGTCACACAATGCATGTAAATATTACTGTTGTATGAATACAGTCAATTAAATAGGCATAATTAGAGTTGACCCATGCGATTTATGGCTAAAAAAATTATCGAAAATGAGTGAGTTTCGTACCATAGCCATATTTCACTTTCGTGATCACATCGTATGACCTGTTTTCTATATTTTTCATTTCCTTTATATAGCTAGTTTAGAAAGAAACACACTTATGTATAACCTAACAAACAAGTTATATGACATTGGTAGGCATAACCATGATTCAAATGAACAACTTGACTAAACTCGATAAAACAAATATCGACCGTTGGATGTGATCACCGTATTGAAATAAGGTCATGGTACGAAATTCTTAAATTTTTGATAACGTTTGGGTCTTGATCAAATGGATCAATCATAAATCGACGATATTTATCTAAAAGAAAAACGTTTGTAACTACATTTTCGTACCTTATTTTTTCAATCCGTCAACTCTCAAACTCTCACAAAAAAAGGGTGTATGAGATCATGCAAAAAAATCGGGTCATTTATCTCTGAATGAGTTAGCTCTCCTTAAGGAAGCATAAGCATAAATATTTTTTTGTTTTATATTCATACAACGGTATTAGAGAAAATCTGTTGGGTGATTAAACTCTAAACTCTAAACACAAATACCAAAAACCCTAAACCCTAAACACAAATATCAAAAACCCTAAACTCTAAACACAAATACCAAAAACCCTAAACTCTAAACTCCACACAATGCATGTAAATATTACTGTTGTATGAATACGGTCAATTAAAAGGCATAATTAGAGTTGACCCATGCGATCGAGGCTAAAAAATTATCGAAAATGAGTGAGTTTCGGACCATATCCATATTTCACTATCGTGATCACATCGTGTGGCTTATTTTCTATATTTTTCATTTCCTTCATATAGTTAGTTTAGAAAGGAACACACTTGTGTATAACCTAACAAAAAAGTTATATGACATTAGTAGGCATAACCATGATTCAAACGAACAACTGGACTAAACTCGATAAAACAAATATTCGACCGTTAGATGTGATCACCGTATTGAAATAAGGTTATGGTACAAATTTTTTGAATTTTTGATAACGTTTGAGTCTTGATCGTATGGATCAATCATAAATAGACGATATTTATAAAAAAGAAAAACGTTTTTAACTACATTCTCGTACCTTATTTTTTCAATCCGTCAACTCTCACTCTCTTACAAAGATGTGGTGTATGAGATCATGCAAAAAAATTGGGTCATTTATCCCTCAGTGAGTTAGCTCTCCATAGGGAAGCATAAACACATACGTTTTTGTTTTATATTTATACAACGGCATTATGAAAAATCTGTTGGGTGATTAAACACAGAGGCTATCTTACACAAAACTTGTTGATTTTTGGGAATGTTAGTGCCAAATGGAGGAAATGTTTTGATCATCCTAAAACATAAGAGTTGCATTCCCACAACAGTAAAATAAAAACTGTTGTTTCTATGTTTTTCTCTCCTAATTTCAGATATCATTTTTTTCATAACTATGTTGTTGGATTAAAAACCTATATGCTATCTTCCCTAAAGATTTATGGTTGCGAAGAATGTGAGCACCAAATCGAAGAAACGATCGGTAGAGCCCTACATGAAATAATTATAACACAACAGATAATGAAAAAATGTTGTGTGAATCTCTGAAGAGCTTGGTTCACACAACGTATTTTTATTTTCTGTTGTATGATTACAATCCCATATTTCAGTATTCTTATGAGGGAAAGTTGCCGTCTTTTTTTGTATGATACGCACAACAAATATGGTCGAAACTGTTGTGCAATATCTTTTGTAAAATCAACTTTCAAATTTTTTATGGGATCACACAATGAACTGCTCTTAAAAACTGTTATTTGATTCATTTTCTCTTGTCACACAACGTTACGCTGTAAAACCGTTGTCTGTGTAGTGTTATCTGATGAACTTATTGGTGTAGTGTATAGGCATCACTCCACATACACCATACATTTCGTCCTTGCCCATTACTTTAAGGATATGTTTAATAGACAAACCAAGTTTTGTACGAGGCCCAAGCCAAACCCAGTCTGAAACCCAAGTTCAACTTACGGTTATTGTTTTTCGAAGAAGCCAAAGCAACCATAACTCCTTTCAAAGTCTAGTGTTAAGTCCCTAAGTCTTGTTAAAGCAAAATATATATATATCTCCAAAGCAAAAGTAAAACGAAGCCAAAGCAACCATAACTCCTTTCAAAGTCTAGTGTTAAGTCCCTAAGTCTTGTTAAAGCACAATATATATATATCTCCAAAGCAAAAGTAAAACGAAGCCAAAGCAACCATAACTCCTTTCAAAGTCTAGCGTTAAGTCCCAAAGTCTTGTTAAAGCACAATATATATACCTCAAAAGCAAAGGTAAAACCACCGTTGATGTTTCTCTCCGACGGATGTGTTGAAGTGTTGAACTATGGTCTCTTGTCGTTCTGAGGACAAAGAGAAACTTATTAATTGGTTATCCTAGTCTGTTTTAACTTACTTAACCTATAAGGCACAAACATAATAAATTATTAGATGTTTCTCGACTTTGGTAGTTTTGACTTCTTATTTTTCTTCAAGTAAAAAAACTTAAATGATAGAATCTAGCTTATTGTAAGTAGAAGTGTAGAACTTAGTCAACTCACGACCTCTAAGTTACAGATAAATTATGTCACCAGATCAAATGTTACTGGGCGTTGCTTATGATTTAAGAAAAACAATATTTGCTGAAAAATTATTATAAAAAGAAATGAATAAATAAATTAGTTTATATTGGGGTATTGAAAAAGGCCAAGAGATTTTTTTAAAAAAAAAAGAAAAAAAAAAAGAAATTCAACAAACTCCGTGCGGCCTTTCGAGCACTGAAATTCAGTACACAGGCAATGAAACCACGCCACGTCACGTCACGTCACGTCACGTCACGTCACGTCAATAAATACTTACTTCGACCTTCACTTAGTCAACCAAATACCAAAACGTGTCAAGTAACTCGCTCACACCAACAATCCCTGTCCAAGTATTTTACACTGAAAGCACCTCCTTTAGCTGCGCATATATAACCTCAACTTTTAACCTTCTATCTCCATCTCTTCGTTCTTTAGTTTAAAGCCTCGGTCTTGGTCTCCGTCTCCTACTCTGCTTCTAGGGTTTTATATCCAGACCTGCAATCAAAATCTAACTTAGGGTTTTGTTCCAGGTTTCTCTAATAAATACAACCTCCAGAATTCAATTCTCTGATCCAACTTGCGATAATCGCGAAGCTAGGGTTTGTGATCGATCGAATTAGGTGTTTGAGTCGTGAATTTGGGAGCGTTTGGGCCAATTTGAATCGGAAACAATGCCTCCGAGGACGGTGAAGAGAGGTGGGGGGTCGGCCGGAGCTAAGAGGACGACGAGGGCCACCAGAGGAGCGGCCAAGGCTCAGAACCAGGCTCAGAACGACGCGCCTGAGGAGTCGATGAAGGCTGAGGTTCCGGTGCCGGTGGCCGGAGGTAAAGAGGAGCTCAAGGTTAAAGAGATTCAGGAGAAGCCAATTGTGGAGGAAGAAGATTCAGTTGAGATTGAGGATGAGAAGCCTGTTGCTGCTATTGATTGCTCAGGTTTTGGAGCAGCCGATGCGAAATCGGATCAGAACGGCTTCAAAAGTAAGTTTCTTTTTTATTTTTCCTAATTTTGGATCGCTGAATTTAATTTGTTTATTTTTGCTTTATTATGGGATTCCGGAATGTGGGATTAGTTTTTGTTTTCTGTTAACTGATTGTGGAATCTAATTGAGAATGGTTAGGTTGTGAGCAATTTTTCTGAAAGGTTGTGTTTAACTTTAGGGATTAGTTTTGTACATTGTTTTCAGAACTTAGAAAAATAGTTAAGACAGTTAGGACAATGAATGATAATATCTGGGGAAATCCTTGGGTTTTTTGCACATAACTTTCTGAACTTGGTAATTCATTCCTACTGGCGGAATTAATTGGAACTAGCCTGCTGGGTTTTTTTTGGAGAGCAATTGGTTTTTTATGGGCTTGGAAAATGGTAAAAGATTACTTGACTTTGCTTCTAGCTCAGTCATTCCTGAGGCATAAGAATTTGGTTCTTTGAGGGAAGTTAAGGATTGAAAATTTTGCTCTTGCATTTTTAGCATTTTGTTTGGATCGCTCATGTGTTATACATTGGCCTTTTATGGAGCCTAAAGTGGCAGTTTTTATGGCGCACTACTGTGTTATTGTTAAACTGACTCAATGGTGATTTTGGTAAATGTTTTATATATTTACAAAGGGCAAGGACGGTCTGTAATTAATTAGCATCTACAATGTTCTGTAGTATAACTTAGATCTCGAGTCTCTTTTCACTAGAGGAATCATCAACCTTGATTTTATGGCAGAACAAGATAAAGTTAAGGACTCTATAGGTGATTATGAAATAGATGAACGGCTAGAGCTGGAGGATGAACCTGAGTATGAACCCGAAGAATATGTTGGGGTTGATTACGATGAGAAGGAGATTGAACAAGAGGATGTTCAGGAGGCCGAGGATGATGGAGATGAGGATGCTGAGGAGAATCTAGGTGAAGAAGAGGGTGATATGGCTGAGGAGGAAATGGAAGATGTACATGAAGAACTTGAGGGTGAAGAGTATGAGGAGCATGGTGGTGGGGATCATGAGCGTGAGCATGAACGTGAACATGCACAAATGGTTGACGCTGAGGAAGAGGAACACCATGAAGTTGTGAAAGAGAGGCGGAAGCGCAAGGAATTCGAAGTGTTTGTTGGTGGCTTAGACAAGGATGCAGATGAGGCTGATCTTAGGAAAGCTTTTGGTGTAGTTGGTGAGGTTACCGAGGTTAGGTTGATGATGAACCCTCAAACTAAGAAGAACAAGGGATTTGCATTCTTACGTTTTGCCACTGTGGAGCAAGCAAAACGAGCTGTTAGAGAGCTTAAACATCCAGTGGTAATTTTTTATTCTTTCATAGTTTGAGTGGTCAATGAATTTTTCACACATATCAGTTACTTGAAATGATTTCAATTCCAGATCAACGGGAAACAGTGTGGTGTTACTCCAAGTCAGGATAGTGATACCCTTTTTCTGGGTAACATCTGCAAAACATGGTCAAAGGATGCTGTAAGTAATGCATACATTTCAGAATTTTCTGGCATTGTCTGGAGTTGCTACAAAGTACTAATATTTTCCGATGGTCGTATTTCCAGTTGAAGGAGAAGTTGAAACATTATGGAGTAGATAATGTTGAGGATTTGACAGTAGTTGAAGATACTAATAATGAGGGAATGAACCGCGGATTTGCTTTTTTGGAATTTTCATCTCGCTCAGATGCCATGGATGCTTTCAAGCGCCTTCAGAAAAGAGATATTGTGTTTGGAGTTGAAAGGCCTGCAAAGGTTTCTTTTGCAGATTCCTTCATTGACCCTGGTGATGAAATTATGGCCCAGGTAATCTGAAATTTATGTATTGGTCTTGGATGTTAGGAGTGCTGGATGGAAACTTGGCTTCTCACTATTTCTTACCTTAGGGTGAATGGACACAGTTACAGTAACATCACTCTTAAGGTTTAGCATGGATACCAATTGGTCTGTAGCTATCAGTACACATGCTCATTGATTTATCCTTGTTCAATTAGATTTTCTGTATCTGTTATTAGAATTGACATATTGTCTATACACTAGATGTAACATAGTATCTAACATATCAGATTAGGCTTCATAGAGTAGATGATTTTAGTTATTGTTTCATTATTTTTTTTTGCTTCTTTTTATTCCTTGTCTATTAGTAGTTATGGAGAATCATGTATAGGGAGAAGCGCTGAGTTTCTTTATGTTTTGTGGTATTAATATCCTTTGTAGAGGGGTTTATTGGTACCTGGTGATGTTACTAATCACGTATTTTGAGTTGCAGGTTAAAACTATATTTGTGGATGGCCTACCTGCTTCATGGGACGAGGATTATGTTCAACAGCTTCTTAAGGACTATGGGGAGATTGAAAAGATTGAACTTGCTCGCAACATGCCTTCTGCCAAGAGGAAGGATTTTGGTTTTATTACATTTGACACTCATGAGAATGCGTTGACATGTGCTAATTGCATCAACAATGCAGAGATAGGTGAAGGGGACAATAAGGTTTGTTGGATTTTCATAACTGCTGTTTCACTTTTAGATATTAATTATGAGGTACTTGCAACTTTGCTTGAATTGGTCGGGTTTAAGTTTGTAGTTATGGTCATATTTTAGGCAAAGCTTAGGGCAAGGTTGTCAAGACCCCTTCAGAGAGGAAAAGGCAAACATGTTGGCCGCGGTGATTACCGGTCCCCACGGGGGGATGGACGAGCTATTAGGGGTTCATGGGGGCGTCCTACACCACCACGAAGTCTACCTGTTCGTGGTTTAAGAGGAGTTGGAAGTCGTATCCCACCAGCCAGTGTGAAGAGGCCTGTTGGACTGAGAGATAGACGCCCTGCAATCTCATCTTATCCTGCTAGAGCCAGGCCGTTGCCTCCTCCAGTTAGGTCCTCCTCCTATGACAGGAGGCCACCTGGTATGCAATTTATTTATGTGTAATATATATATATATATATATACACACACATATATTCCTTTCTTTTCTGTTCTCTTTCCCTTTCTTTGTTTATTGTCTTAATCAGTTTTGTGTTGTGGTTTAATGATTCGATATTTATGTTGGTATGCACTGTTTTACAGTTCCAACCTACCCAAAGAGTAGCTTCAGAAGGGAATATAGTAGACGTGATGACCTTCCTCCTCCAAGGAGCAGAGCAGTGGCTGATTATGGTTCAAGGGCTGTGCCAGAGAGACGCCAGTCATATAGAGATGAGTATAGTACACGCGGTCCTGCCTACGTTGACCCACCAAGAAGTACATCTCGTCAAACAGCAAGGAGAGCTTATGTAGATGACAGTTATGGACAAAGGTTTGAAAGGCACCCTCCTCCCCCTCCTCCTCCTAGTTACCACCGTGAAGGTCGTGCTCGTGATTACGACTCTCTTTCTGGGTCAAAGCGTCCATACTCATCACTGGTTAGTGTTACTGTTGATAGTGCAATTTATTTGGTCAAGTATTTGTATAGGAGTAGGCTAATATGGTTGATATTCTTTCATTATATTTTAGGACGATGTTCCTCCTCGATATGCTGATGTGGGCATTCGCCAATCAAGGGCACGATTGGACTATGACTATGGAAGTGGTTCTTCTCAATATGGGGATGGCTATAGTGATAGGTTTGTTCCCTGATTTGAATATATTTTACTTCTGATGTTGACATGTATCGATGTAATAACATCCTTGTTGTTGGCAGAGTTGGGAGGTCTAGTTTAGGATACGGGAGTAGCCGAGCAAGTCAGGATTCACATGGACTTTATAGCAGCCGTCAGGGTATGGGTTATGGTGGAGGTAAGTTTGAGATTGATGGTAGTCTGAATGTCTGATATACAATTGACGTGTGTGGGCTTTGTCGTTTTTGAAGTCTGAATTTAATGGTCATGTCTTTCAGGCTCTTACAGTGGTAATGATGTTGGTGGAATGTACTCATCAAGCTATGGTGGTGATTATATGTCTCGTGGAAATGATGTATGCTTTTAATCTTCTTTGGTTATTCACATGTATAGCTATTTTGGTTAGCCATCTGTTACATTGTTTTCTGATGCTGAACTGTAGGTTGGTGGCAGCTCTTACTCATCAATGTACTCTGGTCGCGGTGTTGGTGGAGGCAGTTATATGGGTTCGGGTGGTTCGGGCTCATACTATTGAGGTAATTTGTCTTATTGTGTTTGTATTATGGTGTTTTATTTTCTTAAATATTAATGAACTAGCCGAGGAGAGCATAGTTATGTGCCCAAGGGCCTCAAGTCAATTCTATTTTCCTCGAGATTTTTGTTTTTCGAAGACATGGCATCTCTTCTTTTGCTGTTAAGAGGTCATTGGTGAAAACAGAGTGATATGGTTACAAGTGAATTTGTCCATGGAACAGATCTGAAATGACCAAGAGCGCTCTAGGATGGGGGACTGTCTGAAGCTTTGGATTATGTTATCTAGCAGTTACGGAGAGACAATTATTTAAGAGCGTCTGCAGCACCGGGAAACTTTGATTTGTATACAGTAGGTCAAGCCCTCGTAGATTTTCCATAGATCAGATATCATGTCAGGCCAAAGTTTTGATGCTGTAAGGAAGCTGAAGTTGTTCAGAGGCGAAACATACAGTGGCTTCTATTTAATCTCCTATAAGATTCACCTGATGGAATAATTGGTGTCATTTATGTACAGAATATGATAAGAGAACAAGGGTTTTCTTATTTTGGTCTAAGGTATTTTGGATATTTTTTATGCAGAATCCTTTGGAAAGGTTTTGGACTTGAATAATAAGTCATTTTGGTCATTTTAGACCCGCATAATCATTTCAGCTTCATGACAATGAATGCTTCAGTGAGTTAAGGAACCATCGAGTGTTGCGCACTATCAGATTTCTTTGAGATTGGGTCGGGGAAGATTGACCTGGAGTCTCCTTTGGTTGCAATTGCGAGTTTACTTTGTATTTGGTTTTAAGGATTGGCTATGGTAGGTATTTGGTTTTGATAATTTGGTACTGCAGATGAGAAATGATGAGTACAAGACTGGTTCAAGTAGCCTACTTCAACTTCCAGAGAGATCATGATATGCTTTCCTTCTAAAATTCTGTTCAATTCTAATTCCCCTTAGTTGAAAGTATTGACCTTGAGTTGCTTCCCATGTTAATAACCTTTTACAGTCAATAATTAACTGATTTGAGTGCAAAATACAGACAAGGGAGGGCAGTAGAATAACGTATGCAATATTCGTGATGTGAAAATTTCGGTACATGAAGTGGGGTGGATCATTTGGATCAAGGTATTAAATATCGACGATTACGGAAATATCGATAGTTTAAAAAAAAGAAATTTCGATGGAAATTTCAAGAAAATATCGAATATCGATGAAAATTTTATAAAATATTTATGTAAAAATTGTATATTTAGATAAAAATAGATTAAAAGTAAATATCGGAAAGATATGAGTATAATATCGATGTTTGAAAAAAATGGAAATTTCGAAGAAATATCGAGGTTATTAAAGATATTTTAGTTTGATTTGGACTCGAAGACTTTGAACTGCGCACTCGGGGAAGTAGAATCTCGACCTTTTTGAAATGCATTGTCTATGCGGGTTTCTTCTCATTGGATGCTAGAGAAGATAGGTCTGGCTTGGGCTGGGTCACCGGGATCAGAAAAGTCTGGATAGGAAGACTAAGAGGGCTTGGTTATGTTCTGTACAGTGATTTCTTGAGAACAGGAAGGGTGTCTAGATTTAGAGCTTAGGGAGAATGACATTCATCTTATCCTTCATCAGTAAAATAATTGCTCAAGAAATTCGGTTACTTTTGCTGGTTACATACAACACCTGCCGTATAGTTTAGGTATGTGCCAGTATATACCAATTGGGTTAGGATTTGGATCTCAACTGAACGTGTTGATATAGGATTTGGATATACCAATATAGAAACATCAATATGGCATTTTGCCGGCCGGGGGACAATTCTATTTGTGTTTATATACCTCGGTTCATTTTCTTTTCCTTTCGTTTGGCAGTTTATTGACACTTAACTTTGGGAAAAGGTTGAACAAGGTTGTGTCTCCATTCTTGTGTTTTTACAGAAGTGAAGTCATGGATGCTTTTGTTTTCTGTTTGGTTGTACGGGGTCACTTATGAAATGTTATTTCAATACTTAAAACTTAAATACTGGGAGAACCCGTTCAAACGTTTCAAATGTTCAATGCAAAAGCTTATAGCTTTACACGGACAAATTGTTTGCTCCACTGGAAAGGTATTCTGATGGACCAATTCATCTCATCTCTAGGCTCAACTGATGGGACATATTCAATCCGTAACGTTGAGTATGTGGTGTGATCTGTCTATAGTATTAAATGGATGATCTTTATCAAGTGTGATTTTTTCAACATCCTTCTACAAAAACGATCCTAATCTATATCTATATCTATATCTATACTATTATTAAAAAAAACATGGTTTGTTAGTCAAAACAGAAAAAATGTATAATTTTAACCCTGAAACATTAAAAAATATTAATATTAAAAAAATAGATAGGGATAAAATGGTCAAATTACAAAATAGCAGATGATAAAGAAGAAAAAAAATAATTTTCAGTAACCACCCCACCCATATCTTCAGTAACCAACCCACCTATATTTTCAGTAGCAACTAACCACCCACCCATATCTTCAAAAACTACTCACGTATTGGAAAATCAATAAGAAAAAAAAAAGGAGAGAAAATCAATAATTGCCTACATCCATCGGGTGTGTTTATAGCTAGTTATTATTAAGAGAAGAGGTCTTGCTCACCATAACTGAATTTTTTTACAGTTTTAACTCTCAAATATTAAAGAGGTTTTTACCAAAAACTACAATTTTGTGTTAATATTTACTAGTAGCAAGATTGCTTTTTAAAATTACCACTAGCAAGTTTCCATCCAAAAGTGATAGAATCTGTTAAACCATAAATTACGAAATTACCCTCAGAAATCAATACCACTGAGACTCAGAAACCAACCTCCGCCGCGTTTCCAATACCACGGAGCCTTAGAAACTCCGCCGTCCTCCGCCGCGTCTCTAATGCCACTGAGCCTCAGAAACTCTGCCAAACTCCGCCGCGCTTCTAATACCACTGAGCCTCATAAATCAAAGTCAGATTGAGTTTCTCCTTATAAAACCCTAATCCCTAGCCTCACCAATGGTTCTAATAAGAGGACGGCGGTTGATGAGATCCCTTAGTGCACTCATCAACTAAACATATTGGGCTTGAATTGGGTCAACCCGGTTGTATTTCGGGCATCATCACTCACTTGCCCATCTTCTAGGTTCTTCTTTCTTTCCTTTTTCTTCCTCTCCACAGATTCACGATCACACTCCGATTCCTAGATCCACCCTCACATTTTCCTCATCACCAACCCAGTGAGGTCCATCCGACTCGCTCCGAGTCAACTCAGCCCTAACTCGCTCCCCTTCACCTAATACATGAGCAGCAGCAACAATGGTTCTAATAAGAGAACGGTGAGCATGGCCCAGACCCAATCCAACTCCATGTCCGACCCGAGCTCTAACCCTAACCCTTGCTCTAGGCCGCCGACGCACAGTTCGGGCACGCCATAACCACAGATAGGGTACGCTGTCGCACAGATCGGGCACGCCTCGATTGGCTCGAACTCCATCTGATTTCACTGCCTCGCTGCCTCGCTTCCCTGGCCGCCCTGCCGCGCCGCGAGCGTGCGCTGCCCAGCCTCGCCGCTCGCCGCCTCCAATCGAACTCAATTAGGGTTTAATATGTGGACTGTGAGAATATATATATATATATATATATATATATATATATATATATATATATAATAGATGACCTGGATTGTAATTTATAAATTTTCAGGGTTAATATATCATTAAATAGTGGATGGGTTAACAACCCATTAGTGTTAATTCCCTGCTGATGGTATAAAAAAATTAGGTCTTGCTATTGGTAAATATCACTACAAAATTATAGTTTTGGGTAATTATGTAAATATTAAAATATTTTAGAAACAGTTTAATCACAAAGTTAAATAATAAAATAGATTTTTATAAAAAAAATTAAAATTATTATCCCACATTCGATCTTTCACACTATCTCTTTTTAATAATCGTCTGATTTTTTTTTTTTTAAATTAAAAAATTACGGTATGTATGAGTGATTAGTATGGATAAAAAAAGGTTGAAAAAGAAAAGAAGATTTCTTGATATGTTATACAAATTTTACATGGATAAGTCTGGAATCATGAAAGCAAATAATAGCATTTCAGGTCAGCAGCACAATTACGCTTAGTAGTTTAAGCCAGAGTTGCAATCGAGACTCCCAAATAGTTGGCCTTTTACACCTTTTAACGTGTCACCATGTCGCTAGTTTCACCCTCTCATCAAAGAGAGCCAGCCCTCTTCTTCATGCTTTCAATCACGTCATACCTGAACCAGCAATCCAAAGAATTAAGCCAAATCCTTTTCGGGTCTTACATTTCAATCCAGAATCTCAAATGGGTCGCCGGCAGACCGAGTCCGACCTCGGCCGTTTCGCTCTTCTGGCCCTTCTCCTCATGGGTGCAATCTCCTGCTGCATGCTCTACCTGTTCATCTCCATGGTCTTGAAACCCAACAGTGCCGCATTTGTTTCATTTTCAGAGCTGGTTGAGAATGGCGGTGAGGTTGGTCTTGCGGGTAAAGAAGAAGGGGAGTGTTGTAGAGGGGTCGAGCATTTGGAGCTTTGGGGTGATGCTGTGAAATGGGGGGCTGAGTTTAAGGTCAATTCTTCAAAGGAGTGTTGCAGGGCTTGTAAGAATATGTGTGGGGATCCAAATGGGGCTTGTTTGTGTGATTCGTGGGTGTTTTGTGGGGATAGGGAGGCTTGTGGAGGTAAGTATGGTGAGGTATGCGGGTTCTCCGTTTCTCTTTTCTTTTGATTACTGTTCCATCGTTGGTGTTTGTCTCGTTTTCGTTCTATAGTTTGGTCTAATTCAGTAAATTCTGAAGTGCAGTGAGTTAATTATGGTTGGAAATTTGTAATTCAACTTTGTTATGACATATTTGATAGGATCAGGGCAATGCCATAATAAATGTAAGTAGATGGATTATTTTAAAATAGGATCTACAGTTCTTGAGAATCACAGATGAATCTGTTGTTTCAGTTATGCACTTATGAGATGCTTGCCGTCTGTGTGTTTGTAGTGCTGGTTGAAAAAACAAAAGGATACACTGGATCCTGATCGGAGAGACTCTGGGGATCTAGTTATGTGGACTTCTGGACATATATTTAGAGAAGGAGAGGTAACACATGTTCTAGGCTTGTAGTCATTCTCTTGATTTTTAAAAAGTTAAACTTTCTGTATACAATTCACCAGCACCTTGGAATAGTTGTTTGTTGCCATAATGTTTTCATTCTTGTGTGATATTGTTTAGTTCATGAGTATCCCCTTCTGTTTTCTAGTCATGCTTCTCTTTACTTTCTTTTCTGTCAAAAGAGTTCATAGAGACAACTTGAATTGTATTGCTATTAATCTTCTGTATCCTGGAGAACTCATATGGGAAGATCTATCTATTACTGCAGAAATGGCAGTGGTTCAGTTCCCTGCATAATATTAATTAGTATTAATATATGAATGATTAATTACAGTGATTCCGTGGTAAGCCAAAAGGAAAGGAGGTAGGGCGAGAGATAGTATGTATGTCAAATATATGGAAGTGACTTACCACTTACGAGTGGTAGAGAAAGGAGAGGTTCAAGGGATCTTGTGGGATACAAAGCAGAAAGATTCATCATTTCTACTAAGAAGGCATACCTCACGCAGGAACAAAGTCTCCCATTACTTTGACACATCCAATGCTTATGCGTTGCAGTAACTACTTTGTTTGTGTATTTTAGGAGCACCTGTAGTGAGTTTGAGATCATTACTTGTTTCCTGGCATCATCTAATCTTTACTTGGCTGTTCTTATAATGTCTGCTTGTTTACCTGTTGCCACAGGGAGTGGTTGGGTTGGAGACAAAATATGGGATTCTTCGTATAAAGGTAAATGATTTTAATTTCATTAAACAGGGTTGGATGTGTAATCTTTTCGATATCAGTGATATCGAAACACTCAGTTAAGCTCTATTACTTTGAAATGCTGATTTCAATCTTTCTGCCGCTTTTGCATTTTCCTTTAGCAATCTTGACTACTATTTTTATTCTACCAATAAATAAAAGAAGAGAAAATCATGAATTGATCAAGGTCACAAATTACGCAATCATCAGTTTTCATTTTTACAGTATCCAATGCCATCCTAAGAACCTTTTTGGCTGTTTGATAATATTACCTCAACCCTATTCTTTGGTGTTGATAAAATATTATGCAAAGTGGTTTTGTGTTGTATGATGTGCTGCTTTAACAGTTCTCTTCACTCTGACATGTAGTTACATTATCTACCAATTTGTCTAGTTGAATCAAACAGGTCTTCTACCGCTCAATTTTGATTTCAAACTAATAAATTATAGCTACAAAATTTTCTTTCTGCTATCTTTTGCTGTTACGGAGTAAAGGAACATTCTGTAATGGTCTATGGAGCTAATCTATATGGTTTGTTCATATAATTTTTCTTTTGGTATTTAATTTCAGCTCTTTGTTGATTGCGCCCCGCGTTCTGTATTCTATATTCTTGAGTTGTTGCGAGAGCATTATTGTGGTGGTTGTCAATTTTATCGTGCAGAAAGCCGTGGAAGCTTTTGGGACTCCATAGGAAATCACGTCCAAAATGTAAGTTTACGCTCGATAACTTATCTTCAAGTGGATGGTTTAGAATACCCATAAATACATCTCCTCTTCCACCCATATAGCACATATCTGCTTTTTATAGCACCATTGTTTAGCATATGAGATGGCTTTGATGTAGAATTTATTCCTCATTCAGATGTTTCTCGTGTGAGCTATATATAGGCTCCCTTTGGCCCCCCTTTTGGCCTAATACAAGGAACACTTGAAGCCCACGGGGTTATATTTAAGGAGATTCCAAGAGAGGGTAACCACAACATCAGACGGGGATCGGTTGCCTGGGTTGGTTCTGGTCCAGGTTTCTTTATCAGCCTAGCCAACCATTTCGAGTGGAAGAAGGCATACACCGTGTTTGGTTCTGTTCTTCCTGAAGACATGGAAATTGCAGAGAAAATAGCAGAGCTTCCATCAAAGCAAGAGGTTTGGAGTAACATTGATGTCTCTGTCTTGGAGAGACCTGTTGCTTTAAGGTTCCAAAGAATCAAATCAAATTTATGACATGGTAAGATTCAACCTAGATATGCTCAGAAAGTCCAAGTATTTTTTTTCTTCGTTTTGCTAGTTTCACCTCCTTTACCAGGTAGATTTGTTGTCTACAAAATTTGTACATAAACGAATAATTGGCAGAAATGAAATAGAAGAATCACTATTGATCTTAATCTGGGTTTGAAAACTAAGTACCCAACTTTGTGTTTCTTCCTCGTCGTGTGATTGAATTATATGCATTGTTGGTCCACAATGTCTGCTACGGTAGGCACAAGCTCTTGTTCATGCTGTCAACACTGCGGTTTAGTAACTCCATGGCCTAAGGCCTAGTTTGGTTTAGCTGTGCTGTGAGAATAATCAGCTGTGAGTTTAATTTGCTGAGTCTTTGGTAAACTGTATTTTAAAAAAATGCTGTGAGTTTAGTCAATTACTAAAAATGACATGAATTTTAGTATGCCAGTATGGTGTTATATGTATATTTGTTAGTTTTATACTGAAAGTTAAACCCTACATCTGATATAATTGGTTTTAGTTGAGTTTTGAAGATGGGTTTTTCCACTGTTCGTGGTGGTGGGTTTAGTTTATATGTTCGTGGCTTTCATGAGTTTCATCAATTATGTTGTTGATGGACTAGAGGAGTAGAAGGTAGTTCAGGTAAAGTAAAGAAGTTGTCTCAGCTTATGAATTCCATAATTTTGGAAGCACCATTTTAGCAGCTTGTAGATTATGCCTAGGGAAGTGGGAGATTATTGCTTATAATCAGAAGTTGCTGTATCACCAAACACCATCACCAATTTATTTCACAATTTAAGCAGCATAATCCGGTAAGACCTCGGGGCCAAACTGGGCCTAAGTATGCTCTATCGTCACTTGCCAAGATTGGTGGTATGGCTGTAATGGTTCGGCGGGGTTTGCTTAGGCCATAATCTTCTTATGTCTAAACTATCTTCGATGTTTGTAGCTAGTCTTTTTTATTGATAAGTGATAACTAATAAGTGTACTTGTAATCCAACCGTCTATTCATAGTGATATAAGTGCACGTTGGAGCAATGGTGGCTAAATTTTTAATTTTAATTTATGGCTACCCAAGTGCTGGTGCTCGAAAGCATTGCCTTTTAGAGGTTTGAATGTTCGATAACTTGATCTTGATGAGTTTCACCAAAATGTTTGATGATTGTATGTCGAAATTCTTATCTCCCAACAAAAAACAGTTTAAGCAAATAGAGTGACTTATCAATCGATCAAAACATTACTATGAATCTTAGTGTAGACAAATTATCGGTTGATGTTGTACATGATATCATTCTTGATGCGTTTATTGATAATGATTGTAATGTGTCACAAAGTTTAATTCTTCGACCTGCATTATACTCTTTATTACAAAAATATTAATTAAAAAAAACTGAATTATGCGAAATTATGTTTCATCTTTCAAAAATAATAAAAAGCTGTTTTAATTTTTTATGTTTCATTAATTTTTTTTTTTGAGAAGGAAAAACATCACTTTAGTTAACAAAGTTAAGTGGAATGAAGGTCCCACCATGTGATGACTTCCCTCTTCATTGTTCTGGAAGTGAAAACTCTTTCACATCCATCTCCCACTCTTTCCCCCATACACCACTTGGGGTAGAAAACAAAGCCAAAACTCCATCTCTTCCCACTTTGCATTAGTAAACCACCACCACCTTCTGTCCCCCCTTCCCCTCCTCCCCTTAACCCAAAGAAAACCCAAACCCAACTAAGCCCACTTAACCATGCCCACCAATCACCACCCTCTTAACCACCCTCCCCTCCCTGGGCGGTGCCCCTCACGCCCCTCCACCCATTGGTGGACCTCCCCTCACTCTATCCCTCCCCACCTGGCACCGCTCATCTCCCCCCTAGATCTCATATTCAGCCGCACACTCCTCCCCCACCAAACCTCCCCCTTATCCTACGCCCCCCTCCCCTCTTATCCTACGCACCCTTCCTCTCCTCCCTCATAAACATCTCCAATCCCTAAATCCCCAAATCCCTCAGCCATGGCTTCCTCCCCTCCCTCCTCCCCCTTAGACGACGCTGCCTCCCTCACTCCTCCTCTCCTCTCCGACGACCCCCCTCACGCCGTCCCCCTCGCCCTCCCCGCCCCTCTCCCTCTCTCCTCCGCCGCTCCCGCCGCCACCTCCCGCCGCCTCCCCCCGCCGTGCTGGTCCCACGACGAGACCGTCGCCCTCATCGACTCCTACCGCGACAAGTGGTACTCCCTCCGCCGCGGCAATCTCAAGGCCACTCACTGGCAAGACGTCGCCGACTCCGTCTCGCGGCGCTGCCCCGCCGCCTCCCCCGCCAAGACCGCCGTCCAGTGCCGCCACAAGATGGAGAAACTTCGGAAGCGCTACCGCACCGAGATCCAGAGGGCCAAGTCCATGCCTCTGTCGCGCTTCACCTCCTCCTGGGTCCACTTCAAGCGCATGGACGCCATGGAGAAAGGCCCCGCCGCCGCCGCCAAGAACGAGAACTCCGACAGCCCAGGCGACGACGCTGAGGACGACGACAACGATGACGAGGATGATCAGGATCAGGAGCTCTATGAGGAGCTGAGATATGGATCGAATATGAAGAGCATGAGTAAGATGTATAGGAATGGAGTCGGAGTTGGGGTTCCCACTCCCTCCGGGAGCAGTGGTGGTGGTGGTGGAAGTGGAGGGTTTCGTATTCGGATTCCGACGGGAGTTAGTATAGCTCAGCCTGGGAACAAGGTGTATCCCAAGATGGATGCGAAATTCGGGATGAATTCGCATTCGCACCCGGAGGGGTCGAGTTATGCGGCTTCCAAGGTGATGAGGGAGTGTAATAGTAATAATGTAGGGGGGAGGGGAGGTGGGGCGGGGTTGGGGAAGAGGGAGAGGGAGAGGGACCCTGTGGCGGAGATGGTGTCTGCCATTAAGGTGCTGGGGGACGGGTTTGTGAGGATGGAGCAGATGAAGATGGAGATGGCAAGGGAGATTGAGACGATGCGGATGGATATGGAGATGAAGAGGACTGAGATGATTTTGGAGTCGCAGCAGAGGATTGTGGAGGCTTTTGCTAAGGCGGTTTCGGAGAAGAGGAAGAAGGGGAAGAGAATGCCGACGCCTGAGGCGTAAATGGTAATGATGGTGGGGGTTGAGTTGGGAGATTGGATGACAGGGTTGTCCCCAGATGAGTTTTTGTTGTGTTTGCAGAATTTCAAGAGTTTTGGGGAGGTCTTGTGGTGGTGTCTCAGGGTTGAGTGAGCTTTCGGTCTTAATGATCAAGAGATATGTGAGTTTGCTAGTTTGTAAGTTTGTGTTTAACTTGCTTTCACACCACTTTTTAAGTGATAGGAGAATGTGGAACTTCGTCAGTTTAGCCCTTTTGGATGATTGTAGCTTAATCTTTGTAGTATCATGTAATACTAGAAATTATGTAGAATAGTTATTCTGTTGGTATCTAAGTTTAATGCATAGTAACTGTAGCTGTTTGATCCTGAAATTCCTTGTGCCAATTTGTTTTTTTTTTTTTCTTTTTTCTTTTGCATTAGAACGATTGATTTATGTAAGTTATTGTGTTATTGGGCATCTTGGTTGAGTTCTTTGATTTGATTCTCGATTCAGTTTTTCCTATGAAGGTTAAAGTTGGTCAAGCTTCCTTACTCTTGATTGTTTGATATTACATGTAGTAAGATTTAGGCATTATAGGGTGCCTTTTTGAGAAGTCATTTGCCATGTAGTGGAAAAGCTAGATGGGATTTGTCATGTGTTTTAGGAGAATCTTGTCAATCAAGTGTTTGTAAGAATGTTTACAAACACTGCGTGCACATATCATTTGTTATGATTATTATTGATTTGGAAAATGATATGTACTTGATATATTCTGGGAACATATTCTAGTTCCAGGGTTACTTATCTTATTATGATTGATGACTGGCAAAGTAGTTGATTTTTAGTATGCTTTCATTCAGTGCAGACTGCTCTGTGTTTTTAGTGTCTATAATAATCTCTCTGGAGCTACATGGGTTGTAAGTAGAAGTTGAACCAGGCATCCTGCTTATCCCCCCATCCTGCATGGTTTACCGGCAGTTAACCCCTTCACTAGGCATGTGTATATTAACTAAATCATGATTTCTTACTAGGTACTTCCAGGATTTATCCTGAAGTTGACGATGACTAAGCCCTTGCTTATTTCGAATGGTAACGAAGAATATTGTGCCTGGAAAAGCTGTCATCTAGAACTAAGTAATGGGTTGTTAATTGGTTGGCATGGTGTGTGTTTTAGGTACAAAAGAAGTTGATCATTTACCTAGGAATGGCTACAAAAGAAAATTTGTTTATCTTCTCATTCCTGTTGGTTTGTTCATTTTTGCGGTGTCATCCTATACAAATCTTTCAGCCTTCCAAGTTTCAACTAACAACCAGCTCTGCAATGCATAACGTGGGATTCTCCAACTATGGTTCTGTTTTCTCTTGAATGCATTACCAGGTGGCTGAGAGCCTAAAACACGCACATATTCGCTTGGCATCAAATATGTTGGCATCCATCACCGTTTCCCATCTGTTTGGTAACCAAAGCTGAGCTGCTTGAAAAAGTTGGTTATCGGAACGACAAGGATGGGTACCATCATCTGACTAGTTTTGTTTGTTGATCTTAAATGACGTACAATTTTTTTTTTGCATATTGTGCGAGTCTGTCAGGATACTGACCAAAAATAGAGTGACTAATAGTAAAATGTGGAGTGCTAGCAGTAAATTGTGTTGAATGGTTGGGTGGAATATTCAAAGTGATTGTTAGAGCATCTGCACCGGCCAGCAAACGGGGGAGCTTTGCTCAAGCAGGAGGTGGGGCCGAGACGAGTTGCTCGAGCAAGAGCTTTTGGGAGCGCGCACCGGGGTCGAGAGAGGAGGCAAACTGCTCGAGCAGTCAACTGGTCTTCGTGCTCGCCCATTCGCTCGAGCAAACTTTGCTCCGACGTTTGCTCGAGCAAGAGGTGGGGCCGGGCCTTTTTTTTTTTTTGCTTTTCGGCTGTTGGAAGAGGGTCGACGACGTGTGCAAGACGCTGCCTCGAGCTAGGAAGGACCGGAGATGACGCCGAGCGCCGCCCTTGAAGGTGGCGGTCGCTCCCGAGCTTTGCTGCACCTCCCACATCGAGCAAAGCTGCTTGGGTCTTGGTTCAAACGAAAGAGGGCGTCAAGCCCGTCATTTCGGTGGGTGGCACGACGGCTGGCGTCCCCGGAAGGCGGAGAACGACGGCCGGGAAGGCCGGCATTGAGAGGAAGAAGACGATGAACAGTACCTGTTTTAGCCAGGGCCAATGGCATGCTGCCACGTGGCAGTTTGACTGGTCCATTAAAATTGCAACGGTCAAATCAATCTGGGTTTTCCATTTGAATCATAAATTTTGATCAAACGATCAGAATTCAATTTAAATTTCAAAAATTGTAAAAAAATAGTAAAAAAATCTCAAAAATTTCAAAACTCTCCCAAAAATTTACCTATAAATACTACTTCAATTTAAATTTTCGAGAAATAAAAATGTCATTTATTTATTAAGATGAAATATTGAGTCGATAATGATACGTGACACATTATTATTGGTGGTAAATCTATCTGGTAAAAAAATTTAATCATTTCACAACAAGACAAAATTGAATTGCTCAAGTAAATTGTTAATGGGTGTGTGAAAAAATCGATTTGGTTGAGCAAAATTTGAATTTCATTTGCTTGAAGTAAATTTTGTTTCTGGACCCACCATTTGCTTGAGCAAGACCATTTCAATGAGAGATCACAGTTGCTAAAAAGGGTGTAAAACTATTCGAATAGTTTTCAAAAGTTTCTTGGTTTAGAAATTCTGGTAAATCATCACTACAACACATATGCCCTTTTCCGACTAAGTTTTTCCAACGACATCCATTTTTGGTTGGAAATAACACTATTTCTGACCGAAAACATTTGGCCGTCAGAAATCCGTCGGAAATATAATTATTATTTCCGACGGGCGTTTGAGGTATCGGAAATACTTAGAATGTGGTCGGAAATAATTTTTATTTCCGACATAATTTTATTCTGTCGGAAAGTCGTCGGAAATAAAATAAGGCATAATGACATGATTTCTATCATATTAATTAACCCGATTTCCTTTTTATAATTGTATTCATCTTTTTTTTATTGGTGTTGATCGAGGGAATGATCTATGTTGGTTGTAGGCTTTTTTGGAATTTAACTTCCTCAGCGAAATCTCTACTATTAGAAAGCCAAGCGCTTAAAAACTTTATCAAATTGTGTTTTACCTAATTTACCATTTATATTACAAGAAATAACATAAAAGGATTAGCACGGAATAAAAGACATAATCCAGAAAAAAAAATAAAAATTTCATTGACCAACAACACACAACATACGTGCATCACACGAACACGAGGCTAGTACTTATAGATTACACATGCAGTATATAGAATACCAAGTAACAAGTACCTAACCATGCATACAGTTACAAATTTTCACTACTATGCATTTTTTCGGGGAGATATGTACCTAATGATTTACTCAATTTTTTTTTTTTTATCTATTAGTGATGAAGCCGATCAGTTGTTGTTCCATCATGTCTTTGATAATTTTTTTCAGCCCAAAATATGAAAGTTCATTAAACCCATTAATACGAGAGAAGCAGAATACAAAGTCGAAGTCTCTTATAGTAGCACGAGGCCCGAATCAAAGTAAATGGAATGTGAAGCTACTGTCGTGGAGTCCCTTGTAATAATAATAATATTCGAAGCAAGTTCGATCGAGCCTTGGGAAAGTGACGCGAATTCTCCGATTCTAATGGCAGTTGGGTACAAAACTAAGCAAAAACCCGAAACGGAAACAATCCCCTGACCAAAAAAAAAAAGGAGCACACTCTCTCTTTCTCTCTGTTTCAGATCTGAGAAGAGAGCTCTCAGATCCAAATCGCCGGAGCGGTTCTCCGGTTCGGTATATAACAAAATGGACAAGTTCCTGGACAAGTTGCCCTCCATGGATCTGATGCGCTCCTAGAAGATGACCTTCGTCCAGCTCATCATCCCCGTCGAGTCCGCTCACCGCACCATTTCCTATCTCGGCGAACTCGGCCTCCTCCAGTTCCGTGACGTAAGTTTCCGATCCCGTTTCTACTTCCTTTACTTGAATTTATATCAGTTTAGGTAGAATTTCGCATCGGATTGTTTGAATTTGCGGTTCAGTTATTGGAGTATGCTCTAGAAGTTGTGATTGAGAATCTAGAAACGAGGAATAGCAGAGTTTCAATCACTAATTTCGATTTTCTGTTGAATCATGTAGATTTTGAATGGGCAATATTAGTCTGTGCATTGCGTTTTCGAAGCTTTTTGCTGCGAATGTTTTAGATCTGGTTGCATTACATAGATTTTCAGGTAGGGTAGGGGTTGAGTGGCATTTCGTAATGGTGGATTAAGTATATATTTTGAAGTTATACACCATCCTGACGATGGAAGATATCGATTTTGGAGGGTTTGTGTAATTGGAATGATTTTGATGTATATTTAAGCCTCACACTTGTCAATAAACTTAAGTTTCTCTATGACGCAACTCGACATTGCAAACTAGCAATTGCGTAAGCTATAGGTCAACAAGGATTTTGATTTTAGTTATGTCTTCCATGAGTGTGTTCCTTTTTAGTTATGCTTGTTTTAGAATAGGTCCCCCCACTCTAGTAATTGTTATGCTGTAACTTGCTCTTAAGGTACGCAAGCCAGTTTTTTCAATTAAGCAGTTGTTAAAATTTAAGGACTGTATGTTTAAATGCAGATGATCATCAAGTGATCTTTTTGCCAAAACTCAACAATTGGATAAGTGGTACCAGAGAAAATAAGCGTATAATAACCGCAGGAGTCGTCGTTTGATTCCGTTAGATTGGGAGCGGAGTGGAACAGCCCTCACCACCGCGACCGCAACAAACAAGCAGAGACCAATTCGCACCAGGTGACCTAATTTTGACTTCTCTTACAAACTTGAAATAGGTTTTGTAGCGCTTCTCTTTGTGGTTAGTTTGGGATGATTTCAATTAGGTTTTGAAAATTTTATTGGGTTTAAATCGAATTCTTAAAAAACCAAACCAATCTTCGGGAATGGGAGCTTTTGGGTTGAACTGGTAGGCTCAATCCCGGTTTCCCAATTTGTTTGCTTCGTTAATTATTTTTAGATATGATCATATACTCTGTAATTGGAATTTTGTGAAACTAAGGCAAGTGTTTCTACTCGACTTAAGGGAAGTTTGGGTGTCTAATTCACCCTATAAACTGAAATTGTATCTGTATAGAGTTGGATATTGAAGTATATACTCGTATCTTTGTTTCACATCTATCGTTATATTCTTTTCTGTTGTATTTTAGTACAATATCCCTCTTGTTTATATATCAGAATTTGCCAATACAGGGACAGTTTTGGAATTTGTGATTTGATTGTGTGATAATCTGTGTCCGTGGTTGATAACATTAGAAGTAAAAGTAAACTGTAATCATAGGACGTACTGATTGTGTCCGTGGTTGATTGTGTGATAATTTGTTGATAACATTTGAATAGTTAAAGTTTGAATGTGACTAAAAGTAACTAGAGATCTTATAGGTGTCTTGCCATGACTTATCAACAAAATGTTCTATTTGTCTGCCATGACTTTTAGAGCATTGGCAGAGCTATCATACTATTCTATCAATAACATGCTGTAAGCTAAGTTTTGTGTGGCATAGGTGCTTAATTAGTATTTTAATTACCATATTTAAAGTAAAACTCTTTATCTTCTGTTCATCTTTATGTTTTTGTGATGGTCAAACGTTTTGATATCTTAGAGCATTCATCTGTTCCAAATAGTATGTCAATCTCTATGCTATGTTCTCTCCCTAATTAGACTATGATGGGAAATTCCAAAACTGTTGGGAATTGCTTGGACTCTGTAAAGCATTTTACTAGTTTGTCTGTGTTGCCGTGTTTTCTAATGCCTATACTTATTATGTGTAACTTATTTTTATGTTTGTTGTTGTGAATACTTATTATTAATACTTATGTGTTACAGTCTGCTTCTCCAATGTCACCTGCAATTGCAATTGCAACTGCAACGATCACAAAAGCTACTGATGGAGATGCTGAAGCACGTGGACATTGATCCATAGTTGGTAATTGGTAGCTGCTACTTATTAGGACTTTGAAGAAACAATATCTATCTATCTAGATGAGGCAATATAGCCTCTAAACAATTAAACTATTTTCTTATTCTCGTTTTAGTATTTTATCTCGCACTATTTCGACTATATATTATGGATGTTGGTTTTTTCACATGTACTGAGGCTATGCACTTGAATTCAAGTTAATATTCAATATGAATTTCTTTAGTTCTTCATGTTCTTTTTCCTCTTATAAGAAGTTCTTCATGCTCTGGAAAATTACTCAGTTTGTGAGAAAATAAGAATTATTAAAATTGAATATAATTGCATGGTAATTCCCACATGCCGAGTCAATGAAAATAGTAAATAAAAAAACAGGAAATTTAAATTTTCTCAAAAACTTTACTCCGACGACAGTATTGGATGAAAATGAGTCAGTCGGAAAGGGTTTCCTACAACGATTGCCGTCGAAAATGATTCGTCGGAGAAAGTATTCCGATAAAAAAATTGGTCGATATTAACTTGTCGGAAATACAATTTCGACCGAACTATGGTCGGAACTAGTTCGTCGGAATTGAAATTATTTCCGAGAAAATACCGACGAGTTAATTTTGTCAGAACAAGTTAAACAATTCCAACCAAAATCCGACGAAATTGTTCGTTGGAAAAGACAAAGTATTTCCGATGGTTGGTCGGAAACGTATTATTTCCGACAGGGGTATTACCGACGGTTTCCGACGACGGATATCTCGTCGGAACTTTTTTTTTCGACGAAATTGGTGTTATTTCCGACCAAATCGGTTGTCGAAAATCACAACTTGTGTTGTAGTGCATTTTCTGCTTTTCTTTTATTTTTCTTATCAGAAGTGGATTCTTCTGATTCTGAGTCTTCATTATTTTAAGTTCATTATACAATCCAATCTAGTAAACGGAATAGTTTGGTTTAACATAAAGTCAAATTATTTCATTTCAATAACCGTATTTTTCAATCATAGTTTTCTTTATTCAAATTAATATGATATCAGACGATGAAAACACATCATCTGAATCTGAAGATGAAAACACATCTTCTAAACTTGAAAGTGAAAATTCTTCTTCTAACACGGAAGATGAAATAAACACTTTAAATAATGAAGACTCAGAATCAGAAGAATCCACTTCTGATAAGAAAAATAAAAGAAAAGCAGAAAATGATTTACCAGAATTTCTAAACCAAGAAACTTTTGAAAACTACTTGAGAAACACTCAAGAAAATGATTTCATAAAAACTATGGGATCAACTTCTGGTGTAAAGGAGGAACAACCAAGTCCTTCCTATGTCAGAAGAGATGATATGAATAAACAAACAGTAGCACAACATGGTACTTATTTGGATATAACCCATATTCCATTTAAGGATCAAGAAAAAACAATAGATGATTGGGCACAATCCATGTCCATTCTAATAACTAATTATAAAAATACTTGGACTAAAGAAAGATTTTTAGATTATATTGCAGCCACTTTGCAGGGAGATGCGTTGCAATGGTTAAAACAATGGGAAAACTCAGAGGAAGGTAAACTGCAAAAAGCAGCTCTTCTTTCAAATTTTAAAGATTTTGATGCAATACTAAACGAGTTTGCACAAATCATAAAAGAAAATCTTTGTGGTACAACAAATGAAAAAGATATTCAGGAAGACGCTGAATATGTTTTATCAAAAATTGAATTATGCAATATATGTGAATTTGAGCAATACACTCAGATTTACAAAAAATATTTTTACAAAGTACATTCTTCAACCACCACTACCAGAAAAGGCGTCATAGCCGACGACGCCATCTCGTCGGCCGTTTCCATTAATTCGTCGGCTATAGTCATAGCCGACGAAGTATCGTCGGCTATTATCTCGTCGGGATTGCTCCGTCGGCTATAGTATAGCCGACGACACACGGGGTAAGTCGTCGGCTTATGAAACACCAGGTATAGCCGACGAAAAAACCGTCGTCGGCTATACTTCGAACATTGCCGACGAGAAGATCGTCGGCTTTAAAAATTACGTAACTGCCCCTAACCCGAAGTATAGCCGACGACACTATCGTCGGCTATACGTCCGTTTTAGCCGACGATACTATCGTCGGCCATAACAATCGCCGGTACCAGGAACGGCTTTTTTTTGCCTGAAGCCGGGAGGGTATAGCCGACGACATATGGTAAACATCGTCGGCTATAGCCCTTATAGCCGACGAAATTTGGTAAAAATCGTCGGCTATAACTGTTATAGCCGACGAAATAATGCCAATATCGTCGGCTATAACCCCTAAATATTTAAAAAAATTAAAAAATTTTACTCGGGCCCAATTTCTCTTCGTCTTCGGGGGCTGCAGAAAATGCACAAACAAACATCCAAATATCCAACAAATATCCACATCAATCCATCCCTAATATCCTACATACTGTACAAATTAACCCACTATATCTACTCATCATCACCCCCTAAACGCGTAGCGTCGTCGACCGGATCGTTCGAGTTCCGGTGGCTATGGCTGTCCTGATCGGCTGGCGTACTCCGATACGGGGGGGGAGTGGGGACGACGAACTGGGGCATCTGTGGCGGAGGCGGGGGCTGGAGTCCAGCCTGCTGGGCCTCCCAAGACTGCTGCATCCATCGGTACATCTCCGCCACAGATGCGTCTCTGGCCTGCTGCGCCGAAGCCTCCGCAGCCCTCGCCAACTCCGCCTGCTGGAGCGCCTCCAACGCCCTCGCCAACTCTGCCTGACTCCTCTGCAGCTGCGTCTGCAAGTCTCCTCTCGTCGAAGCCGCACGCTGCGTGCTGGGATTGGCCGGCGTGAACTTGAGAACCCCATCTCCCGCCGCGCCTAGGCCTCTCTGGTAGAAGTAGTTGTTCCCCGTCCCTACCGCCGCGTGCATGATCTGAGAGGCCAAGCGCGGCTCAAGGGTGTCGATCGTGGAGGCAAACTCCGCGATCGCCTCGTCGGACGCCCCGTCTCCCAGAGTGTCTCGCGCGATCCCGAAGGTGATCGCGTCGGTCTCCGCATCTATTTCCGCCTAATTGACAAGAAAATATAATAAACGAATTAAAAAATATATATATAAATTAATTTCATGAAACACTTTTATTGAAGATGGACGAATACTTACCACTTGGTCGGGACGCCCCGGATACATCTGCGCATGAATCCACGACAACGGCCTCAGCGGTCGGTCCCTCCTCGCCATCTCTGCCCACTGCCTCCAGGAGCGGGCGCCGCCGTGGTGGGGGTGCTCGTTCCTCCTGCGGTTGTCGCTGTTCGTCCGCGAGATTTTCTGTATTATAACAACAAACATATAAACGCAAATATAAATTAGTAACTAAATTAAAATATTAGGAACTAACCAAAATAAAATTAATAACTAATTTAGTTACTAACTAATTTAATTTAATTAGTAACTACTTAACTAACTAATTTAATTTAGTAACTAACTAACTTACTAACTACCTAATTTTATTTAATTTAATTTGATTTAATTTAGTAACGAACTAACTAACTATGTAACTAACCAACTGACTTAATTTAATAACTAACTAACTAACTAATTAATTGAATTAAGTAACTACATAATTTAATTATTAAATAACATTATAAAGTTATATACTACCAGGCTAAATTTTCTTACCGAGACCCTGTCGCTCCCGAAGTAGGCTACCAGCCATAGCCACTCGTACTCCCTGTACCGGAACTCGTGGGGGGTTGCAGCTCGCCCCAAGCGCTGCTCCACATGGTACGTCCTGTAGTGCGTGGACAGCTCGTTCTTCCACTCGGAGTACCTATATTAACAGAACACAACTGTTAGATATATTCGTACACTGCCAATAAATATATTTATACAAAAAAAAGCAAAACACATAACCTGTTCTTCAGCTGCTCGTCTCTCCACCAGTCCAAGGTAGGATGGACTCTAAACCATTGCTGCAATATTATAAATTAATTAGAAAATATTTTTATATAGTTATAAGGACTGAATTCATAATTGTTTATTTTCTATAATAAAAATCATATTTAACTCACCGACAGTGCATTGTACACTCGCGCCTTGATCTCATCGGGCACAGAGCCCCAGTCGGGCCACAACAGTGGGACCCTGTCCCGCACGAGCATGCCCGTCGCGTTGATGTACTTCGTGGTGGTGTCTCTCCGCTCAATCGGGCGTCCATCCTCACCGGGACCGGGCAGGATCTCTCTGATCCCACCGGCCAGCTCCCTCTCCAAGGTCGACATGTTCGCTGGCCCTCTGGTCCGTCTCGTCCCCGCGGGTTTATTGACGAGGACGCCTGTTAAAATGAACACATAGTTAAATAATTATTTAAACTAACTAATTAAATAATTAATTAAACAATCTAAATAATTAATTAAACTAACCAATTACCTGCGTCGTTGTACTGCTTGTCCTTCTCACGAACGGCCCACAGGCCGCGGCAGTCCTCTGAGTCGAAAGGACTGTAGAAGTAGGCCTCCTCCCAGGGAATCTCGTGGGGCCGGTCGTGCCTCCAAATCTGCCTCCCCCTGGCGTCGTACTCAGGGATGGCAGGGAGGAACTGGACCATGTACATCCCCGATGGCGGAGACATACTGGGCGTGGACCCTGAGGGGCCTGCTCCCCCTGACGGTGGGCCCCGTAGCTGTGGACGCTGTCGCTGTGGGGGGACAGGGAGCATCTCTGGAGGGTCCAGATCGGCGCGCGGTGGGGTCGGCTGCCGATCCTGGAACAGTGCTGAAGTGCACTGGGGTCTGGTGGCTCTGCGTCCTCCTCCGACACTCGAGTCAGGGCCCGCTCCCGTCGACTCATACGAGGAGCCCCCACGTGGATCGCTCGGCGTCAATCCCATCAACGTCTCCTCTCGTCGACTCAAAGGCCGGCCTAGGCCCCGACGACCGCTGGATCCGCTCCCCCCACGGCTGGATCCTGCCTGAGCGTCGGGGTCGCTCTCGGTCCGTCTGCCAAGCCATCGGTCTACAAAGCGCCGGTTTCCTGCACAATTAGTATATAAATTCCATAAATTGCACAAAAATTCCACAAAACAAAATTAAAAACATCATTCAATGTATATATACCTAATTATATATATACGTACCTAAATATATTTATACCTAATTATATATATATATTCCGAAATATAACACAAAATTCCTTAAATTTCACAAAAAAATAAAAAACTTTTTTAAATATATATACACCTAATTATATATATACATAACTATATTTATACCTAATTATATATATATATATATATTCCGAAAAATATATATATATATATCGTCATAAAAATGAAAAAAAATATTTATACCTAATTATATATAAATTAGTATATAAATTAGTATACTAGTATATAAATTCAACAAAATTCCACAATTAGTATATAAAAACCGTAAATTTAACAAAAAATCCACAAAATTAGTATATAAATTCCACAAAATTAACAAATTTAACAAAAAATCCACACAATTCCATAAATTTCACAAAAACCCTAAATTCCACAAAAAATTCACAAAAACCCTAAAATTCACAAAATTCGACAAAATTAATAAAAACCGTAAATGAGGCTCGATCGGGACTACCTGACATGGTGGTGCAGTCTGGACGAGGACCGGTGGTGCGGTGCGGCGGCGACGGCGACGGCGGCGACGGCGGCAGGGGCGGCTGCGGCAGGGGCGGCAGGGGCGGGCAGGGGCGGCTGCGGCAGGGGCGGGTAGGGGCGGCTGCGGCAGGGGCGGGTAGGGCGGCTCGGGGCGGCTCCGGCAGCGGCTTTCGGGTCGGGGAGGGCTCGGGAAGGAGGGGGCCGGGGCGGGGAGGTATCGGGTGGGGCCGGGGAGGGTCGATCGGCGTCGGGGAGGCTCCGTCGTGGTCGGTCGGCGTCGGGGAGGGGCGGGCGGCTGCAGCAGGTGGGGATTTAGGGATTTAGGGTTAGCAGAAAATGAGGGAGGCGCGCTCTGTTTCGGTTTAAATCGAAGGACTATAGCCGACGATCTAATTTTAATTCGTCGGCTATAGTCATAGCCGACGAAATTCGTCGGCTATAGTCATAGCCGACGAAATTCGTCGGCTATACTCTTACGGGCCGGGCCAAAATCCGGGCCGGGCCGGAGTTGGGCTTTGCGGGCCGATTATAGCCGACGAAGTTAAGTATCTCGTCGGCTATAATATGAATGTCGTCGGCTATACTATGAATCTCGTCGGCTATAATATGAATCTCGTCGGCTATACTATAAGCTCTCACCAGCCGTCAGATCTCGCCCATCCAACGGCGGACAATGAAACGGCGCGGATCGCAAGAGTTTAGCCGACGAGGTTAAGTATTTCGTCGGCTATTCCCTGGTCAACTTTTGGTCAAACCTCGAAACGCTTTAAAACGGCAATTGGCCCGTCTAAATGACGTTTTTTGGCCTGACCTTCAACAGAGAATAGTTTCAAATCGATGCGACGCAACTAACCGTATAAAAATTTTCCTCCAAAAATTTACCGACCGTCAGGCTACCCATAGGAAAACGGAAGTAAAAAACACCTAATCGCAACATTCGGCACACAGATTTTGTCGGAATCTTCCCATTTTTCAACCGTAGTCGTATTTCAATATTTCGGTCGTATCTTATTTCACGACACTTTTGCATTTGAACGGTCTACGTATAGCAACTATTTGAAACTATACATTCACTTAAACACTTAGTAAATAAGTTAAGGAATATTACTGCATATGTTCCGATTTCGAATCTAAAAGTTTGGAAAATCTATTCCAACCGTCAGATATCACCGTTAAGCTTAAATACATGTAGGAAAAAAAATCCAACTACATCTGACAACGTTAAAGGCTCGATCGGGACGGTCAAACTGCATGGTCAAACCTCGAAACGCTTTAAAACGGCAATTGGCCCCTCTAAATGACGTTTTTGGGCCTGATCTTCAACAGAGAATAGTTTCAGATCGATGCGACGCAACTAACCGTATAAAAATTTTCCTCCAAAAATTTACCGACCGTCAGGCTACCCATAGGAAAACGGAAGTAAAAAACACCTAATCGCAACATTCGGCACACAGATTTTGTCGGAATCTTCCCATTTTTCAACCGTAGTCGTATTTCCATATTTCGGTCGTATCTTATTTCACGACACTTTTGCATTTGAACGGTCTACGTATAGCAACTATTTGAAACTATACATTCACTTAAACACTTAGTAAATAAGTTAAGGAATATTACTGCATATGTTCCGATTTCGAATCTAAAAGTTTGGAAAATCTATTCCAACCGTCAGATATCACCGTTAAGCTTAAATACATGTAGGAAAAAAAATCCAACTACATCTGACAACGTTAAAGGCTCGATCGGGACGGTCAAACTGCATGGTCAAACCTCGAAACGCTTTAAAACGGCAATTGGCCCCTCTAAATGACGTTTTTGGGCCTGATCTTCAACAGAGAATAGTTTCAGATCGATGAGACGCAACTAATCGTATAAAAATTTTCCTCAAAATATTTACCGACCGTCAGGCTACCCATAGGAAAACGGAAGTAAAAAACACCTAATCGCAACATTCGGCACACAGATTTTGTCGGAATCTTCCCATTTTTCAACCGTAGTCGTATTTCCATATTTCGGTCGTTTAATTAGAATAAATGTGTGATTAATTTGATATATATATATACACATGCATCCCTAAATTAATTAAAACATCGTCAATCTCCCTAATTAATTAAACACAATGTATGTTTTATATATACCAACAATATATTTTTAATTACAATTAAATTAATTAATATATATACATTTTTTCATCAAATTCATCTAAAATCACCTATAAATCAACATTAATCAATCACTAATCTTCAACAAAACTTCAATTCTATCTAACCAATACAACATATATATCAACCCATTAATAATCTCATCTCAACACATATATATATATATATATATATATATATATATCAAATTAATCACACATTTATTCTAATTAAACTCTAAATTAATACACCTCTGCATATAACCAACTAAATCAACACACACAGCAATATACGTACCTTTCAAGCTTATGGCCGAGGTTTTGGACGATTTCAGAGCGTTTTGGACGATTTCATCGACGAATGAGCTCCCTGATGCAGAAGGTCGATCTGATATAAGAGTTATAGCCGACGAATACCCCCCTCGTCGGCTATAACAAAAACTTTTCGTCGGCTATAACTCTTATAGCCGACGAATACCATCCTCGTCGGCTATAACTAAAAACGTTTCGTCGGCTATAGTTATAGCCGACGAGTTGTCGGCAGTCGTCGGCTATAATATTATAGCCGACGATGTGGCCGACGAAATAGTAGTTCGTCGGCTATAAGGGGTTATAGCCGACGAGGTACTATTTCGTCGGCCGTTTTTTCCCATATCGTCGGCTATAACCCCTTTTCTGGTAGTGCACAAAACACTGGTTGAAAGAGTTTTTTAATAAACTCCCAAACCCATGGGATGAATTAGCTATAAAAAAATATCCTAAATATTTAAAAAGTTTGAGAAAACCAGATAATCTTGGTTTTCGAATTAATTTCGTCCTTCGACTTATCACTAACAAATGTGTTGAAGTCAAGGCCAAAAAACAAGTAAAAAATAACATAAGCAACACAGCTTATGAAAGAAAATGTTGTGATAAGATTTTAAAAGAAAATTGGAAAATCGGTTGTAACCCACCACCGATAAGAAAACATTTTCAAAAACATAAATTTAAATGGAAGCCTTATAATACCAAAAAAGGTATGAGAAAGGGTGCGGATGCTCTTAAGCAGACTTGATTGGTTAAGTGATAACTTTAAAAGACGGTGAGGACTGAGGAACTATTCTAAAACCTTCCTAGGTTAAACATACTAAGGTTGAATTTCCGACCGCACGTGAAATACTCTCGTTACAATCGCGAGTGGACACAAATAATGTCTGACAACTTTGACAGCTTCGCAATCCGAGTTCAACTACTAGAAGCAAGCTTAAGCAAGTTTTCATTCTGAATGCTGAACTACTAACTACTCAGGTAAGTATATCTAGCCGTCAAATTTTACTGGTCCATTAAAAGTCAAATGCTGAAATTATTAACTGTTCCTGCCGTCAGACATTTAGCGAAAAATTTTGGGGGAAAACCCTAATCAGTTTGCTGGAGACAACCCATATTCACAGAAAGAGGACGATAGGAATCCAATGACAACAATTACAGAACGTCGATGCCTTCCTTCATTCATATCCGTCTCCGCCGTGAACCCCCATAATAGAACCATCAAAAGTGCCATAAACTTTCTAGTCTTTGAGCAAAATTGGTATGGGGAAGCTGGGGACCGAGTTGATCGACGTCCGGATATGAAGCTGGCTTCAATTACAAGTAACGCAGGACGAAGAACACGAAGGTACTCTCCACTACAGACTTTGTATCATCATTTTCTACTTATACTGCAGTTTTTGTGCTTTTCTTTCTGTTCTTGTATACTAGAAATAAAGACAAGTAGGACTTGGCAACGTACGTAGAAAAAACCCAGAAACAAGATCATTTTATCTCTCAGTAGTTGGATAGTCTTTTATTACGGCTATGAGAACTTTCGTAGTTACAGAAGAAACTTTTTATACATATGATTATTATATTTACCATTGTTTTGTTGGGCATATCTATTTGTGGAAAAAAAAAGTAGGAGTAAAGAAATGAATAAACCCAGTACTTGTCCAACAAGCTACATAGTATGAATCCGTTCTATGTCGAACTTCAACGATTTTCCCTAAAATTCAAAACATTACAGTCTCAAACGAATTCTATTTAAACGAAGCATTCGTTATATCCCTATAGTAACATTAAACACTAGCTCCTAGCTAGCTCAACCTTAGAGAAATGGCCTTCATTTGGGTGATAGTTGGATTGCTTGCACTTGTTTATCTGCAACCATGGACATGGAGAAGCAAGAAGAGGTTGCCTCCTGGTCCTAGGGGGTTTCCCCTTTTCGGAAGCCTCAACTTGCTAGGGAAGCTCCCTCACAAAGATCTGCATCAACTGGCCAGAAAATACGGTGACATCATGCACATGAGGTTAGGCCTTCTGCCTGTCATTGTTGTCTCTTCCCCTCAAGCAGCCGAGCTGTTCCTCAAAACCCACGACCTTGTGTTTGCGAGCAGGCCGCCTCACGAAGGTTCGAAGCATGTTTCTTATGGCCAAAAGAACTTGATTTTTGCTGAGTATGGCTCTTATTGGCGTGACATGCGCAAGATGTGCACTCTTGAGTTACTTAGCAACCACAAAATCAACTCCTTCAAGTCAATGAGGAAAGAAGAGGTCGACCTCATGGTGGATTCTATTAGAAAGTCTACAGCCAATGAACAACGTGTTTCAGTTGATCTGAGCTCCAAGGTGTCGTCAATTAGCGCAGACATGACCTGCAGAATGGTGTTTGGTAAGAAATACATGGATGAGGAATTTAATGAGAGGGGATTCAAATCCGTGATTCTAGAAGTCTTGCAATTAGGAGCTGTGAAGGTATATTGGCCTCCATGAGTTGATGGAGGTTGAAAGCAATTTGCATGGCGCTTTGAAAGGAAGCTTTGAAGAAATCAATTCATGATTAATTCGGAAAAGAAGAATTTGGAACTAAGTAGGAATGGCTATTATGTGATGAAACCTTCCTATTGCAACTAGGAGAGTTTGGGTGTCTTAATCAATCCGACGGTTCGGATGAGTGCGGCTTGTGCAAAACCTAGAGCTATAATATTGGTGCGGCAGCCCTTCACTACCAGAAAAAATGCTTTTGCCGACGAAAAAAAAAAAAACGGCCGACGAAACCAATTTTCGTCGGCTATTCTCAATAATGGCCGACGAAAATTGTTTTCGTCACTAAAAAGAAAAAAATCGTCGGCTATTCCCCTAGAATGGCCGACGATTTTTTTTTTTCGTCCCTAAAAAAAAAAGTCGTCGGCTATTCCCACTGAATGGCCGACGATTTTTTCTTTCGTCGCTAAAAAAAATATTTCGTCGCCTATACCCCCTAGAATGGCCGACGATTTAAAAATTTCGTCGCCTATTCTCTGAAAGTATAGCCGACGAGTACTATGTTTGATTTCGTCGGCTATGATAAAAAAAAAAAACCAAAAAAAGACCACCTTCCATTTTCTATTACTATCGACAAACCATTGCTTCAGCCTTCAAATGCAAATATGTCGTCAAATAAGATATGACCGAAATAATGAAATACGTCTACGGTTGAAAAATGACAAGATTCCGACAAAATCTGTGTGCCGAATGTTGCGGTTAACTGTTTTTTACTTCCGTTTTCCTATGGGTAGCCTGACGTTCGGCATTATTTCGTCGGAAAATTTTTATACGATTAGTTGCGTCTCATCGATTTGAAACTATTATCTGTTGAAGGTCAGGCAAAAAAACGTCATTTAGACAGGCCAATTACCATTTCTAAGCGTTTAAAGGGACTCACCCGGTTGACCGTCCCGATCGAGCCTTTAATGTTGTCAGATGTAGTTGGATTTTTTTTTCATACATGTATTTAATCTTAACGGTGATATCTGACGGTTTGAATAGATTTTCCAAACATTTAGATTCAAAATCGGAACATATGCACTAATGTTCCTTAACTTGTTTACTAAGTGTTTCAGTGAATGTATAGTTTCAAATAGTTACTATACGTACACTCTTCAAATGCAAATATGTCGTCAAATAAGATATGACCAAAATAATGAAATACATCTACGGTTGAAAAATGAGAAGATTCCGACAAAATCTGTGTGCAGATTGACCGTTGCAAGTCGATCAAAACCCGGTTTACTGCAGATTTGGCGTCCGGCGTCCGAATGACGATTTTGATACCATTCCGGAAAGGGAACGACGTCAGGAATCAAACTCGTTGCTTTGCCACGACGTGTGGGCTTTTTCGGGCTTTCGAGTTCGTTTAAGGCCTCAAAACGGCAGTTTAATATGTTTTCATAGAATAGCCGACGAAATATTGTAAATCGTCGGCTATTCTCTAAGTTTAGCCGACGAAAATTATGATTTGGTCGGCTAAACTCTTGCGATCCGCTCCTTTTTATTTTCCACCGTTGGATGGCTCAGATCCGACGATGTTCATAGAATAGCCGACGAAATATTGTAAATCGTCGGCTATTCTCTAAGTTTAGCCGACGAAAATTATATTTCGTCGGCTAAACTCTTGCGATCTGCGCCTTTTTATTGTCCGCCGTTGGATCTGAGCCATCCAACGGCTGTTGATTTTCCAAAGTATAGCCGACGAAATATATTAAATCGTCGGCTATTCTCTAAGTATAGCTGACGAAATATATTAAATCGTCGGCTATTCTCCTTCTAAATCTTTTAAATCGCTTCCTCCCGCATTTTTTCTCTCCTCCTTCCCCCCCCTCCTCCGGCCTCCTCCTTCCCCTCCTCCTCCGGCCTCCTCCTCCTCCTTCCCCTCCTCCGGCCTCCTCCTCCTCCGGCCTCCTTCCCCTCCTCCTCCTCCGGCCTCCTCCTTCTCCTCCTCTTTCCCCTCCTCCTCCGGCCTCCTCCTTCTCCTCCTCCGATCCGGTATTTTTTTTTGCCCAAAATGCAGTTATAGCCGACGAAATTGACATTATTTTGTCGGCTATAACTTTAAAATATTAATATATTCCGACAAAATAGCCGACAAAATAGCCCAAATCGTCGGCTATACTTCAGAACAAATAGCCGACGAAACCAAATTTCGTCGGCTATAACTTTAAAATATTAATATATTCCGACGAAATCGTCGGCCATACTCGAAAATAGCCGACGAATTTCGTCGGATATTTGACCAAGCTTTGGTCGACGAAATCATTTTCGTCGGCCATAATTCGTCGGCCAAGGTTGGAATGGCCGACGATGTCGTTTTTTTCGTCGGCCATTACTTTTACCGACGGGCTTTTACCGACGAATTATAACCGACGAAATTTTCGTCGGTAGAAGGAATATCCGACGAAAATTTGGAATAGCCGACGAAAAAAATTTCGTCGGCTATTCTGTCAAAGCTGGTAGTGCTTGCTAGGGTTTGTTGACTTGAAGAGTTTCCTAGCCGACTAGGAAGAAAGTGAAGCCATGAAGATTTAATACCTAATTGGTATTGGTTTGCATTGAAGACAAAATGAAGGACTTTCCTAGTGCAACTAGGAAAGTATTTATTGCAAGGATTCTTTATGCATGGTTGGTGCGGCCGTTTGTGATCAAAGGATATATATGGTACATCTTCTTTGATTGTTCTAATTGAATATAATTCATTCAATGAAGATATAAGTGGCCTTAACTTAGTTTGGTAGGAAATATATTGTTAAGGCATATGACATATTTTATATTCAAATTGAATTAAAATATGGAGTATACCTTTTAGATATGTGGTGTAAAAGGTAGTTAGCATATTTGATTGATTGTGTAATCAAAGACAAAAAGATGTAACCCTATTTATAAAGGGAGGATCGGCAAAGGTGATGAGTGTCGAATCTTTGAGAGCATTCGAACCAAAACGAAAAGAAAAAACAAAAGAAGAAGTGTGTCGAATCGTGTTGAGTATTCGAACCAAAAAGGAGAAGAAGGAACATAAGACTTGTGTGGCATTTCCTAAGTGTAAGACCTTCGTAGCATCTCGAGTGTAAGACCTTCGTGGCTTCTCAACGTAAGACCTTCGTGGCAATCAAGACCTTCGTGACATCGTGCACTTGCGTGTTTAGTCAAGTGTGAGATACTTGCGTGTTTAGTCAAGTAAGAGACACTTGCGTGTTTAGTCAAGTTTGAAGTAATTTATTTTTGAGAATAAGTTTATCATTGATTGTAAACTTTTATTCAATAGTAAAATAAGTTTCTTCGTTAAATTTCCGCTGCATTAACTTTATTTGTTTCCATCTAGTATTTTCAATTGGCATCAGAGCAGGTTCTGGATTTATCCGGTAGATCGTGAAAAAGATGGAACGAGGAATGAATCAACCTCCCCTACTCAAAGGAATGGATTTTTCTCAATGGAAAATTCAAATGAGATCATTTCTTTATGGAATGGATTATTTTGCATGGAGGAGTGTTGAACGTGGATGGAGACCACCTCAAAAATCAAAAGATGGAAAAGCTCTAGAAGGTTCCTCAAACATCAAAGATGAGGATGACTGGGATGAGAAAGACATCAAGTTGAGTGAAGCAAATCACAAAGCACTAACCGCAATATATGCCGCCCTTAGCAGAGATGAGAAGAAGAAAGTTCAAAACTGCACCACTGTAAACAGGTTTGGGATAAATTATGTGTTTTGTATGAAGGTAATGATGTAGTAAAAGAGCAAAGACTACAACAATATTATTCTGAAATTGATGCTTTAAAAATGAAAGATGATGAAACAATTGATGAATTTTATATACGTTTTACTGATCTTACTAGTTTATGTGAAAGTCTTGGACGACCATTAAGGGAATTTGATATGGTAAGAAAAATCTTGAGATCTCTCACAAAGAAGTACAGAATCAAGAAGACAACCATCCAAGAGTGATGGAAGCCTAAGCTCGCACACAATAATAAACCCTACAAAAGATCGTTAGTAGTATAAGCAAGTAGGGATCGTTCTAAGCCGGGAATTAAGGGTACCTGAGATATGAAATTGTTAGACACAAACATATTCACAAATATACAAAAACATCACAAATATGGGGGTATAAGAGTTCGGCAGCAATGCTGCCCCTAAACTAGGTTCGGCAATAAAAACAGAAAATAAATCCTAGACTACTATATACAAGTGATCATCATCTCTCACACAAAACAGTTCACATAAAAGACTCTTCAACAAGGCAAATTGCATGCAAGAAAGTAAGAGACAAGTATTTAACATGTTCAAGACCAAAATTAGTTTCGACACAACTAGAGCCTCCAACGGTTTTCCAATTGTTAGACTTCTTAATTTCTTAGATACTACTCCAACGTATGACTTCTAAGGTGATGCTAATCCGGTTTTACACGTTTTAACATTTAAGCATATGAGTCTTAATCGAAGACAAGCAAACAAGTAAGGTTGTCATTCTTCTTATTTAACTTGCAAGTTCTAAGGTCGTTAGACCTAGGTGAGCAACACAAAACAAACTACTCCAACGTATGACTTATCCGTGTTACTCTATCACATGAAACCTAGCACTTAGAATTACATGCTAATCATAACTAGTGTGTCGGTTTAAATGCCCTAACCTTAGTTCTAACCAATTTCAAGTTTAAACATGCGAAATACCACTGCCCTAATTATCGATGCATACAAAACACACAAGTTAAAATTCAGTAAAACCATGCATAACACATCATATTCGGTTTATACAAAGTTTCAAGAAAAACCAAGAATCGAAACAAGTTCGTACAAAACAACCAAACATAAATAAATACAAAAGCCATAGGGGAATGGATCACACTTTAAAGAACCTTGAAGACTCCTCAAAGGTGACTAGATGGCTCGGCTGCTGCTCCTTGGTGCTCGGCTAGAACAGAAATCGGCAGGAAACCAAGGTGGAAGGGATTCGGCAATATGGTTATGGTGATGATGGTTCGGCTAGGGTATTTAGGTGTTGGTGTTTTGGAAGACTTGGTAGAGCTTTAGGCTAGTGTAATATGCTTGAGATGAGATAGCTTTTCTGTAGAAAAAATGAGGGTTTATATAGGAGAGGGGTGCCGGCAGCCCTTAAGCAAAGAGGAGTTCAGAAAACCTAGTGCAATAAGGTTTTGCAACCTTCCTTTCTTAGTCCAATTAGGTTTTCTATTCTGAATTTTTCTTCAAGGCTTGGGCTTCACATCTTCATGGACTTCTTATATGGTCTTGGACTTCAATGATAAGTCTTGGTCCATCGAAAATGCCCCACAATGCCGGCAGCTTAATGTTGCATCCGATCTGCCCCAAATCGGCAGCTTCTCCTAGTTTGACTAGGAGACTTTATTTCTTCATGTTTTTCTTCGATGCCATGGCCAAGTGTCATCTTCCTTCCTTCCATATGCTTGGAATGTCTTCACAAATGCTCTTGTACATCATATGGTCCATCGAAATGAAGCACTTGTGAAAAGGAAGCAATCAGTCTCTGGAATCGGCAGCTTTGACCTTGTCGCAGTAATTCCGGCATATCTCCACATTCGGAGCTCCGATTGATGCGATTCCAAGTCTCACGTAAACTAGACACATATGGCCATCTCCCCATGAAATATCTCGGCCAAATTCCATGCAAGTCGTCGGGAATGATTTTTCGAAGTTGGGACAAAGTCCCAGGAAAATCCTGTAAGCCCCTGGATTGGAATGTTCGGACTGCCCTTTTGCAGCCAAGTTTTGGGTGACTTCCCGAACTCCGATTGATCTGAAATTTTAACACAGCATTCCTCAACATATGAATATTAAGCACATAAAATTTCATAGAATTCGGACAAGGATAGATCATACTCTTGCTCATCTCAAAATCGCGAAAAAGACATATTTTACAGTATTTTCCAGATTCCTCAAACTTAGTCATTTTTCGGATTCTTAATCATTTTTCATCAAAACTCTACCAAAACGACACTAACTACATTATGACTCAATCTTAAACAAATAAGGGTTAAACAAAGCATAAACGAGGGCATAAACATATAATATCGTCGCACATTGTGCTCCTATCAACTACCCCACACTTATCCTTTGCTAGTCCCTTAGCAAACTAAATTAAACTAAGACTCAAAACAAACTATTGCTCCTAACAATTTGTCTCAGGCTCGTATGTACACATAGCTTTCAAGTTAATGCATGAGAATGCTAAGCACGAAAATTCCAAGCTTCATGAACATGCGACATCAATATGAACATATAGGAGCAAAAGTAAGCATGTAGACATGTTAAAGCTAATTCAAATCACCTCACAAGGCATACTCTCTTCTTTTCTCTCGAAGCATGGTTATTCACACATAAGTATATGCAAGCGAAAGATCATGAATTACAAAGAGTGACTTGCATATATCAAAGAAACGAAAGCACTTTGTGAAATTTTGATGGAAAAACCTCATATGATAACTATATGCACCAATGAACCAAAACCATAAGCTTACTCTTGAGATAATCTCCACAATCAAATTTAACCATCTTAAGAATCATGAAAAAGATCAATAATAAGGTTGTAATGGGGCTAGGCTAAGAGGTATTCGAATTTTGGATAAGGAGGCTCAAAACGTCACTAAGGCCTTTAGCAAAGCTCGATCTCCTTATGTCTTCTCGCCGAAAGGGTCGAATTTTGTCTTGTTGGACCCATACTTCATTCTTTTCTTCCCACAAAACATTACAACAATAATCTAGACACTAGCCATGCACAAAATTTTTCTTTTCCCATGCCTATGCCGTACCCTTTTTACCATAACTCTCGGCGTATTTTGTTTTTCTTTTATTTTTGGTCCGAGCACATGTATATATTTTTTTCTTTTCTTTTCTTTTTTCTAAGGTACGGCATGTATATATAATTACATGGCTAAGTCTACCCCACACTTGTTCTTCTTCATCACACACGCGAAAACGCCTTCAAAATTCAAGCTTTGCCAATACTTTGATCAAGGGTAAGGGCGAAACTATTCTAAGCTCATGGAAAGTGTTTAAGGATGATGAAAGAAAATGCTCAACATAGGCTCAAGGGGGTTTACTAAGGTGTCCCACGACGGGCTCCAATAAGGCTCATGCTTTATTTGGCAATGGTGGTAAACCTAAATGATCTTTATTCAATCATATTCAAAATCAAAGTATTTTATGATTACCACGTTTCGAAAATCACAAAGAGTAAGTTCTAGCATACTAGAGTTCATTAAAAAGCTATGGCACATAGTCATCGAATATGCAAAGAATTATGAGGTTTCATGCTTCCTACGAATCTATCGAATTTTATCTTTTTATCGCTCAAGAAGAAAGCAAATTGGCTCTAAAGCTCACATAGGTTATTATGGAAACAAACTTGCTAAAACATGCATGCTTCATTATCAACAAGTCCTACATGCTCCTACCAATGCACAAAATCCATGAAACTCACAATTTTAATTGTGAGCACAACTATCATCCATGTATACAAAGAGGAGAAAAACATCATTGACATATTAGGGGCATCCTAAGACTCGAAACAAATTAAACACTCTCTTTTTGTATTACAATTTTCTGAATTTTCTTTTCTAAACTAAGCACACGAAAACATAAAACAAAAACGGAATACGTTATCCCACCCCACACTTAGAAAATTACATTGCCCTCAATGTAAGCACAAAACAATTTCAACGAATTTCCTAAGCATGCAATCGACTAACATATACCAACATATCATCACAAATCAAAGAAAAAGAGAAGGTTTAAGAAAATTCAAACTCTCGGTGATGGCTCCTTCACTTTTCTTTGATCGACATGGGTTGCCTCCCAAGTAGCGCTTTGTGTTTATAGTCCATAGCCTAGACTTTGCACCGTGTTTTGCATGTGTTCATCGTGTTCCAAAACAACTGAAGTCGGCAAGAAGAAGATCAAAAAGAAGATCATTGCACTTTGTATCCGATCCGGCTGCATTCTGCGTATCCGGTTCAGGTGGCGTATCGGGCTCTTCTGCCGGCGTATCCGGCGTGCCCGGCTTGTGTCTGGCATGTTGTACTTGTGTGTCAACCCTGCCGGCAATGGCAGGTCCGGCAGGGAGTGGTTTTGTGGTTGAAAATGATGGCAGCAACTCGGCAGATTGGTGCGTGTCCGGCAGGGTGTGCTTTGGTGTGTCCGTGTCCGTGTCGGCCTTCATGGTGATGCTGCCGGCAATTGCAGGTCTGGCAGCCACTTGCTGTGGTGGTGGCATGGCTGCATCATGTGATTGTGAAGGCGGCTCGGCTTGTGGTGCGTCACTAAGAATGATTGTGTCCTCCAATGCATCAAAAGGTGCATGATAATGCGTAAGGCGATGGCCGTTAACCTTGAAAGTCTTGTGGGTTTGCAAATCTCGAATTTCTACGGCTCCATGAGGGAACACACGAGTGATGACAAAGGGGCAAATCCAACGAGAGCGCAACTTTCCCGGAAAGAGTTGAAGCCGTGTATTAAACAAGAGAACTTTTTGCCCAACTTCAAACTTCTTCCCCCGAATCATCTTGTCATGGTACGCTCTTATCTTCTCTTTATAGATCCAAGCGGCCTCATATGCTTCATTGCGTATTTCTTCATGTTCATTGAGTTGAAGCTTCCTATGAAGGCCGGCCTCATTGATGTCCATGTTGAACTTTTTAACGGCCCACCATGCTTTGTGTTCTAACTCAACCGGTAAGTGACATGCTTTGCCATAAATCAACCGAAAAGGAGACATACCTATCGGTGTCTTATACGCAGTCCTATAAGCCCATAAAGCATCATCGAGACGATCACTCCAATCCTTCCTTGAAGGTCCAACCGATTTCTCCAAAATGTTCTTGATCTCTCGATTACTCACCTCGGCCATTCCACTTGTTTGGGGATGATATGGTGTAGAAACTTTATGTGTGACACCATACTTCCTCAATAAGGCTTCAATAGTGCGGTTACAAAAATGGGATCCTCCATCGCTAATCAAGACCCTTGGAACTCCAAATCGTGAGAAGATGTTGGTCTTGAGAAACTTGGCTACCACCTTGGCATCGTTGGTGCGTGTAGCCTTGGCTTCGATCCACTTTGACATATAATCAACCGCAAGCAATATGTAGAGAAATCCCTTACTTGAAGGAAACGGTCCCATGAAGTCAATCCCCCAAACATCAAAAATTTCCACCACAAGGATAGGTGTGAGCGGCATTTGATCACGCCCACTAATCTTCCCCACACGTTGGCACCGATCACAAGCCTTACAAAACATAAATGCATCTTTGAAAATCGTAGGCCAAAAGAAACCACAAGAGAGTACCTTCAATGCCGTCTTCTTAGGTCCAAAATGCCCACCACAAGCTTCGCTATGACAAAAAGCAAGGATGGAACGATGCTCATTCTCCGGCACACATCTTCGAATAACTTGATCACCACATTGCTTCCATAAGTACGGATCATCCCACAAGAAGTGTCGAGCTTGCTTCCTTATTCTTCTTTGATGGTAGCTCGGCAATTCTTTAGGAAATCGGTTTGTGGCTAGAAAATTGGCAATGTCGGCATACCAAGGCTCATGTACTTCAAGTCGAAAAAGTTGCTCATCCGGAAAGGTTTCACATAGGGGCAGCCGATCCTCCTCTTGCACAAGTCTACTCAAATGATCGGCCACAACATTCTCTACTCCTTTCTTGTCTTTAATCTCAATATCGAACTCTTGAAGCAAAAGAATCCATCGAATAAGCTGATAGGAGCACAATGTGCGACGATATTATATGCTTATGCCCTCGTTTATGCTTTGTTTAACCCTTATTTATCTAAGATAGAGTCATAATTTAGTTTAGTGTTGTTTTGGTGGAGTTTTGGAAATATGAGCTTAATGATCCGAAAAATGACTAAGTTTGAGAAATCTGGAAAATATTGCAAAATATGTCTTTTTCGTGATTTTGAGATGAGTGAAACTGTAATCTATCCTTGTCCTAATTCTATAAAATTTGGCGTGCTTAATATTCATATGCTGAGGAATGTTGTGTTAAAATTTCAGATCAATCGGAGTTCGGGAAGTCACCCAAAAGTTGGCTGCAAAACGGCAGTCCGAGCATTCCAATCCAGGGGCTTCCAGGATTTTCCTGGGACTGTGTCCCAACTTCGAAAAATCATTCCCGACGACTTGCATGGAATTTGGCCGAGATATTTTATGGGGAGATGGCCATATGTGTCTAGTTTACGTGAGACTTGGAATCGCATCAATCGGAGCTCCACGGAGGGAGATAAGCCGGAATTACTGTAACAAGGTCAAATCTGCCGATTCCAGGAACCTACTGCCCCCTTTTTGTGTTTTCTGTTTTTAATGGACCAAATGGTGCACAAATGCATATGTGAAGATGGTCCAAGCTTTATGAAGGGAAGAGGAAAACACTAGGCCATGGCATTGAAGAAAAGCATGAAGAAACAAGTTCTCCTAGTCACACTAGGAGAAGCTGCCGATTCTGGCAGATTGCTGCCTCTGTGTGCTGCCGGCATTGTGGGGCATTTTAAATGGATCAAGACCTATCAATTGAAGTCCAAGATCATACAAGAAGTCCATGAAGATGTGCAGCCCAAGCCTTGAAGAAAAATCAGAAAAAGAAAATCAAGAATGCAAATATTTATTCAACAAGGAAACATAAACCTAGTAGGAAAACCAAAACCTACCTTTTGCATTCTTGTGGCCGGCAGCCTCTCACCCCTATTCCTCTATATATAGCCATCTCTTATTCAGAAAAACATCATCTCATCTCTTGCAAAGCACTAGCCAAAACTCTACCAAATTTTCTACCCAAAGTTCTAACCCGAAACCCTAAGAATACATAGTCACCGATTCACCACCACCATACACCACCGAACCATTCCCTGCCATAGCTGCTGCCGAATCTCTTCCACCACACCAAGACGAAGCTCTCCAAGGTTTCTAAAGTGTGATCCATCCCTATGTCTTGTATTTTTAATTTCGGTTTAGTCACATGTATTGTTATAAAAATACTTTGTTTTCGTTTGGTTTTGTATGATGAACATAGATTGCGATTCTTGTTGGAATTTATGTGATGACTTTGCAATCTTTAATTCATGGATTTTGTATGTTTAGATAACCAGGGCGATAGTATTAAAAGCATGTTTAGGATTTAAATTGGTTAGTGGGTTAAGGATGTTCCTTATAAACCGAAACATTAGTTATGCTTAAGCATTTGTTGTTTGCATGTAAATCTAGGTGTTAGGTTTCATCTAACCTGAGTAGAATGAATAAAACTATAGGCCTAGCGGTTGTTTTGATTTGTTGTGCTCACCTAGGGTATAAAACCTTAGCTAAAACTTGCATGTTAAATAAGATGATTGACAACCTTGCTTATTTGCATGTTTTCGATTTAAGACTCTTGTGCGATATATGTTAAGTCTTAACCGGATTAGCATAAAAATCTTTAGGGCTAGAGCGAAAGTTTGTCCTAAAAGAACTTGAGGAAGTCTAGTAACTAGGTACAGAGCGAGAGCTCTAGTTGCGGTCGAAACGAATTTGAATTATGAACATGCTAAATACTTGTCTCTTACCTTCTTGCATATGAATCTATGTTTTAAAGAGTGTTTTGTGTTATGTGATGCGTGAGAGATGATGATCAAACTTGTAAATATTAGATCTAGGATTTTATTTTCTGTTTTTATTATTGCCGAACCTAGCAATAGAGGCAGCTTGCTGCCGAATTACTTATCCCCCATTTGTGACGTTTATAATGTATATATGTATATATGTGTGTCTAACAATTTCATATTTCAGGTACCCTTAATCCCCGGCCTAGAACGATCCCTACTTGCTCATACTACTAACGATATTTTGTAGGGTTATTATTGTATGCGAGCTTCGGCAACCGTTCATAAGCCTCGGCTTAGCATCCTTCTTCGTCATAAGATATCTCAAAGCGGCATGATCACTATAAACAATGACTTTGGAATTCAAAAGATATGATCGAAATTTTTCCAAAGCAAAGATTACCGCTAAGAGTTCCTTTTCCGTTGTTGTGTAGTTGAGTTGTGCATCGTTGAGAGTCCTTGAAGCGTAGTAAATGGCGCATGGCTTCTTCTCAATTCATTGTCCAAGTACCGCTCCAAGTGCATAATCACTAGCATCACACATCAACTCAAACGGCTCATCCCAATTAGGGGAAACAAGTATTGGTGCCGAGCAAAGCAATCTATTCAAACGGCAAAAGGCTTCCTCAAAAGCATCCGACCACTCAAACGTCACCTCCTTTTGTAACAAGTTGCTCAATGGCTTGGCAATTGAAGAGAAGTCTTTGATGAATCGTCGATAAAACCCCGCATGGCCAAGAAAACTTCTCACATCTTTCACACACCTAGGGCTCGGCAATGCTTGTATGAGCTCCACCTTGGCTTTGTCAACTTCTAAGCCTCTTGCCGAAATTATGTGCCCTAGAACAATGCCTTGCGTGACCATGAAGTGACACTTCTCCCAATTGAGCACAAGATTTGTCTCTACACACCTCTCAAGTATCTTCTCCAAATTCCCCAAACATGCATCGAAGGTGTCTCCATACACACTAAAATCATCCATAAACACTTCGATAATGTCTTCAATAAAATCCGAGAAGATAGCATACATACATCTTTGAAAAGTGCCGGGTGCGTTGCAAAGTCCGAATGGCATCCGCCGATAAGCAAACGTGCCAAATGGACAAGTAAAAGTGGTCTTCTCTTGATCGTCCGGGTGTATCATGATTTGATTGTAGCCACTATATCCATCAAGAAATCAATAGTAAGAATGACCGGCTAACCTCTCTAGCATTTGATCCATAAACGGCAAAGGCATGTGATCATTCCTCGTTGTAGCGTTCAGCTTCCTATAGTCGATGCACATCCGATGACCGGTTACAAGTCTTTGTGGCACAAGCTCATTCTTCTCATTCTTGACAACCGTTACACCACTCTTCTTCGCCACTACTTGCACGGGAGATATCCACTTACTATCCGAAATTGGGTAGATCACCCCACAATCGAGCAACTTGATAATTTCTTCTTTCACAACCTTCATCATAGGAGGGTGAAGTCGACGTTGAGCTTCCTTTGTCGGCTTAGCTCCTTCTTCTAACAAGATACGATGAACACAAGTAGTAGGGCTTATTCCCTTGATATCCGCTAAGGTCCAACCTATGGCGGTCTTGTACTTCTTAAGCACACAAATCAAATCCTCCTCTTGCTTCTCACTAAGCATTGAAGACACAATAACCGGTAGTGTATCTTCTTCTCCAAGATAAACATACTTTAAGTGACTAGGGAGTTCTTTAAGTTCTAACTTTGGGGCCTCTTCCACACTTGGTCGAAATTTTGTTGTGGCACTTGGAATTGACAAGAACGAGTTCCTCGGATACAATGGTGTGGCATCAAGCTCGGCAGCCACCTCTCTAAGGCTCGGCAACACTGTAAATGGCTCGGCATATATGGCTGCCGTGCTATTCTCTTGCTCGGCATGCTTGCATGGCTCGGCCTCCTTTTGCTCGGCATGGCTTGACTTGGTTCTCTTCATAACTCGTTCTCCCCTCTTGTCAAATCCGACCCCTTACTCAATCGCTAATTGCTATGCGTCGAGCGAGGTCGACATAACTTGCTCGACCTCCTCCAAAACATCAATGGCACAACCCTCCTTCAAATAAACATTTGGGAACTTCATGGCATCAAACACATTGAACTTTATCATCTCACCATCAAATTCCATAGTTAGGTTGCCCTCTGCCACATCTATCTTTGTTCGCGCGGTCCTCATGAATGGTCGCCCTAAAAGCAATTGAGTGTTGTTGACCGGCGAATCCTCCATCTCAACCACATAAAAATCGGCGGGAAATATTAATTGGTTGACTTGCACCAACACATCCTCTACATAGCCCTCCGGATATTTGCTTGAGCAATCCGCAAGTTGAATGATGACATTATCCTTCTTGAGAGGCCCTATACTCAACGTTTGATACACATTGAGTGGCATGACATTGATCGATGCTCCCAAATCCAACATAACATCCTCAAACCGTGTATTGCCTATGACACAAGGCACATTGAAGCTCCCCGGATCCTTCATCTTTGGTGGCAACTTCCTTTGAATAACGGCCGACACCGTCTCGCTCATAGTCACCACACGAGTCTCCCTAGTATGCCTTCTTGCCGTGCAAAGCTCCTTCAAAAACTTAGCATACTTTGGCACTTGCTTAATGCACTCCAACAAAGGGATGTTGACTTGCACTTTCCGGAAAATCTCCAATACCTCTTCATCGGATTTATCTTTCTTTGTTCTAGCAAAACGTGAAGGGAATGGGGCACTAGATGATGGCACTCCTACCTTTACATGATTGCCGGCCACACCTTGCTTCTCGGCAGAATTCTCCTTGCCGGTTGCAGCCCTCTCGTTCTCGGCATCATCCCTCTCGGCATGGTGGTTGTTGCCGGCAGCATTGTGCTCGGCTATGCTTTCCTCGGCTTCCTCAACATGGCTGCCGGCAATGACAGGTCCGGCAGCCCTCTCGTCATCCCCAATCACATTGAAAGTTACTCGCTTCTTCTTTGGACTTGTTGGAGGAAACAACTCTCTTCCGCTTCGAGTTTGAATCACTTTGGCTTGCTCGTTCCTCGGATTAGGAATAGTATTGCTTGGCAACTTCCCTTGCTCATTAAACCTTCCCATAAAATCCACAACTTGCCCCATTTGAGTCTTGAGCTCACCAATGTCCTTTTGATGATTTTGTTGCCCCGCGAGTAATGCTTGAGTAGCACTTGACAATGATTGAATCAAAGCATCGTAATTAGGGTTACTTGGTGCGGCTTGGCCTTGGCTCGGCCCTCCTTGGCTTTGGTACGGCACGGCTTGTGCTTGGTTCGGCATATAAGGTTGCCGAGGCACAAATGGTGGCCTCGGTGCAAACGGCGCTCCTCCCTCTCTCGGTTGCATAGGTGCCCTAAGCACGTTGTCATTATTTGCCCATCGAAAGTTCGGATGATCATTGAACCTTGGATTGAAATTGCCAAATCGTTGGCCTCCTTGAAAACCAATTGCATTGCACTCCTCTACTCCCTCATTAACTCCAAATTGAGGGCATTGTTCGGTCTCATGGCCCTCGGTGCAAATACCACATACACTAGCACGCTTCTTCATCAAATTACTCACCAAGTCGGTGAGCTTGTCCACTTTATCTTCTAACTTTGAACTCGAAGACGTCTCATGCACTTTCTCACTCCTTTGCACGTTGCCTCGTGCCATGCCAAATTGTTGGTTGTTCAAAGCACGAACTTCCAACAAACTTCTTGCCGCTCCGGCGTTCAACTCCAAAAAGCTACCTCCCGCGGCCGAGTCAAGAAACTCTCTCTCCATGACGCGCAATCCCTCATAAAAGTATTGTAGCAAGAGTCCATCGCTAATGCCATGCGATGGACACAAAGAAACTAGGGACTTGAACCTCTTGTAATAGTCGAAGAAAGTCTCATCTCCGGCTTGCTTCACACTAGTAATTTGCTTCCTTAGATCAGTGATACGTGAAGCAGGAAAGTACTTGAGCAAAAACTCATCCATCATAGTACTCCACGAAACAATGCGACCACTAGGCACCTCAAACAACCACTCATTCGGTTGATCTTCTAATGAGAACGGAAATGCCTTCATCTTGAAGTGTTGCAAATCGGTCCCTCTTGGACACATGGACTCCGTGGTGAAGTTAAACCACTGTAGATGCTTATTAGGGTCCTCACTCGGCATCCCATAAAATGATTTCAGCTTATGGAGGAATCCACTCCTCAATTCAATCTCTCCAGTCTTGTCAGCTTCCAAGGGAGGATAAGTAATATTAGAAGGAGCAACTCCAGCTCCAGCAACATGACCATTCTGTGATCTAATTGATGCCATGATCTCTTCTTCTTCTTCTAATTCGGCAAAGGCCTCAAATTCTGGATTCTGAAGATCACAAGACGACGAAACAAACGATGGTGAACTTGGTCCTGATGATGATACTAACGGCACAATAGGTGAACTCGGCAAGGATGATGATACTGATGAACTGGTTGGTGATGATGGAGGTAATGGCACAAAACGAGCAATAGCGAGTTCTTGATCTAAACGTTGCAAACGGCCTTGAAGATCTCTTGCCCAAATACTAGATTCGGACATGCACTATTTCTGAAATTTGCAACATTTTAAACAAGTTAGAACTTCATAAAGAAATAGAAAGCAAGAATATACATCATTACAAGCCACGGCATTGGCGATTACACAACAAATTTCAAACCATAACACATATATACATTCGGCAACACATCCAATACACAAACATTTCGGCAAAGCATCAACATGGTACGGCCATAAAGGATCAAAAATCGGAAATTCATGAGCATGTAATCGCTAAGTCTAATTTCTTTTAAATTTGTTCTAACTCTCGAAGTACGTGGAGCAGAGGAGATAACGGTGCAATGGACTGATACAGCCCCCGGTAGTATCATGCTTAATCCGATATACCTCAAGAGTTTGAACCACACAACATGTTTTATCTTCGAAGAAAATAGGCTACATATGTCAAGTTATGTTCTAGCGTCTAAAGTGAGGTGATGCTTCGGCACAAGCTGTCGACTAGGTCGTGCGGATTTTACGTTTCAAAGGTCATTACAATCACGGAGGGCGAACCCCCTACAGGAACCAGGCAGGACTCGTTGTTGGACACCACGGAGGGCGAACCCCCTATCGACTCACTCACCGAGAATGAACATCAGTCTATGGGCCTTGAGATCCAGTTAAACAAACCTGAGAACCATATGTATGAAAATAACTTCCCCATACTTTGTAAAACAAACACGGATCCCTAGCAGTCTACAAGTGTTGATTAAAACCGCCCTCAACCTCATAGAAGTAATACTATTACCGAAGAAACGCTTATATGCGTGGGGGGGAAGTATCCCGCGTTTCCCAATCTACATAGAAATGGCCTCCGACATAGCACCATTCACATGAAGGGTTTTGGTTATGATCAACAAAAGTGGCTTCACCTACATGTTACACTTTAGAAACTACAATAAACTCAAACATACACAACACTATCAACTCCCTAGAAATTAAACTAAGTGATTACCAACATACATCATTATACATCATGCAACTTCGAAAATTTAAACTCTACATGCCGAAACATATTTCTACTTTACAAAATCCCAAAATAAACTTAAAATTTACAACTTTACAACTTCACAACAAAAATTTCCAGCAACATATATACACAACAATAACATAAAACAAGCTTTTATAATCCCCGGCAACGGCGCCAAAAATTGATGGAAGCCTAAGCTCGCACACAATAATAAACCCTACAAAAGATCGTTAGTAGTATAAGCAAGTAGGGATCGTTCTAAGCCGGGAATTAAGGGTACCTGAGATATGAAATTGTTAGACACAAACATATTCACAAATATACAAAAACATCACAAATATGGGGGTATAAGAGTTTGGCAGCAATGCTGCCCCTAAACTAGGTTCGGCAATAAAAACAGAAAATAAATCCAAGACTACTATATACAAGTGATCATCATCTCTCACACAAAACAGTTCACATAAAAGACTCTTCAACAAGGCAAATTGCATGCAAGAAAGTAAGATACAAGTATTTAACATGTTCAAGACCAAAATTAGTTTCGACACAACTAGAGCCTCCAACGGTTTTCCAATTGTTAGACTTCTTAATTTCTTAGATACTACTCCAACGTATGACTTCTAAGGTGATGCTAATCCGGTTTTACACGTTTTAACATTTAAGCATATGAGTCTTAATCGAAGACAAGCAAACAAGTAAGGTTGTCATTCTTCTTATTTAACTTGCAAGTTCTAAGGTCGTTAGACCTAGATGAGCAACACAAAACAAACTACTCCAACGTATGACTTATCCGTGTTACTCTATCACATGAAACCTAGCACTTAGAATTACATGCTAATCATAACTAGTGTGTCGGTTTAAATGCCCTAACCTTAGTTCTAACCAATTTCAAGTTTAAACATGCGAAATACCACTGCCCTAATTATCGATGCATACAAAACACACAAGTTAAAATTCAGTAAAACCATGCATAACACATCATATTCGGTTTATACAAAGTTTCAAGAAAAACCAAGAATCGAAACAAGTTCGTACAAAACAACCAAACATAAATAAATACAAAAGCCATAGGGGAATGGATCACACTTTAAAGAACCTTGAAGACTCCTCAAAGGTGACTAGATGGCTCGGCTGCTGCTCCTTGGTGCTCGGCTAGAACAGAAATCGGCAGGAAACCAAGGTGGAAGGGATTCGGCAATATGGTTATGGTGATGATGGTTCGGCTAGGGTATTTAGGTGTTGGTGTTTTGGAAGACTTGGTAGAGCTTTAGGCTAGTGTAATATGCTTGAGATGAGATAGCTTTTCTGTAGAAAAAATGAGGGTTTATATAGGAGAGGGGTGCCGGCAGCTCTTAAGCAAAGAGGAGTTCAGAAAACCTAGTGCAATAAGGTTTTGCAACCTTCCTTTCTTAGTCCAATTAGGTTTTCTATTCTGAATTTTTCTTCAAGGTTTGGGCTTCACATCTTCATGGACTTCTTATATGGTCTTGGACTTCAGTGATAAGTCTTGGTCCATCGAAACTGCCCCACAATGCCGGCCGCTTAATGTTGCATCCGATCTGCCCCAAATCGGCAGCTTCTCCTAGTTTGACTAGGAGACTTTATTTCTTCATGTTTTTCTTCGATGCCATGGCCAAGTGTCATCTTCCTTCCTTCCATATGCTTGGAATGTCTTCACAAATTCTCTTGTACATCATATGGTCCATCGAAATGAAGCACTTGTGAAAAGGAAGCAATCAGTCCCTGGAATCGGCAGCTTTGACCTTGTCGCAGTAATTCCGGCATATCTCCACCTTCGGAGCTCCGATTGATACGATTCCAAGTCTCACGTAAACTAGACACATATGGCCATCTCGCCATGAAATATCTCGGCCAAATTCCATGCAAGTCGTCGGGAATGATTTTTCGAAGTTGGGACAAAGTCCCAGGAAAATCCTGTAAGCCCCTGGATTGGAATGTTCGGACTGCCCTTTTGCAGCCAAGTTTTGGGTGACTTCCCGAACTCCGATTGATCTGAAATTTTAACACAGCATTCCTCAACATATGAATATTAAGCACATAAAATTTCATAGAATTCGGACAAGGATAGATCATACTCTTGCTCATCTCAAAATCGCGAAAAAGACATATTTTACAGTATTTTCCAGATTCCTCAAACTTAGTCATTTTTCGGATTCTTAATCATTTTTCATCAAAACTCTACCAAAACGACACTAACTACATTATGACTCAATCTTAAACAAATAAGGGTTAAACAAAGCATAAACGAGGGCATAAACATATAATATCGTCGCACATTGTGCTCCTATCAACTACCCCACACTTATCCTTTGCTAGTCCCTTAGCAAACTAAATTAAACTAAGACTCAAAACAAACTATTGCCCCTAACAATTTGTCTCAGGCTCGTATGTACACATAGCTTTCAAGTTAATGCATGAGAATGCTAAGCACGAAAATTCCAAGCTTCATGAACATGCGACATCAATATGAACATATAGGAGCAAAAGTAAGCATGTAGACATGTTAAAGCTAATTCAAATCACCTCACAAGGCATACTCTCTTCTTTTCTCTCGAAGCATGGTTATTCACACATAAGTATATGCAAGCGAAAGATCATGAATTACAAAGAGTGACTTGCATATATCAAAGAAACGAAAGCACTTTGTGAAATTTTGATGGAAAAACCTCATATGATAACTATATGCACCAATGAACCAAAACCATAAGCTTACTCTTGAGATAATCTCCACAATCAAATTTAACCATCTTAAGAATCATGAAAAAGATCAATAATAAGGTTGTAATGGGGCTAGGCTAAGAGGTATTCGAATTTTGGATAAGGAGGCTCAAAACGTCACTAAGGCCTTTAGCAAAGCTCGATCTCCTTATGTCTTCTCGCCGAAAGGGTCGAATTTTGTCTTGTTGGACCCATACTTCATTCTTTTCTTCCCACAAAACATTACAACAATAATCTAGACACTAGCCATGCACAAAATTTTTCTTTTCCCATGCCTATGCCGTACCCTTTTTACCATAACTCTCGGCGTATTTTGTTTTTCTTTTATTTTTGGTCCGAGCACATGTATATATTTTTTTCTTTTCTTTTCTTTTTTCTAAGGTACGGCATGTATATATAATTACATGGCTAAGTCTACCCCACACTTGTTCTTCTTCATCACACACGCGAAAACGCCTTCAAAATTCAAGCTTTGCCAATACTTTGATCAAGGGTAAGGGCGAAACTATACTAAGCTCATGGAAAGTGTTTAAGGATGATGAAAGAAAAGGCTCAACATAGGCTCAAGGGGGTTTACTAAGGTGTCCCACGACGGGCTCCAATAGGGCTCATGCTTTATTTGGCAATGGTGGTAAACCTAAATGATCTTTATTCAATCATATTCAAAATCAAAGTATTTTATGATTAACACGTTTCGAAAATCACAAAGAGTAAGTTCTAGCATACTAGAGTTCATTAAAAAGCTATGGCACATAGTCATCGAATATGCAAAGAATTATGAGGTTTCATGCTTCCTACGAATCTATCGAATTTTATCTTTTTATCGCTCAAGAAGAAAGCAAATTGGCTCTAAAGCTCACATAGGTTATTATGGAAACAAACTAGCTAAAACATGCATGCTTCATTATCAACAAGTCCTACATGCTCCTACCAATGCACAAAATCCATGAAACTCACAATTTTAATTGTGAGCACAACTATCATCCATGTATACAAAGAGGAGAAAAACATCATTGACATATTAGGGGCATCCTAAGACTCGAAACAAATTAAACACTCTCTTTTTGTATTACAATTTTCTGAATTTTCTTTTCTAAACTAAGCACACGAAAACATAAAACAAAAACGGAATACGTTATCCCACCCCACACTTAGAAAATTACATTGCCCTCAATGTAAGCACAAAACAATTTCAACGAATTTCCTAAGCATGCAATCGACTAACATATACCAACATATCATCACAAATCAAAGAAAAAGAGAAGGTTTAAGAAAATTCAAACTCTCGGTGATGGCTCCTTCACTTTTCTTTGATCGACATGGGTTGCCTCCCAAGTAGCGCTTTGTGTTTATAGTCCATAGCCTAGACTTTGCACCGTGTTTTGCATGTGTTCATCGTGTTCCAAAACAACTGAAGTCGGCAAGAAGAAGATCAAAAAGAAGATCATTGCACTTTGTATCCGATCCGGCTGCATTCTGCGTATCCGGTTCAGGTGGCGTATCGGGCTCTTCTGCCGGCGTATCCGGCGTGCCCGGCTTGTGTCTGGCATGTTGTACTTGTGTGTCAACCCTGCCGGCAATGGCAGGTCCGGCAGGGAGTGGTTTTGTGGTTGAAAATGATGGCAGCAACTCGGCAGATTGGTGCGTGTCCGGCAGGGTGTGCTTTGGTGTGTCCGTGTCCGTGTCGGCCTTCATGGTGATGCTGCCGGCAATTGCAGGTCCGGCAGCCACTTGGTGTGGTGGTGGCATGGCTGCATCATGTGATTGTGAAGGCGGCTCGGCTTGTGGTGCGTCACTAAGAATGATTGTGTCCTCCAATGCATCAAAAGGTGCATGATAATGCTTGAGGCGATGGCCGTTAACCTTGAAAGTCTTGTGGGTTTGCAAATCTCGAATTTCTACGGCTCCATGAGGGAACACACGAGTGATGACAAAGGGGTCAATCCAACGAGAGCGCAACTTTCCCGGAAAGAGTTGAAGCCGTGTATTAAACAAGAGAACTTTTTGCCCAACTTCAAACTTCTTCCCCCGAATCATCTTGTCATGGTACGCTCTTGTCTTCTCTTTATAGATCCAAGCGGCCTCATATGCTTCATTGCGTATTTCTTCATGTTCATTGAGTTGAAGCTTCCTATGAAGGCCGGCCTCATTGATGTCCATGTTGAACTTTTTAACGGCCCACCATGCTTTGTGTTCTAACTCAACCGGTAAGTGACATGCTTTGCCATAAATCAACCGAAAAGGAGACATACCTATCGGTGTCTTATACGCAGTCCTATAAGCCCATAAAGCATCATCGAGACGATCACTCAAATCCTTCCTTGAAGGTCCAACCGATTTCTCCAAAATGTTCTTGATCTCTCGATTACTCACCTCGGCCATTCCACTTGTTTGGGGATGATATGGTGTAGAAACTTTATGTGTGACACCATACTTCCTCAATAAGGCTTCAATAGTGCGGTTACAAAAATGGGATCCTCCATCGCTAATCAAGACCCTTGGAACTCCAAATCGTGAGAAGATGTTGGTCTTGAGAAACTTGGCTACCACCTTGGCATCGTTGGTGTGTGTAGCCTTGGCTTCGATCCACTTTGACATATAATCAACCGCAAGCAATATGTAGAGAAATCCCTTACTTGAAGGAAACGGTCCCATGAAGTCAATCCCCCAAACATCAAAAATTTCCACCACAAGGATAGGTGTGAGCGGCATTTGATCACGCCCACTAATCTTCCCCACACGTTGGCACCGATCACAAGCCTTACAAAACATAAATGCATCTTTGAAAATCGTAGGCCAAAAGAAACCACAAGAGAGTACCTTCAATGCCGTCTTCTTAGGTCCAAAATGCCCACCACAAGCTTCGCTATGACAAAAAGCAAGGATGGAACGATGCTCATTCTCCGGCACACATCTTCGAATAACTTGATCACCACATTGCTTCCATAAGTACGGATCATCCCACAAGAAGTGTCGAGCTTGCTTCCTTATTCTTCTTTGATGGTAGCTCGGCAATTCTTTAGGAAATCGGTTTGTGGCTAGAAAATTGGCAATGTCGGCATACCAAGGCTCATGTACTTCAAGTCGAAAAAGTTGCTCATCCGGAAAGGTTTCACATAGGGGCAGCCGATCCTCCTCTTGCACAAGTCTACTCAAATGATCGGCCACAACATTCTCTACTCCTTTCTTGTCTTTAATCTTAATATCGAACTCTTGAAGCAAAAGAATTCATCGAATAAGCCTCGGCTTAGCATCCTTCTTCGTCATAAGATATCTCAAAGCGGCATGATCACTATAAACAATGACTTTGGAATTCAAAAGATATGATCGAAATTTTTCCAAAGCAAAGATTACCGCTAAGAGTTCCTTTTCCGTTGTTGTGTAGTTGAGTTGTGCATCGTTGAGAGTCCTTGAAGCGTAGTAAATGGCGCATGGCTTCTTCTCAATTTGTTGTCCAAGTACCGCTCCAAGTGCATAATCACTAGCATCACACATCAACTCAAACGGCTCATCCCAATTAGGGGAAACAAGTATAGGTGCCGAGCAAAGCAATCTCTTCAAACGGCAAAAGGCTTCCTCACAAGCATCCGACCACTCAAACGTCACCTCCTTTTGTAACAAGTTGCTCAATGGCTTGGCAATTGAAGAGAAGTCTTTGATGAATCGTCGATAAAACCCCGCATGGCCAAGAAAACTTCTCACATCTTTCACACACCTAGGGCTCGGCAATGCTTGTATGAGCTCCACCTTGGCTTTGTCAACTTCTAAGCCTCTTGCCGAAATTATGTGCCCTAGAACAATGCCTTGCGTGACCATGAAGTGACACTTCTCCCAATTGAGCACAAGATTTGTCTCTACACACCTCTCAAGTATCTTCTCCAAATTCCCCAAACATGCATCGAAGGTGTCTCCATATACACTAAAATCATCCATAAACACTTCGATAATGTCTTCAATAAAATCCGAGAAGATAGCATACATACATCTTTGAAAAGTGCCGGGTGCGTTGCAAAGTCCGAATGGCATCCGCCGATAAGCAAACGTGCCAAATGGACAAGTAAAAGTGGTCTTCTCTTGATCGTCCGGGTGTATCATGATTTGATTGTAGCCACTATATCCATCAAGAAATCAATAGTAAGAATGACCGGCTAACCTCTCTAGCATTTGATCCATAAACGGCAAAGGCATGTGATCCTTCCTCGTTGTAGCGTTCAGCTTCCTATAGTCGATGCACATCCGATGACCGGTTACAAGTCTTTGTGGCACAAGCTCATTCTTCTCATTCTTGACAACTGTTACACCACTCTTCTTCGCCACTACTTGCACGGGAGATATCCACTTACTATCCGAAATTGGGTAGATCACCCCACAATCGAGCAACTTGATAATTTCTTCTTTCACAACCTTCATCATAGGAGGGTGAAGTCGACGTTGAGCTTCCTTTGTCGGCTTAACTCCTTCTTCTAACAAGATACGATGAACACAAGTAGTAGGGCTTATTCCCTTGATATCCGCTAAGGTCCAACCTATGGCGGTCTTGTACTTCTTAAGCACACAAATCAAATCCTCCTCTTGCTTCTCACTAAGCATTGAAGACACAATAACCGGTAGTGTATCTTCTTCTCCAAGATAAACATACTTTAAGTGACTCGGGAGTTCTTTAAGTTCTAACTTTGGGGCCTCTTCCACACTTGGTCAAAATTTTGTTGTGGCACTTGGAATTGACAAGAACGAGTTCCTCGGATACAATGGTGTGGCATCAAGCTCGGCAGCCACCTCTCTAAGGCTCGGCAACACTGTAAATGGCTCGGCATATATGGCTGCCGTGCTATTCTCTTGCTCGGCATGCTTGCATGGCTCAGCCTCCTTTTGCTCGGCATGGCTTGACTTGGTTCTCTTCATAACTCGTTCTCCCCTCTTGTCAAATCCGACCCCTTACTCAATCGCTAATTGCTATGCGTCGAGCGAGGTCGACATAACTTGCTCGACCTCCTCCAAAACATCAATGGCACAACCCTCCTTCAAATAAACATTTGGGAACTTCATGGCATCAAACACATTGAACTTTATCATCTCACCATCAAATTCCATAGTTAGGTTGCCCTCGGCCACATCTATCTTTGTTCGCGCGGTCCTCATGAATGGTCGCCCTAAAAGCAATTGAGTGTTGTTGACCGGCGAATCCTCCATCTCAACCACATAAAAATCGGCGGGAAATATTAATTGGTTGACTTGCACCAACACATCCTCTACATAGCCCTCCGGATATTTGCTTGAGCAATCCGCAAGTTGAATGATGACATTATCCTTCTTGAGAGGCCCTATACTCAACGTTTGATACACATTGAGTGGCATGACATTGATCGATGCTCCCAAATCCAACATAACATCCTCAAACCGTGTATTGCCTATGACACAAGGCACATTGAAGCTCCCCGGATCCTTCATCTTTGGTGGCAACTTCCTTTGAATAACGGCCGACACCGTCTCGCTCATAGTCACCACACGAGTCTCCCTAGTATGCCTTCTTGCCGTGCAAAGCTCCTTCAAAAACTTAGCATACTTTGGCACTTGCTTAATGCACTCCAACAAAGGGATGTTGACTTGCACTTTCCGGAAAATCTCCAATACCTCTTCATCGGATTTATCTTTCTTTGTTCTAGCAAAACGTGAAGGGAATGGGGCACTAGATGATGGCACTCCTACCTTTACATGATTGCCGGCCACACCTTGCTTCTCGGCAGAATTCTCCTTGCCGGTTGCAGCCCTCACGTTCTCGGCATCATCCCTCTCGGCATGGTGGTTGTTGCCGGCAGCATTGTGCTCGGCTATGCTTTCCTCGGCTTCCTCAACATGGCTGCCGGCAATGACAGGTCCGGCAGCCCTCTCGTCATCCCCAATCACATTGAAAGTTACTCGCTTCTTCTTTGGACTTGTTGGAGGAAACAACTCTCTTCCGCTTCGAGTTTGAATCATTTTGGCTTGCTCGTTCCTCGGATTAGGAATAGTATTGCTTGGCAACTTCCCTTGCTCATTAAACCTTCCCATAAAATCCACAACTTGCCCCATTTGAGTCTTGAGCTCACCAATGTCCTTTTGATGATTTTGTTGCCCCGCGAGTAATGCTTGAGTAGCACTTGACAATGATTGAATCAAAGCATCGTAATTAGGGTTACTTGGTGCGGCTTGGCCTTGGCTCGGCCCTCCTTGGCTTTGGTACGGCACGGCTTGTGCTTGGTTCGGCATATAAGGTTGCCGAGGCACAAATGGTGGCCTCGGTGCAAACGACGCTCCTCCCTCTCTCGGTTGCATAGGTGCCCTAAGCACGTTGTCATTATTTGCCCATCGAAAGTTCGGATGATCATTGAACCTTGGATTGAAATTGCCAAATCGTTGGCCTCCTTGAAAACCAATTGCATTGCACTCCTCTACTCCCTCATTAACTCCAAATTGAGGGCATTGTTCGGTCTCATGGCCCTCGGTGCAAATACCACATACACTAGCACGCTTCTTCATCAAATTACTCACCAAGTCGGTGAGCTTGTCCACTTTATCTTCTAACTTTGAACTCGAAGACGTCTCATGCACTTTCTCACTCCTTTGCACGTTGCCTCGTGCCATGCCAAATTGTTGGTTGTTCAAAGCACGAACTTCCAACAAACTTCTTGCCGCTCCGGCGTTCAACTCCAAAAAGCTACCTCCCGCGGCCGAGTCAAGAAACTCTCTCTCCATGACGCGCAATCCCTCATAAAAGTATTGTAGCAAGAGTCCATCGCTAATGCCATGCGATGGACACAAAGAAACTAGGGACTTGAACCTCTTGTAATAGTCGAAGAAAGTCTCATCTCCGGCTTGCTTCACACTAGTAATTTGCTTCCTTAGATCAGTGATACGTGAAGCAGGAAAGTACTTGAGCAAAAACTCATCCATCATAGTACTCCACGAAACAATGCGACCACTAGGCACCTCAAACAACCACTCCTTCGGTTGATCTTCTAATGAGAACGGAAATGCCTTCATCTTGAAGTGTTGCAAATCGGTCCCTCTTGGACACATGGACTCCGTGGTGAAGTTAAACCACTGTAGATGCTTATTAGGGTCCTCACTCGGCATCCCATAAAATGATTTCAGCTTATGGAGGAATCCACTCCTCAATTCAATCTCTCCAGTCTTGTCAGCTTCCAAGGGAGGATAAGTAATATTAGAAGGAGCAACTCCAGCTCCAGCAACATGACCATTCTGTGATCTAATTGATGCCATGATCTCTTCTTCTTCTTCTAATTCGGCAAAGGCCTCAAATTCTGGATTCTGAAGATCACAAGACGACGAAACAAACGATGGTGAACTTGGTCCTGATGATGATACTGACGGCACAATAGGTGAACTCGGCAAGGATGATGATACTGATGAACTGGTTGGTGATGATGGAGGTAATGGCACAAAACGAGCAATAGCGAGTTCTTGATCTAAACGTTGCAAACGGCCTTGAAGATCTCTTGCCCAAATACTAGATTCGGACATGCACTATTTCTGAAATTTGCAACATTTTAAACAAGTTAGAACTTCATAAAGAAATAGAAAGCAAGAATATACATCATTACAAGCCACGGCATTGGCGATTACACAACAAATTTCAAACCATAACACATATATACATTCGGCAACACATCCAATACACAAACATTTCGGCAAAGCATCAACATGGTACGGCCATAAAGGATCAAAAATCGGAAATTCATGAGCATGTAATCGCTAAGTCTAATTTCTTTTAAATTTGTTCTAACTCTCGAAGTACGTGGAGCAGAGGAGATAACGGTGCAATGGACTGATACAGCCCCCGGTAGTATCATGCTTAATCCGATATACCTCAAGAGTTTGAACCACACAACATGTTTTATCTTCGAAGAAAATAGACTACATATGTCAAGTTATGTTCTAGCGTCTAAAGTGAGGTGATGCTTCGGCACAAGCTGTCGACTAGGTCGTGCGGATTTTACGTTTCAAAGGTCATTACAATCACGGAGGGCGAACCCCCTACAGGAACCAGGCAGGACTCGTTGTTGGACACCACGGAGGGCGAACCCCCTATCGACTCACTCACCGAGAATGAACATCAGTCTATGGGCCTTGAGATCCAGTTAAACAAACCTGAGAACCATATCTATGAAAATAACTTCCCCATACTTTGTAAAACAAACACGGATCCCTAGCAGTCTACAAGTGTTGATTAAAACCGCCCTCAACCTCATAGAAGTAATACTATTACCGAAGAAACGCTTATATGCGTGGGGGGGAAGTATCCCGCGTTTCCCAATCTACATAGAAATGGCCTCCGACATAGCACCATTCACATGAAGGGTTTTGGTTATGATCAACAAAAGTGGCTTCACCTACATGTTACACTTTAGAAACTACAATAAACTCAAACATACACAACACTATCAACTCCCTAGAAATTAAACTAAGTGATTACCAACATACATCATTATACATCATGCAACTTCCAAAATTTAAACTCTACATGCCGAAGCATATTTCTACTTTACAAAATCCCAAAATAAACTTAAAATTTACAACTTTACAACTTCACAACAAAAATTTCCAGCAACATATATACACAACAATAACATAAAACAAGCTTTTATAATCCCCGGCAACGGCGCCAAAAATTGATGGAAGCCTAAGCTCGCACACAATAATAAACCCTACAAAAGATCGTTAGTAGTATAAGCAAGTAGGGATCGTTCTAAGCCGGGAATTAAGGGTACCTGAGATATGAAATTGTTAGACACAAACATATTCACAAATATACAAAAACATCACAAATATGGGGGTATAAGAGTTCGGCAGCAATGCTGCCCCTAAACTAGGTTCGGCAATAAAAACAGAAAATAAATCCTAGACTACTATATACAAGTGATCATCATCTCTCACACAAAACAGTTCACATAAAAGACTCTTCAACAAGGCAAATTGCATGCAAGAAAGTAAGAGACAAGTATTTAACATGTTCAAGACCAAAATTAGTTTCGACACAACTAGAGCCTCCAACGGTTTTCCAATTGTTAGACTTCTTAATTTCTTAGATACTACTCCAACGTATGACTTCTAAGGTGATGCTAATCCGGTTTTACACGTTTTAACATTTAAGCATATGAGTCTTAATCGAAGACAAGCAAACAAGTAAGGTTGTCATTCTTCTTATTTAACTTGCAAGTTCTAAGGTCGTTAGACCTAGATGAGCAACACAAAACAAACTACTCCAACGTATGACTTATCCGTGTTACTCTATCACATGAAACCTAGCACTTAGAATTACATGCTAATCATAACTAGTGTGTCGGTTTAAATGCCCTAACCTTAGTTCTAACCAATTTCAAGTTTAAACATGCGAAATACCACTGCCCTAATTATCGATGCATACAAAACACACAAGTTAAAATTCAGTAAAACCATGCATAACACATCATATTCGGTTTATACAAAGTTTCAAGAAAAACCAAGAATCGAAACAAGTTCGTACAAAACAACCAAACATAAATAAATACAAAAGCCATAGGGGAATGGATCACACTTTAAAGAACCTTGAAGACTCCTCAAAGGTGACTAGATGGCTCGGCTGCTGCTCCTTGGTGCTCGGCTAGAACAGAAATCGGCAGGAAACCAAGGTGGAAGGGATTCGGCAATATGGTTATGGTGATGATGGTTCGGCTAGGGTATTTAGGTGTTGGTGTTTTGGAAGACTTGGTAGAGCTTTAGGCTAGTGTAATATGCTTGAGATGAGATAGCTTTTCTGTAGAAAAAATGAGGGTTTATATAGGAGAGGGGTGCCGGCAGCTCTTAAGCAAAGAGGAGTTCAGAAAACCTAGTGCAATAAGGTTTTGCAACCTTCCTTTCTTAGTCCAATTAGGTTTTCTATTCTGAATTTTTCTTCAAGGTTTGGGCTTCACATCTTCATGGACTTCTTATATGGTCTTGGACTTCAGTGATAAGTCTTGGTCCATCGAAACTGCCCCACAATGCCGGCCGCTTAATGTTGCATCCGATCTGCCCCAAATCGGCAGCTTCTCCTAGTTTGACTAGGAGACTTTATTTCTTCATGTTTTTCTTCGATGCCATGGCCAAGTGTCATCTTCCTTCCTTCCATATGCTTGGAATGTCTTCACAAATTCTCTTGTACATCATATGGTCCATCGAAATGAAGCACTTGTGAAAAGGAAGCAATCAGTCCCTGGAATCGGCAGCTTTGACCTTGTCGCAGTAATTCCGGCATATCTCCACCTTCGGAGCTCCGATTGATACGATTCCAAGTCTCACGTAAACTAGACACATATGGCCATCTCGCCATGAAATATCTCGGCCAAATTCCATGCAAGTCGTCGGGAATGATTTTTCGAAGTTGGGACAAAGTCCCAGGAAAATCCTGTAAGCCCCTGGATTGGAATGTTCGGACTGCCCTTTTGCAGCCAAGTTTTGGGTGACTTCCCGAACTCCGATTGATCTGAAATTTTAACACAGCATTCCTCAACATATGAATATTAAGCACATAAAATTTCATAGAATTCGGACAAGGATAGATCATACTCTTGCTCATCTCAAAATCGCGAAAAAGACATATTTTACAGTATTTTCCAGATTCCTCAAACTTAGTCATTTTTCGGATTCTTAATCATTTTTCATCAAAACTCTACCAAAACGACACTAACTACATTATGACTCAATCTTAAACAAATAAGGGTTAAACAAAGCATAAACGAGGGCATAAACATATAATATCGTCGCACATTGTGCTCCTATCAAAGAGCAGTAGAACCTAAACGAATATTCTATAGACTTGCTCATTGGAAATCTGAAGGCATGGGAAAACGAACTTGAAGAAGATGAAAAACCAAAAGGTACAATCTCTAAAAGTATTGCTTTAAATACTTCTAATAATTCTGAAAATAATGATATATCATTGTTAGCAAAAGAATTTAAACGTTTTTTAAATCAGAAAAACTCTAGTGAAAGAAATTCGAATAGAGAGTTTAAAAATAAACGTTCAGAAAATCGTAATGGAAATCTCTACCAAAAGAACTTTGAGAATGGAAGCAATAGTCATGACGTACAAAAAATTAAATTCTATGAATGTGGTGGCCGCGGTCATATTTCTACTAACTGTGCAAATAAAAAGTCTGAATTAGGTAAAAAGGCGTACAGGTCTACATGGAGTGATGAAGAAAACACCGATCAAATAACAAGGAACAAGAATTTTGCACTTGTTTCCTCTTTCTCTCTTAATTTTTCAGATTCTGATGAAGAGAACGAAGAAGTGGTCCATGGTGATAAAGAGTTGATTGAATATCAATTAAGGATACTTGAAGCTGCAAAATCAGTTGAAGAGAAAAATAAGGAATTGACTTCTCAAATTAATCATCTTCAGAATGAAAATCGACTACTTAAAAGAGACATCAAAGAAGGAAACGTCGAACCAAGTGATGGTGAAATGTCCAAAATAATCGAAAAGCTTCAACAAGAGGTAATTGAAAAGGATGAATATATTAATCTATTAAATGCTAAAATTGATGAATTACAGGTATCCCTTGAGAAAACTGAAGACAAGTTTGGAATGTTCCAAATGAGTTCGAATTCATTATCAGACATTCTAAGCTCAGGAAAAGCCTATAACGATAGGACAGGTCTCAGGTATAAAGAAAAATCTAATAGTACGACTCACTCTAAGTCTGAGGATAATGAACTTGAATGCATCATACCAAAAGAAGGTAAGGTTTCTGGTTTTAGATCTTCCTTAGATTCAAAAATTGATATCATAAATTCTAAAGTTGAAAATACTTTTAATGATATTAATTCAAAACTTGATCAACATAGTTCTCTATTGCGTGATATCTCTCACTTTGTTGGTCTAACAAATACTTTTACAGAAAGAAAGAAACAAGCCTCAAGTAAGATGGTTTGGAAGAAAAAGAATATCTCTGAATCCTCAAACTTATTTTGTAATTTATCCATTATTGACTATGAGACTGAATATATTGAAGATGTGATTATAGGGAACTCACACAAGGTACAGTATCATAGTTCTTGATCGAAAATTGCCTTGATTTGTGTGTGTGTATATCTTCTTGAATCACTATATGTGTGTGGTTTGTGGTACTCTTGGATTTATTCATTTTGACTTTTTGATGCACTTCACTTATATTAGACTTTGCGTCTAAATCGCACCTTACACATACTTCTTTGTGGGGATGCACCTTTTGAGTTGAGTCACCTAATCAGGAGCAGGTGTAGTTGAATAAAGTATTAAAATGTGTGGGCTGCATACCCCTTAAAAAGAATCATGTCGTTGTATGCAGACCTTGGCCAGGCTAGTTCTCCTCTCCAGATGTTGACTAACTACTCGGTATCTGGTGGAATGGACTGGTTTGGTCACCCCGGTGAAAAACTATAAATTTCTGTGTCGGTAAAGTGGATCTTGGAACATCCTTGTTATGTCTAGCACCCTAAAGTCATCTGACTTGGGAGTTGTTGTCCCTTTATCGTTCACGTATCAATGATGGCTAGATGTTAAGCCAAGAAAAAAAAAAAAAAAGCAAATGTGCTCATATCAAAAGTTGTTATAAGGGGGAGAGTCGAAAAATAATTGCTTGCGAATTTAATCACTCCTCAAATTTTTTTCCCATATTGAAGTATAAATTTTGCACTTCACGTTACCACTTTGGCTAATATTTTTGCATATTGCTCTATTTGTCAAAATGGATCGATTCTTGTTCTACCCAAATAATCATTTTATTTTGATTCAAGTGACATACACATGACACTTTCTTGGCTAAATATTTTGCCTGAACTATGCTATCTTTATTTTGTGTTGTGGTCTCTTAATTTCTCTTCGGTAGCCAGAGTAAATTTTGCATGTTTCATTGGACGTGAAATCGGCTGTCATGTGGTTCAATTGCATGGTAATGATCTTTCTATTAGGTCATCTATCAATCATGCTTGGTTTGTATGTGATCTAGTTAGATTCGGTATCATTACTTTTCTTGTAATTTTTTTTTCTTTTCTCCACTTGCATGCTTTGCTAGAGTAAGATTTTTGCCGTGTGTTTCCTTCTAATCATATCATGCAAGACATGCAATCTTTTTGGTAAGTAAATCTTTACTTCTCTCAATAAATTTTTGGTGATTGTTGCCATGCATGACAATCGTAGTAATGGTGAGAACCAAAGTGGCTAGACGATATTCTCGGTGACGTATAATTCCTTTCTTTGCCCTCCATCAACTTAGGGGGAGAATCATCAAGCCATGGACAAAGGGGGAGTTAAAGATGCATGGTTTTATTTTTCATGCTACACGCTACATGCTATATGTGATTATATATGCTATATGTGATTATCCATGCTACTAATTTTTTTCATATAGGTGCTTGATGAATGGTAAGTTGCATGGAAGGCCAAAGGGGGAGATTGAAGGTATATTGGCCTCCATGAGTTGATGGAGGTTGAAAGCAATTTGCTTGGTGCTTTGAAAGGAAGCTTTGAAGAAATCAATTCATGATTAATTCGGAAAAGAAGAATTTGGAACCAAGTAGGAATGGCTATTATGTGATGAAACCTTAGCTTCCTATTGCAACTAGAAGAGTTTGGGTGTCTTAATCAATCCGACGGTTCGGATGAGTGCGGCTTGTGCAAAACCTAGAGCTATAATATTGGTGCGGCAGCCCTTGCTAGGGTTTGTTGACTTGAAGAGTTTCCTAGCCGACTAGGAAGAAAGTGAAGCCATGAAGATTTAATACCTAATTGGTATTGGTTTGCATTGAAGACAAAATGAAGGACTTTCCTAGTGCAACTAGGAAAGTATTTATTGCAAGGATTCTTTATGCATGGTTGGAGCGGCCGTTTGTGATCAAAGGATATATATAGTACATCTTCTTTGATTGTTCTAATTGAATACAATTCATTCAATGAAGATATAAGTGACCTTAACCTAGTTTGGTAGGAAATATATTGTTAAGGCATATGACATATTTTATATTCAAATTGAATTAAAATATGGAGTATACCTTTTAGATATGTGGTGTAAAAGGTAGTTAGCATATTTGATTGATTGTGTAATCAAAGACAAAAAGATGTAACCCTATTTATAAAGGGAGGATCGGCAAAGGTGATGAGTGTCGAATCTTTGAGAGCATTCGAACCAAAACGAAAAGAAAAAACAAAAGAAGAAGTGTGTCGAATCGTGTTGAGTATTCGAACCAAAAAGGAGAAGAAGGAACATAAGACCTGTGTGGCATTTCCTAAGTGTAAGACTTTCGTGGCATCTCGAGTGTAAGACCATCGTGGCTTCTCAACGTAAGACCTTCGTGGCAATCAAGACCTTCGTGGCATCGTGCACTTGCGTGTTTAGTCAAGTATGAGATACTTGCGTGTTTAGTCAAGTAAGAGACACTTGCGTGTTTAGTCAAGTGTGAAGTAATTTATTTTTGAGAATAAGCTTATCATTGATTGTAAACTTTTATTCAATAGTAAAATAAATTTCTTCGTTAAATTTCCGCTGCGTTAACTTTATTTGTTTCCATCTAGTATTTTCAAGCTGCACCTAACTTGGGAGATTACATTCCTTTCATTGCTCCGCTTGATCTCCAAGGATTCACTAAACGAATGAAGGCTCTTCACAAGGTCTTTGATGAGTTTTTGGATAAGATTGTTGATGAGCATCTCCAATACAGGGATCATGGAGAAAGAACCAAGGACTTTGTTGATGTCATGCTGGGCTTCATGGGTCTGAAGAATCTGCGTACCAAATTGGACGCTCCAACATCAAAGCCATCATGCTGGTAAGTATATATACAGTTGACGTTCACATATCTATCTTGGTATTAATCTGTTAAGAGGATCTCTTTTCCACATTCTGTCTAATGGTGGTGAATTTCTTTGCCGGACATTCTCACTGCTTCAATGGACACATCCGCAACGACAGTTGAGTGGGCACTCTCCGAACTCATCAGGCATCCAGAGGTAATGAACAAAGTGCAAATAGAGTCAGCAAATGTAGTCGGAATGGAGAGGATGGTGGAAGAGTCAGTGATGCAGGAGCATATAAGGCAACTTCAAAGATATTATTTATAATTTAATTATAGATTCATAATCTTTAATATTTCATTAGTTAAATAGTTTAGGTAACTACATTACATTTAATATAGGATTTCCGTTTAATTAGTTTTCCATTTTAGCATAGATCTACTTATTCTCTAAGTTTTGTAAACCCTATATATATGGGTACTGTAATAGTTGTGAGGAAGCTTATGTTTTATGAATAGAATCAGTTTATTTGTGGCATAGATTTGCCTTGTTTTATGAGTTCGCTTATCCTTAGTTATGGTGTCTGTTGAGTGACTGTTGGAGGCCTATGTTCGGTACCCTGATCCCCATCAGTTGGTATCAGAGCTTTGGGAGAGCTTGGTGGATTCCATGTCTCAGATCGGGCGAAAAAGGGGATGTTTCAGAACGGAGGGTCGTGACGTCAACAATGACATGGCTGAAATCAAACGAATGCTTAAGCAACTTGAGGTACGTATCAATCGCATCGAAACTCGACGAAAGGGTCGTAAGAGTTCCGACGGGGATGAAAACGTTACCACCTATCATCAGCGTATTGATCGCATCGAAACTTTTTACCAAGAAGGTGATGGTTCCGACGTGGAGATATGCGTTGACCCTGTTCATAAGTGCGCTCCGTTGTGTGAGTCCGATGAAGAGGGACATAATATTTTCAACTACCCCAGTTGTAAGTTCACTATTTTTAATTTTCCGTTTGTTGAAGAATTATTTTCAGAAAAAGAAAAAAATAGTTTCATAGATTTTGATGAACCACCGAGATATGATGATTATGAAGATTGTGAAGTTTGTGATAGTGGCATGGAGGACCTTTGTGTTTCAATCGCTAGAGATTGTGATGAGTCTAGCAAAAATATATGCATTAGAGACCAATGCGGAGAAGGTGAAAAGTTGTTTGCCATGCATAAACTATTTACCACATCATCAGTTAGCTCTCTTCATGATCATGATTCAAATGGAATGGAGTTTATGAAGGAATCCTCGGTGAGCAGTGGTACATTCCAAAATATGCCAATTCCCTCAATGGAGGATGATCTCATATATGGTAGGAAGGTAGTCAGAAAATATTGTACATAAATATGTCGATTTTCTTGGAGTTGATTCATTCCTTTTGGAGATTCCCACATATTTAATCGATATTGTCAATGGAATCAAGAATGGTAAGAAGAATTTCAAGCTGGAGAAATTAATTGTGTTGAGCAGATTTCTTAAGTTCAAACAAGGAAGGTATTCGAAATATTTATTTATTTGGCAAGGAAGAATTCAATTTGCATGCCAAAAGAAGATCTACAACGATGGAAGATTTTATGGGAAATGTTATCAATTAAAAGCTTAAATTCGAGGACGAATTTTTTCCAACCAGGGGAGTCTGATGCAGGAGCATATAAGGCAACTTCAAAGATATTATTTGTAATTTAATTATAGATTCATAATCTTTAATATTTCATTAGTTAAATAGTTTAGGTAACTACATTACATTTAATATAGGATTTCCGTTTAATTAGTTTTCCATTTTAGCACAGACCTACTTATTCTCTAAGTTTTGTAAACCCTATATATATGAGTATTGTAATAGTTGTGAGGAAGCTTATGTTTTATGAATAGAATCAGTTTATTTGTGGCATGGATTTGTCTTGTTTTATGAGTTCTCTTATCCTTATTTATGGTGTCTGTTGAGTGACTGTTGGAGGCCTGTGTTCGGTACCCTGATCCCCATCAGTCAGACTTGGAGAAGTTGGAGTACTTGGACATGGTAGTGAAGGAAACCTTGAGGCTACATCCAGTAGCACCATTGTTGCTTCCCCATCAATCAACTGAAGATTGCACAGTTAATGGCTTCCACATACCCAAAAAGTCGCGCATTATGATAAATGTATGGGCAATTGGGAGAGACGCAAATGCTTGGACTGAAGCAGAGAAGTTCCTACCTGAGAGGTTTGTGGGTAGTAGTATAGATCTTCGGGGGAACCACTTTGAGCTTCTTCCATTTGGCTCTGGACGAAGGCGTTGCCCTGGTATTCAACTAGGCCTAACGGTTGTCAAGTTAGTGCTGGCACAACTTGTACATTGTTTTGATTGGGAACTTCCAGATAACATGTCGCCAAATGATTTGGACATGACACAGGACTTTGGAATAACGGTTCCAAGGGCCAAGCCTGTACTCGCTATTCCATCATATAGCCTTTACATATGATCACAATGTGTATGTTCTTAAAGGCTATTTCCTCACTTGTGGCGGGATCATCTTAATGCTCTGTTTTTCTATTCAGTGTGACCATGGCTGTGGCATCTTGTGTTTACTTTCTTTTGCATACACTAATAAACCAGTAATGAAATAATATGGTGTCAGTCAGTTAAATTTCGGAGGGCTGTTTTCTCCTTTGTTGAATGGTGTTTATGGTTATGTTTTGTGTTTATTGGTTTGCTTTTAGTTTTTGGCATGCAGATAGGGTAAATGCATGCGCAAGTGCATTAGGTTGCCTGGTGGTTTGGGACACTTGATTTGCCGGCAGAGGTGAGTCTCTCACAAAACAAATCAAACACAAACATATAAAGATCATTTCACAAAACAGCAAGAACACATAACTAAATTTTGAATTGGCAAAGATCTATACCTAGTCGGATTAGGAGACATACCTATTTCCATAGCCCTCTTATCAGCAGCAGGTGAATTAAAACATGTTGAATCAACAACTGCACACTAAACAAAACAAATGTCTTCTGTGTCTCAATACCAAACAACAGAAAGGGATTGCAACTATATGTTTAGAAAGCAATATTGAACACATGGACTTAATCTCCTTTATATATTGGCCAACTGATTCAATAGAGACTCATCCCATAAGGAGTCCTACATCAAAACTAAAACTTATCAGAATGGGAGATTTATACTTATCATATCACATGAATATTAATCAGATAATTAATAATTGAGTCCTCTAATCTTGTGGAAGAATTTACACCTCTACAAGTAAGTAGACCCAAATTAAACTCATATACCTCATGTTAATCGGTTAACTTATATGCAGCTGTCTTTAAATAATTCATATAGAATTATTATTGATAATATCAAGTCCATTTTTATTTTTACAATCTCCCCCATAGACGGATGTAATCTATGACATAATAAATTGCATTAACTGAAACAATTAACAACTGGAGTGTGCAGTTGAAGTACATGTAACTTATAGACTCTAAAACAGACAGCTTGGTCAATATGCAGCATTTGACTCATAATCAAGAATCACAGATGATTACAAAATAAAAGTAATTAGAGATCACTAATGCCAACCGCGGCAATCTCATAAACCTTATGATAAGGTGAGTATTGTTTTGGTAAGTGTATCCATCGATGTACCAAAACCTCACTGTCCTACAATATTTTGAATTTAACCAAAACTTACAATGACAATTTACCTGAACATAAATAAATGGTAAACGCTTACTGAATTATAAGTTATAACTGAATGATATTATGTTATATTATTGCATAAATTTTAATCCGATAATAACTCATAACTAAAAATTTAATAAGATTCAAGAGTAATAAATGTAACAATATATTATTAAAAAGGATAATCTCACTTTGAAAATGATAAAAAAAAAACTTATTCTTTTTCATTTGATAAAAAAGTATCTAATTTTAATATTTGCATGACAAAAATTCTATTTTTTTTAACTAAATCATTAAAAAGGGCTGTTTTAAATTTTTTATTGTGACCATAATACCATTTTCTTGTTTGTTTTTTAACCCGATCTGACCATAAGACTCTCTCTCAAGAGAGATTTTCTCCTACACTCTTTCTTTATCAAAACTCTCTCTCTCTGACCCAATATTGGCCGTCGCCTCAACTCCGCAAATCTGCACCTGCACAAATAACCCCTACACCATGGATTGGTGCACCGGGTTGTAAACAACAAACTCGGTAAGCTTTTTAAAGCTCGTATGAGTAAACCTATTAGCATTTACTCAATCAACACATGTTACAACTTCTCAAATAAACGCACCAACACTTAAATCATAAACCACTCGCATACAAAAATACAAGGTAATATTCAGACTTTCCTGCATAAAAGCATAGTTCAGGAAGTACCTCAGAACGAAGTGACGAATATTGATCCATATTTGTAGCATCACATCGGAAGCGACAAGCAAACTTCGTCGCTTCCATGTTATATTCCAATATTTCCTTCTGTGAAACGTGACTCTAAGCGACGAATTTTGAATCAAAGTTCGTCGCGACAGATAGAAAGCGACATACAATATTCGTCGCTTCACACTGAATGACGAAGTTTGTAGTCGTCGCTTCGAACTGAACGACGAAGTTTGGAGTCGTCGCTTGATATTCTGAGGCGACGACCCGTTGCACATTATTTGTCGCCTAGTGTCGAGACGACGACCTGGAAGCGACGACTTTTCGTCGGTACAGACCCGAGGCGACGACTTTTCCCTCGAAGCGACGACAAAAAGTCGTCGCTTCATTTGTGCCCTGCAGTAGTGTCAACCAAGACCTTTCTGGTTATTTGCCTGACTTTAATGGAAGTAGTCCTCTCACATGGCTGTCACTAGGAGGCATTAATTTTTCCAAAGCTCTTCCTACATCGATCAGAGAGCTTGATGCATTGAACCACTTGAATTTGGCTGGGTGTAGTTTCTCAGGTCCGATTCCTGCTTCACTGGCAAACCTTACCAAACTAAATTATTTGTCACTTGCAATGAACAATTTTGTTGGCGGCCCTTTGTCTTGGCTTGGTAAGGAAACAAGACTATCCTTTCTTGATCTTGAAAGCATCAACCTGAGCGGTCGCATCCCGTCTTCTCTTCGAAACCTCACACAGCTCACTGATCTTTATCTCTCAAACAATCAACTAACCGGTCCAATCCCATCTTTGCTAGGTAACCTTAGTGGACTAAGTTACTTGTATCTTTACGGCAACAGTTTGAGAGGTTCAATTCCTGAATCATTGTTCAGTCTTGTGGATCTCTACGAGCTTAATCTATTCGAAAATGACCTTCACGGTACAATTGACATTTGTAAGCTACAAAGTGTTAGAAAATAAGTATTATAAGTATGGATCAAACTATGAATCACAATAATTATTACTATAACGTAATTCAGTGAAACTAAACAACAGAGAATAAATTCGAATTGAATGCTTCAATCAATTGTGAAAATCAAAGTAGAGAAAACAATTTGATTTCACTAACTTGAATATTGAGAGAGGCTTGCTTGAATGCAATGTCCTAAGACAGAAATTCGTCTCTGCACTTCTGCTTGTGGAATCGTCTTGACGTCTGTCTCCCAGGATACAACTCTCAATCCAAGGTTTGCAGAATCCCTTGAATCTTTACTCGAACTTCAGTCTATGTTTCTATCTTGTAAAGTATGGAAGATGTTTGTAAAATGAATTGAGTGATGAAGTCAGATCATTCGCTCATCTTTTATAGAAGCAAGACGCCTGTTCGGCGTTTTGAGCGAAACGTCGTCCTTTTCCAGAAACGAAGAGTTGCGTCTCAACTTGTCAAAAGGCATCTGTTCAAAAATTAATCCGATTTTACAAGTAATTCCCCAGAGCCCCAAGGCCCAAGGCCCAATCTTTGATTATTAATAATCATGTAAGCCCACTAGGAGGCCCAAGGAAAATTTTCAATGAAACCCATTGAAATTCCCTCACCCAAGCCCACTTCCATTTAATACTTTACATGGGGTATCCCTTATTAAGGGTATAAGCCCTTAAACATCTTCCATGTGGGACTAAAGTCCCACAAGGTTCCAACAATACCCCACATTTTCTATTCAAACTCTAATAATACCCCACATTTGAATAGAAAATAAGATTTTTATATGCAAGAGAGAGTGAAAGAATCGATATGTTGACGGATACGTGTCTTTTGGACTTGAACCTTCCGTAGTGAGTACTTATCGGATTTACTTTGCAAGGTAGTGAACTGAAGTCTTGAACTATTTGCTTTGTGTAGTAAACCGAGACAACAAGTGTCACAGATATCGAATCTACCATATTTCGGTTCATTCGTTTGTGTCCATTTTGGTCTTGGACAGTTCCCGGCTTCATGAGAGCTCTAGAGAGTATAGCCATATAACTCTCATAGATGCGACCCACATCACTCTCATATAGGTGATACTAATTTTTAGAATATCCTGCTATATTCTTCGTTTGTAAGATATTAGTATCATTAAGAATAAATTCACCCTAGACAACTTGCAGGAAAACACACTTCGTTCACCATAGGAATGAGCATGTGTGTGTGTTTGCTACCTTGAGTCTTCCTTAACCAGTTTGCCTATTGAACCTAGACCATGGGATCTCCAATCAGCTAGGTTAGGTTTCCGTCAAGTTATGACTCATTGAATTGGCTTTAAGCCCATTCCCCTCGATGTATATATGACTTGCTCCTTTGATAGCCCTTTAGTCAAAGGGTCGGCTATGTTCTCCTTTGACTTCACATAATCAATGGATATAATTCCATTTTTCAGCAAGTCTTTAATCGTTTCGTGCCTTCTTCGAATATGCCTTGATTTGCCATTATAATTTTTATTTTTCGCTCTTGTGAGTGCTGCCATGCTATCACAATGAATACAAAATAGCAGTTACAGGCTTAGGCCACGAAGGAATATCTTCCAAGAAATTTCGAAGCTATTCTGCTTCTTCAGCAGCTTTATCTAAGGCAACGAATTCTGCTTCCATGGTTGATCGTGTTGTCACTGTTTGTTTGGTTGATTTCCATGATACGGCAGCTCCGCCAAGTGTAAATACATATCCACTTGTAGACTTACTGTCCGTGTTCATTGAAATCCAGTTTGCATCACAATATCCTTCCAATACTGGAGGATATCTCGTGTAATGCAAGCCATACTCCATTGTATGCTTTAAGTATTTGAATACTCTAACTAAAGCATTCCAATGTTCTTTTCCAGGATTGCTTGAGTACCTGCTTAGTCGGCTTATTGTATAAGCCAAGTCAGGTCTTGTACAATTCATGATGTACATCAAGCTACCTAAGATTTGAGTATATTTTAATTGTGACACACTTTCCCCTTTATTCTTCATAAGGTGGACATTCGGATCAAATGGAGTTACAACTGGTTTACAGTCATAATGTCCAAATTTCCGCAACACTTTTTCGACATAATGGGATTGAGTAAGTACATAACCATTTTCATTTCGTAAAATTCGTACTCCAAGGATGACGTCTGCTATTCCCATGTCTTTCATATCAAAGGAAGAGTTCAACATTTTCTTTGTAGAATTAATCACATCCTTGTTTGTTCCCATTATCAACATATCGTCCACATACAAGCAAATAATAACAAATGCATCTTTGAATTGTTTGATATACACACATTTATCACATCCATTAATTTTATATCCATGTGATAACATAGTATGATCAAACTTTTCGTGCCATTGTTTTGGTGCTTGTTTAAGCCCATACAAAGACTTAACTAATTTGCAAACCTTGTGTTCTTGACCTTTCAAAACGAAACCTTCGGGTTGATCCATATATATTTCTTCATCTAATTCACCATTTAAAAAGGCTGTTTTTACATCCATTTGGTATATTTCCAAATTGTAGACAGCAGCTGTTGCTATTAACGTTCTTATAGACGTTATTCGGGTTACTGGTGAATAGGTGTCGAAATAATCAAGCCCTTCCTTTTGACGATACCCTTTTGCTACCAAACGAGCCTTATATTTATCTATGGTACCATCCGGTCTCCTACAACAATCTCACCGGTTCTGTACCACAAGGGCGTCAATTTTATACATTTGAGAACACTTCCTTTGAGGGAAACCCTGGATTGTGTGGAGACCCTTTGACAAAGAGATGTGGGAACTCTAATGCGCCGGCTCAGCCGCCACCTTCAGGCATTGAAGAAAATGTTTCAGGGTCTGCTATTGAATTTGACTGGAAATTTGTGTTGGCCGGAGTTGCAAGTGGGTTGGTGGTGGGAGTGGTACTTGCAGACGTGGCGATCACACGAAAGCGTGAGTTGTTTCTGGACGTAGTTTGGATGATCATCAGGCAGATAAAAAGAACCAGAAGGCAGAGGAGGTATTAACCGATGAGTCAAATATCAAGTTGTGCATTTGGTATTCTACGTATGTTCTCTGTTTATTTCTTTCCTTTAAAATCGCATAGCTCTTTCGAATAAAAAAAGTTTCAATGTATTGTTGTATTCCTTTATCAAGTGTGTATGATCTCCAGTGGCCTATCTATTGCGTTTGTTGGTTTATACATTTTGTTCTTGTATTGTGGCTTGAGGTCATTTAGGTTGACTGCTAGTACATACAGAATTTGCCTATCTGTGTAGTTGAGCTATGATTTACCTCCTTTAGATCCAAGCTTGCTGCCCCGTTATGCAACTACTCTTCACAACATTGACACAATTCTGATGATTTATGCTCAAAACATTTCAAAATGTATCATATGTATGTGATGATTGTGATCTCAGTTTCCTATATATAGGTTTTGTAATTGGTTTATGAATGTTTGTTCTTGACTGTGGCTTGAGCCTTGAGGTCACCAATGTTGATTTCAAGCGAGCACAAAACAGAGTATTAGTAAAATGAAATTCCGTCCTCAATTTCATTCAAGACATCTTCCTTGCTAGTATGATCGAATTGAGTGACATCAAAGTTTTCCATGTCTTTGTGTGGTTGGTGTAGTTTAAAACTAAAAGAAGAGTAGGGAAATAATATAAACTTGAAAACTGTACACCAACATGCTATGAAAAACAGACTTAAGCAATTGAAGCCTGCCAGCCATGGAAATAATATAACCCATCCAACTAGATAGACAAACTCGAATTTTGTCAAATATCGGCTGAAAATAAGATGCTCGAGACTTCCCTCGAAAAATAGGCACACCCAAATAATTAAATGGAATCTCTCCAATGGGAATGCATAAAGCATTCACAATGGACTACCTGTGATAATGGATGTGCTTACTGATGAATACCTGTGACTTGGCTTTATTAATTATTTGTCCCGAATTATTATCATACTCTTCAAATAGAGACATTACCAAAGCCAAGTTTCGTTGATCCCCGCAGCTGAAATTCTTGGAAATGCACTACAATCAGTTTTATGGTGTGATTGAGAATACCAAAGGAAATCTTCACTTTCCTGAGCTGCGCATTCTCGACCTGTCTTACAATAACTTCGGTGGCGAGTTTCCCTCTGAAAGCATCTTTTCTACCAATGCCATGAGGGGTATAGTTCAAAGCCAACCCTCATATATGAAGGCAGCCATAGATTTGAATATCCCTGGTGTACCTACGTTTGCTTATCCGTTCACAGTCACGATCTCCAACAAAGGTGTCGAGAGATTCTACTCGAGGATTCTAGAAGACCTTGGGGTGATTGATCATCTCAACTAATAATTTCCATGGGAAAATTCCACAATTCATTGGGAACTTGAAGGGGCTTCGCTTTCTCAACATTTCCAATAACATCTTCAACGGCAGCATCCAATCAGTCTTGGGAAATATGACTTCGCTGGAAGCGTTGGACCTTTCACAGAACCAGCTCTCGGGACAGATTCCTCAGCAACTAACGCGGTTGACATCTCTTGCGAATTTTGATGTCTCCTACAACAATCTCACAGGTTCTATACCACAAGGGCGTCAATTTCATACATTTGAGAACTCTTCATTTGTGGGAAACCCAGGATTGTGTGGAGACCCCTTGACAAAGAGATGTGGGAACTCTAATGCCCCAGCTCAACTGCCACCTTCAAGGAGCATTGAAGAAAATAACTCAGGCTCTGCTTTTGAATTTGACTGGAAATTTGTGTTGGCTGGAGTTGCAAGTGGGTTGGTGGTGGGAGTGGTACTTGCAGATGTGGCGATCACACGAAAGCGTGAGTTGTTTCTGGACGTAGTTTGGATCAAGGTATTAAAAGGCGTGAAAGGCGCAAGGCGCCGAAGAAAAAGCCTGAGCCTTGGCTGTCTAAGTGCCGAGGCGCCCCAACCGCCGTGAGAGGCGGCCGGCACGGCAGCAGCACCCCCCCAATCCCAAATTTCACCGAAATTCATCCAATTCAACATCAAATTACACCCAATCAACTCCAAACAATGCCCTGAACACGATTCTAACCTCCAATTACATCAAAAACAACAAAATCACAACCTCCACAAAAAATAACAAAAAAACCCTAAAATTTCAAATCCTTAATTCCCACTTACCTTGGCCGATTCGCCCCAAATACCTACCCCAGAAGTGAAGAGAAGAAGAAGACGAACCGATCGGCACCGGTGGTGTGCCGATCGGTGGCCGGACGGCGGAGGACGAGGGCCGGCGATTTTTAGGTGGGGAGCTCGGGTTCGGGCCCGATCGGGGAAGAGAGAGAGAGAAAGAGAAAAGAGAGAAAGAAAGAAAAATAAAAGAAAAAATGGGATATTCCCTCCTCTCCAAGAATATTCCCCAATCTGGAAAGTTCCGCTCGTTTTCAGAAATTTCCTCCCTCCGATTTTTACATCATAACTTTTTCATACGGATTCCAAATTAAACTCGCTACGTGTCTATGAACTCGTTTTAATGACATCTATCTCGTCGAGAAATAAAATTCTCGGTCAGGTCAATTTATAAAAAGTCAATTTTTCAAACCCTTCGGAACGTCAAAATAATTTAAAAACTCTTGGGGGTATTTTAAAGTTTGGGTCGTTACAGTTTATGTAAGGGGATTTAGTTAAATTGCATGGTTTAAGTGTGTACTTGTTAAGGATAAATGACAATTTATCATATTTGTTTTGGATGTCAATTATACAATGCATGTTTTATGTATAACACCGATAAATGCATAAATATAGGACTTTTATTCTCAAGGCTTACGCTTTTTGCCTCAAGGCTTAAGCCTTGGTGAGGCTCTCCTGACAACGCCTTGGCTACGTCTTAGCCTTTTAAAACATTGGTTTGGATGATCAACAGACAGATGAAAAGGATCAGAAGGTAGTGGAGGTATTAATCGATGAGTCAGATATAAAGTTGTGCATTTGGTATTGTATGTATGTTCTCTGCTAGTTTCTCTCCTTTAAAATCGCCTACGTACCTAAAAGTTTCTAGGTATTGTTGTATTCCTTTATCATGTGTGTGTGATCCATCGATCTCAGTTGCCTATCTATTGGGCTTGTTGGTTTATATATTATGTTCTTGTATTGTGGCTTGAGGTCATATAGGTTCATTTCGAGTACATAACATTTGCCTATCTGCATGTGTAGTTGAGCTATGATTTACCTCAGCTCCTTTAAATCCAAGCTTGCTGCCCCGTTATGCAACTACTCTTCACAACACTGACACAATTCTGATGATTTATGCTCAAGACATTTCAAAATGTATTATATGTATGTGATGATTGTGATCTCAGTTTTCTTTATATAGGTTTTGTAATTGGTTTATGCATGTTTGTTCTTGACTGTGGCGTGAGCCTTGAGGTCGCTAATGTTGATTTCAAGCGAACACAAAACAGAGTATTAGTAAAATGAAATTCCGTCCTCAATTTCATTCAAGACATCTTCCTTGCTAGTATGATCGAATTGAGTGACATCAAAGTTTTCCATGTCTTTGTGTGGTTGGTGTAGTTTAAAACTAAAAGAAGAGCAGGGAATTTCTTTACACACATAAAAGATAGAGGTGACTGATACTAATATTCAAAAATCAAAACCAATATTAGAAATAGTTGGACCATTCTGGATTCCGTAATCGTTTAAGGTTAGAACTTTTCTCCATATGCATTTTCTTCTTATAAAAGATCAATCGAGCAAAGTGGAAATATAGCTTGAAAAATCTGAGAAAAATTCAATTTTCTAAACATCTATTCTGTTCATTGTTACAATCTTAAATATTCTTTTTAAAAAAAAAAAAGATCTTAAAATTTAGATAAAAGAAAGAAAAAACGTACACGACAGAGTTTATTCAAAATACAATTCCGGTGCCGGGAGACAAACCTGGAGACTCATAACCAAAGAGAAGTGTATTGAGCTACACCGGATGTTGTGGTAGTACTGGCCACAAATACATATTTAATATTTCCAGCTCTCGCGTTAGTCGTTACCAATTTCATTTCGACTCTCTCCTCCAATTAAGCTCTTATCGTTTTGAGTTCCCTCGCCACCCCATCCCAACACCAATGCCTCTCGCAACAAGGACTCTGATGAAACCCACAAAAGGTCAAAAGCAATCTCAATTCCAAATTTCTAACCATCTCGCTCAATCCAAGAATAATTAAGCTCAAAGTACGTATGAAAACTACTAAATGAAACTCACTAGAATTACAAAAAGAAAAACTTCGTGTCATTATCAAGGCATCGATCGATCTTTCTCCATCCTTGATGGAGTTTTCAGTCGGTATCTATGGTGCCCTCTCCCTCCTGTCTCTGATAGTCGGCGACTACGGATCCATTGCGCCTCAATCTTTCTTGAATGGTGTCGATCGTAGGCAGTTCTCGACTAGGTATCGACATCCATGGTTGTGCAGCTGATGGGGGTAGAGCAATATACCGTACTACAATAACATAAGTAAATTGATTCATTGAAGCAAGTACAAAAACAAACTCAAATTAAAATAAAGATATCATACCTCGGAAGGGGCTGGAATACGCCGGCGTGGTTTCACGCCTGTGTGAGTCTAGGACACGTGGTTTATTTGTGCCACATATTTTGAAAAGACAGGGCATAGTTATAAATGCATATATACTTAACGATTTTCATCAGTAAATGTATTCTGTTAAAGTAAAAATTTGAGGACATTTAGGACAAATCCCAATAGAATTGACCCGATCTCAATTTTTCCTCTTTACTCAAATTAATGAAATTATACCACCAGACAAACTCTGAGGACATATGTCACTCTCTGCAACTCTTCGCCAGACAATCTACGGCATCGACACCGTTAACCAACCCCTCCTCCAAGTCTGACATCAGCCCCACCAGCACCTCCATCCATGTTTCCTCCTCCCATTTTTTCAATCCAACCTCCACCCTCCACCCTCCATCCATGTTTCCTCCTCCCATGTTTCATCCATGCAACTCTTCGCCAGACTATCATTACCTACTTTGGGCTTGATTTAGAAACTCGTCACGTTGTGGTGAGTAGATCTGGATTTGGGAATTGTGTAGTGGGTGGTGGTCAAGCAATTCTAGAGAAACTGAAAGTTGCCGACGCCATCATTGCTGCAATTAAGCTTCAACTTTCCACCATACTGTTACCCAGATCACTCTCCCATTTGAATTGTTCTTGAAGAGATTGACTTGGAACAAAACCATAGCAGATACGAAGGCAATAAAAGGCAAACTAAGGATCAATTCCAGGGATAGGAGGACAAAGCAATCTGCAATTTTGGGGTTCTGGATCATAAAGAAGGGAAGGGAAGGGAAGGGAATGATAGTCTTCTGCAATAATAACACTGAGACTGATGTAGAAGAGGAAGAGGGCAGGTGGATATATATGCTGGAATCTTCATGGCTGCCCATAGTTTTGTGGTAGAATGGGAGTGTTGAACTTTGAGTCCATCCAAACCCAACACCCACGTGAAAAATAGGATTATCTGGATCACTAATCAATAAATGTGGCTCCCACGTGGTGATATTTTTAGTGGAAAGGTGACACTTGGTAGTCATCTGGATCACTAATCAATAAATACAATATCTTTCTTTTAACAATTATTAAATAGGGAAAATGGCTGATTTGATCACTGAAGTATGCCCCATTCTAAACTTTGCTCACTGAAGTTTGTCCAATATCACTTTGCTCACTATCGAATTACACTTGTGTTCACTTTGATCACTCCGTCTAAATCAGCCGTTAAAATTCAAATTCTGCCGTTAAAAACAATGACACGTGCCACTCATGTGCAAATCTTAAGGACATTTTAGGAATTTCATTAGTTTACTTCCATTGTCACGTGACCTGCATGCGTCTCTTAAACCCTTAAAACACCAACAGCTCTATGCTACACTCTTTCTCTCTGTCACTCAGTAATGGCTTTCAAGCTTCATCTTCTTCTTCTTCCTCACCCTCTCTCTCTTTCTACCTCACTCTAAAAACAACCCAAAACCAGTTCTCTGCTCCCTCTCTAATTTCCATGGCGCCCAGAAAGTTTCTTCCTTTCTGGGCCTTCACATTCGGGTGGGTCCTGATCACCACCACCGCCGCCATTGTTGCAGAGAACCCAGAATCAAAATCCCTCCTTTCCTTCAAAACTAGCCTCGAAAACCCAGAAATTCTCAGCTCGTGGAAACACTCAACCCCACTCTGCAACTGGGTCGGGGTTTCATGCCAACTTGGCCGAGTCGACTCACTCACCCTCCCCAATTTAGGCCTCATTGGCCCACTTTCTCCTTCTCTCTTCTCTCTCTCTTCCCTCGCAGTGCTCGACCTCTCCTCTAACCTTTTCCACGGCCCAATTCCGGGCCAACTCGGTGACCTGACTCAACTCTAGACCCTCAAACTCGGCTCCAACTCGCTCGCCGGAAAAATCCCACCGGACATCGGAAACCTGGTTAACCTGCAGACTCTGGAGCTTTCCGGAAATGGGCTCACCGGAGAAGTCCCGGCCCAAATCGGAAACCTGACCCGGCTTCAGTACCTGGACTTGGGTAACAACCTCCTCTCTGGCTCTCTGCCTTTAACTCTGTTTCAAAAGCTTCAGTCTTTAACTTCTTTCGACGTATCGAACAATTCATTTTCCAGTCAAATCCCGCCGGAAATCGGCCACCTGAGGAACCTCACTGACCTCTACATTGGGCTGAACCGGTTTTCGGGTCCATTGCCTAAAGAAATAGGACAACTTTCAATGCTGGAGAATTTTTTCTCTCCGGCGTGTTATATCACCGGACCGTTGCCGGAGGAGTTGTCGAAGTTGAAGTCTCTTAAGAAGCTTGATCTTTCTCATAATCCATTGAGGTGTTCGATTCCGAGAGAGATAGGAGAGTTGAGTGAGCTGAGTATATTGAATTTGGTGTTTTCTGAGCTCAATGGGTCTGTGCCTCCTGAGCTGGGGAAGTGTAGGAATTTAAAGACTCTGATGCTTTCATTTAATTCACTTTCCGGGGAGTTGCCTGAGGAATTTAAAGAACTGAATTAGAAATGTGGGAGTGAAAGAGCAAAGTGTGACCTACCTAATATCAGTAGAGGAATTCTGCTTCTCAGAAGCAAAGCAGATGATGGGTGAAGAGCTTTGCTTCACTACTACAAAAAACTCAATACACAACGGTGCTGCACCGTTGTGTAAGTTCGAAAAAACCGTCGTATATCTCGAGCTTGTGTGATGAAACGTCCAACGACCAACTTATAATTTCTGTTGTACAACTTATATGCCATGCCATGGCTGGCTTGGCATTCGCTGCACTGACATGTCTAGTTCATACAACAGAATATACATACTTTTATGTTGTGTAAGTTTTAAACATACAACAGAATATTGCAATTTTATTCTGTTGTCTCATTCGCACAACAGATTTCATCTCCCACTTATTTAGTTGTCTGATTCAGACAACTGGTTTCGTTTCATATTTATTGAGTTGTATGATTCTACAAATCAAACAACAGATTTGAGGATTTTGTGACACAGGTTTGATGTGGCTTTTAGTCATATTGTACAACATATGATATTTTTACAGTTGTATGATTCGACAACCAGACAACAAAATTGAGCAGTTTGTGACACTGGTTTCATTCGGCTTTTGGTCATATTGTACAACACATAATGCTGTTATAGTGTTGTATAAGTGTCTATCACACAATAGATTTAAGCATTTGGTCATATGACCACTTTGTTGCCTGAGCTTCAAATACACAAGAAATGAGGTCTCAAAAAGCATGTAAACTGTTGTACATTGAACTATTACCATTTCCAGAAGAGCAGTTTGTGCAGATACAATAATTATACATAAATTGAACCATTCTACATATCATTCAAGTGGCCGGAGCACACTAATGTACCACATAGATGCATAGAGCAAAAGCAAACTAAAACTTAACTAGCCTTTCATATATGCATCGCAAGCCTTGAGGATGTAATAGCCACGCCTCCTGAAATGGTCTCTGACAAGCTCTTCAAAGTCCTATATATGCAACAATATGAGAACATTACTTACTAATTAAGCTAATCAAAATGTTAAAGCAGTCAGTAACTTATAAAATTACCACACGTTTTTACACATGAGACATGGTGAAGTTTCTATGGTAAAGCTTTATGTTTACATGGTTTAGTTGGAACAACATGCTATATTGTAATGGAAGTAGTTTACACCTCTCCCTAACTTGTAAGGAAATGATCATCACTATAAGACACGTTTTTCAGGATGACACTCAATTTGTGACAAATATTGTAAATGTAGAATTAGGTGACTGGGACCTGGAGCCCAACGTGAGAAAAGATACAACCGTATAGAACATTTACAGCCATATGGAACAGACTTCAGCAACTGAACTGACTAGCCATATGTAAGTACTGGATCATAAAATTTAGATAGTAGGTCTAACCGGAGGGACATCAGGATACTCGGGAGGGAGGTGAAAATCAAAAAAGAAGAGGCCGTCTTGGTAAGGTGTCCCATAAGCCCCAACCATAACTGCTCTCAAGAGATCCATTCGATCTTCATAAACATGTACGTAGATGCCAACTGTTTAGGTTACACCGTTAAAACAAACAGTTGCAACAATGGACACAAATTGATCATAAAAAGTAAATAAGAAATCTTTACCAGGCAGGTTGTTTTGAAGGATGCTCCAATCTTGCTGAATCTTCTTGAACCACTTTTTACCACTGCTATTGAACCGGCTATTCCAGTAAGCCACAGAGCCCCTTTTCCAGTCATGCAAAGAAAATAAATTGTCAAAACCAGAAACATAACACCACCTTCTCATTATTTATGAACAAAGATGATCAAAGATACTTATAAACATAGCCAGATATTCTTTCACTATCAAGCAACAAACACAATGACAAACAACAATAGCAATATATCCTGCCAAAGAAAATCATCAAGATTACATCTTTTTCCAAATGAAGATTCATCTATTGAAACCGCAGATCATAAACCGAGCCAATCACAAAAAATCATATCCACGGATACCCTTTTTCACCGATCAACAAAACCAATGATAAATATGTTGCATTTTCCATAAACAAAAGAGAACAACTTCAGAGGTTAAATCAAAGAATAGGGGATTGTTAAAAGAGAAAAAAACCAGAGAATAGGGGAATTACCAACAAAACCAAGGTTGAGTCATGATCATGTCGTAAAAACCTAGAAGACATAGTCCAAGCACATGATCATATTGCCTCTGCACCTAGAAAGGCTAGATGACATAGTCCAAGCACACAATCACATTGCCTCCGCATCTAAACTATTGGTAGGAAAACCACTAGCATTCATCAACTTCATACTGTGATGTTGGTTCATGTATGTAATACACCAACAAAGTGAAACAACTTTAATCTGAAAACGTTGAGAGCGATAATTGCTGGTAAAGTAAAGTATAAAAAGAAAGAGTACCTTCCAAATCCTTCCCGCTAGCGGCTGCAGCAATTAAGTTGGCCTTAATCTGCTTACGCGGCCTATTTCTCCTATCAACAACCTCTGACTCATCACCTCCGGTAAACAAAGCGACATATTTCTCGATCTTGGGGAAGAACTGATGGTCAAAACATATCATGAGCTTTTAGCTTGACATTATTAAGAACATGTAATCATTTCCAGTAACAACTCAAAGCCTGGAGGATATAAAAATAAAAACATCATGATTTGCCATTAAGGCCAGCATTCAATTGAAAGTTAACATTTTAATTCAAAGTAGAAGCTATCAGATTCTCACTCGTAATAGAAAGTGGTGTCAAATTACATCCATATAAGTGTCATATGCAATATGTAGCTTACCCTAACATATTCAAGATCTTCTTTCAATTCGGAAAGTTGCACAGAATTCTCTGCATCTTGCACCTGAGCAGCTGTAGTACGTTGAAGCCTCTCCAACCTTTCAAAGATTAAAATAGATTCAGTAACAGAAAATGAATCACTAACAGAAATGGCGAAGAAGACGGAGGAGAAGGTTCTAGAGTGACTGACCCGAAGGCTTCAATTGTTTAACACCGATTATATCTATCCTCAATCCAGCCACCTATTTGAAATTAAGAACAAATCATACCCAATTCTAAGAAAAGCTGAAACAAAACAAATGAGTTTGAGAAGATATGGAGTTTAGACTAACTGGAGATAGCTGCAAATAAAACAAACCCAAAAGTTTCCCAGGTATCTCCTTGAAAGCTATCACAAAGTACAGATTTTTGGGTCTTTGGGTGAGTGAAAAGGGAGGTCGGTCTATCGGGTTGAAGACCACAAAGAACAACAGAAGACGAACATGGGGATGATGTTGGTGATTGCGAAAAAGAAACACAGAGAAACTAAATGAGTGAAAAGCAAGTGTAAGTGTGTAACCATTTCAAATGCTGACTGAAATATAGAAGTTTTAGTTTATTTTTACATTGTAACTACTTGTTTAATTAATTCCTTCCTATACATTCAAACACCAAATATAGAAGCAAGTACTGGAGCAAATTGGTCTCCACGTAGCAGATAGAGATAAAAACAGCTTTTATAATTCCAAACATTGGCTAATAAGATGATAAAATCATATTCAAAACATTGACTTTTTAGATTACAGTAATATCCTATATCACCTTTAATTTAACAGTTAACTGAATCAAGCAAAACATAGTTTTCCTCACTGACCTTTCACCAAGTAGAGTTAACCCTTCCCCAAAATGCAAACTTGGGACCTGTCAATCAAACAAAGTCCAAAACTATTGAATTTCCCACTGGCAATGAATAACATAGAAGCTGATATCTATTCAGTGTTACCAGGAGGAAGAGCATGAAAAAGTAAATGAGTACATGCAACAAGAAGAGAGAAAAACACTAGAAAATGACATAAGGATCTAGACTCAAATGTAGTAGATATAACTTGAAGGAAAAAGCCATATTAGAATCTCACCTGATTGTGTAGATCAGATGTTAACCTTTGCCTATGTTTCCCTACATAGAATTCCAATTTCATCATTTTTCTCACATGGATAGAACTCAGAAGATGACAGACATCATTAACAATTATGATTACAACTAAAAGATACACCGTCTTATGCTGGAGAGCAACTTCAGTATTCACTTGTTAAAATTTTTAACTGAAGAGAAATTTTTTAACTCAAGTTAAAATCAAAAGACCAAGGCATATTGCTCCCCAAACACAAAAGAAACCAATAGTTTTCCTACAAAATAAAGATCTCCTCCTTTAGATATAGCAACAATTTATGTCATATAGCATCCAGCTGGTTAGACAGCCTGAGAAAAGACCATGCAGAAACTGAAAGAAATAACAAGTAGGGTGCATATAAATGAGAAAGAAATCACATAACTCGATATGATATCATGGTAAGAATCTCACAGTTAGCAGCAAATTCAATACAACACAGCAGATATGAATAAAAACGATACCATGCCACTTTGGCCAAAACTAAGTCACCAAGGAAAGATGGCAACTAAACGAGATGTTGAAGTAAAGCAGAGAGAATGAGATGTAAGGTATCGCAAATCCATGTCCATATAGCAAATCAATCGATTTGCTATATTTAAATCCAAATTCAAATCGAAAACCGAGCAGCTACCTGGCCGGTGTAGGCGAAGCAGCCGTGAAGGTACGTAGGCTTCGTCCATCCAATGGTGGAGGTCGCCAGCCTAGATGGTCCTGACCTCATCAGTAGGCCCCATCTTGTGAACGTTCTCTGAAGTCGGCGCGACGAAGTAGATAGCCTTGAGATGCGACATCGGCTCTCGCGACTTTGAAATCGAGTCCACCAGTTCCACCAAGAACACTTCCTTCTGGAGAAGCTCCGATTGCTAATATGCCACGCTGACTATGCTGACCTAGAGCAACACCAGTGATTTCAGTGAACAAGAAATGAAGAAATTTTGATAGAGATTGATGGATTTGGATTTTGAGTTACCGTGTGGGAATCGAGGATGAGGACCTTCATGCCGGAGATGTCCTGAAGCATGCGGCTGATGTAGTCGCGGACGGCGGAGACGAGGACCATTGTTGGAGATCTACGGCGGAGATTGCGACGGGGGTGATCAAGTCCTCAAACGAATTGGGAGATCTAAAGAAAGAGAGAGAGGTGAGAATATTGGGACAAGGAAAAAGAGACACTAATAGTAGAGAGAGGAGGAGTTGAGTTGTGCCCATACCTGAGAGGAGTCTCGGGTTGGAGAGAGAGAAGAAGTGTTGGGTCTGCAAACCAAAGGGTTTGAGAGTGTGAGGAAAGTGGAGGCCATTAGTTTTGAAATCGAAGAGAATTTTTAAAAGAGAATCAAATTGGGTTCGAAATTGAAGTCAAATCGAAAAGAGTAACCTACCCATTGCTCTGAATGACGTTCTGCAACGACGACTCTCTTCTCTCAGCAGGAGGTTGAAGAAGAAGCAGGGAGACGCGGAGATCTAGTTAAACAAACTCTCTCGGTTTGACGGTGACAGCGGCGAGCCTCAGATATGTCGGCCATGGACTGAGAATTCAACAGTTGGAATATTAGGGTTTCAAAATTGGGGAATTTGGGAGAGATGGTTGGAGACCGATCGAGAGAGAGAAGGGGGGAGATAATTTGTGGAGAGATGGTTGGTGTTTCATAGAGTTTTAGGGTGACCGGGAGAGACTGAGAGCTGAGGGGACTGAGCGAGGTTACACGAAAGAGAGTGACGAAGTGAGACTATGAAGAGAGAGAAGACTATGGTTTAAATATTTTACAAGTTAAAGAAACAACAGAAAATATAGAAAATGGTATACAGCATTTTTCATTTTGGCTCAAACTCGAAAAATTGCCGCCGGCCTCAAATTTTGAAAGTTTGGCAGGACATTAGGTTTTTCCTTCATACAACAAAAAAATTTTAAACTGTTGTACAAATTTTCTTCTCATGCATCGGGTATTCCACTAGGTGTCTCTTTGTAGATGCTTCAACATAATTGCACAACAGAATAGAAAACAGTTGTTGTGAGAATTGTAACACATGTATGTTTTCAAAACCAAAAAACGATGGAGGCAAATTTCCCGCTTTGAGAAATGCTACCCCCAAGCCATTGGAGCCAAAATGAATGTGGGGAATGACAAGCAAAACAAGTCATACAACAAAACTACGAAATTCTGTTGTACAAGTATTTGTCACTTTGCACTTGGTGACACCTAATGCAGGATGTGACATTATCACACAACACAAAACAATAACTTTGTTGTCTGTCCATCTAGACCTTGCCCAAATTTGAGTTTCAATGTCGGAGGGAGTTCTGCCGCCAAGATTTTCATTAATCATACAACAGAAAATGTGTGTCAGAGTTGTGTGACAAAATCTGGAAAAATGTTTTTCAGAATATGGAAAATGTGTACCATCATACAACACAAATTATTCACTTTAAGTTGTGTGAAACAGTTCAGTCATTCACACAATATGTAACTTTCAAAGTGTTGTCTGATTTGTGTTGTGTATTGAGTTTTTTGTAGTAGTGCTTTGAGCTATGCGTAGCAAGGAATGGTGCATTATTAATGGTGGAACGAAACGGCGCCGTAACAATACAACTGCTGAAGCCGAGTTTGGAACGAGGAAGGTTGAGAGGTTTAAGAAGGTTTAAGGGAGCGTTTGCCACAGAAGCCATGGCCAAACAAAGCTCCAAACTGAGCTGCTTTCTTAAACTTTGTCACTGTTTTCTGGGGAGGACATGTTTTGGATGATCACAATACTGCCACCTATCACAACCCAACTAGGTAAAATCACAGCCATTCACAGTGGGAGTAAACTAATGAAATTCCCAAAATGTCCTTCAGATTTGCACATGTATCTCACGTGTCATTGTTTTTAACGGCAGAATTTGAATTTTAACGTCTGATTTAGACGGAGTGATCAAAGTGAATACAAGTGTAATTCGATAGTGAGCAAAGTGATATTGGACAAACTTCAGTGAGCAAAGTTTAGAATGGGGCATACTTCAGTGATCAATCCAGCCATTTTCCCTATTAAATATGAAAGAAACTAAAAAAAAAATTAATTCAACGCGACCCATATCTCATTATTTTAAAATTCCTTTCCATTTAGTAATTTAATGACTTTCAAAGTTTCAAAAATTGTAACAAATAGTGGTGGAATCCGAAAAAGAGCCTTCACAAATTCTCACACTTGTGTAGAAAACTATAGTAAATAGTTTGGGTGCTCAACAAAATCTAAAAAAATTACCACGCTCTCATGCTAATGCCCACTGTCCACCCATATAAAAATTTAGAAAAATTTATCTTCGAGCGACAAGGCCGCTATTAGGAATAGAGGAGGACACATGGGGTCTAGCGCGTGATAGAGACCCAAACATCGACCAAAATATGTGGAATTTTCACCATAACAATACTTAACTATCGTGAACGAATCCGACGGTCATATTTTCATTTTGTTTGTTTTAGACAAGTGAATCCGTACATGACTACTAATGTGGTATAACTTGTTTATTAGGTTACAAGTAAATGTATATGTTTCCAAACTAACTACACAAAAGGAACTAAATTTGAAAAAACCAACCGTATGATATGATTGATACAATGGAATATGGCAACGGTAGAAAAATCACATATTTTTTATAACGTTTGAGTCTCGATCTATTGCGTCAACCTGTGTTTCATTTTTGTTCTCTAAAGGACAGCCGTGTCACGGAAAGATAAATATCTCAAAAACTTTTCACGGGCACGTACATCGCATTATACTGAGAGCATGATAATTTTTTAAGAATTTTTCGAGTATCCGAGCTATTTATTTAGATTTTTTGAAGTTGTAAATAATTTTAAATAGTAAAATTGGACAAATAGGCGGCCTGAAAGGCGCCACGTGGCACTGTTTTTTTTTTTTTTAAACTTTTAAAAATGCTCAAATATTCCGAAAATCATAGTAAATAGCTCGAGTGCTCAATAAAATATCTAAAAATTACCACACTCTCATGATGATGTGTTCTGTCCATCCATATAAAAATTTAGAAAAAATTATTTTTGGGCGACACGGCTGCTCATAGGGAGAGAGGAGGACTCATGGGGTCTAAATCGTGATCGAGACCTAAACATCGACCAAAATATGCGAAATTTTCACCATAACAATACTTTACTATCGTGAACATATCTGACGGTCATATTTTCATTTTGTTTGTTTTAGGCAAGTGAATCCCTACATGGCTACTAATGTGATATAACTTGTTTATTAGGTTATATATAAATATATATGTTTCCAAACTAACTACACATAAGGAACAAAATTTGGAAAAACCGACCGTATGATATGATTGAATAAATGGAATATGACAACGGTAGAAAAATCACATATTTTTGATAACGTTTGAGTCTTAATCCATTGCGTTAACCCTTGTTTCATTCTTTCTCTTTAAAGGTCAACCCACAACACAAACTGAAACCCAGGCCTACAACCTCCACAAATGATTATTTCTTCTTGTTTTGGTTGATCTGACATGATTTGAGCAAAGGTTGATTATTCCCATAATATACCTAAGGTGCATAGAATCGGATATGTGAAAATGTTTTTTTTCTTTTAAAATTAGAAGCGTGTGCGTTCGGAAAGCGTTAGAATAAAATAATATATATTATATAATTATATATTATAGTGGTAGGCAGAAGACCACATCTCTTATAGTGGAGCTGCGCCACATAGAATCATATACCAAATAAATTAGAGCTTAAACCTAGAACATGTGATCTGACACCCATGTCCCTTGCATGTCATCTTCCCCACACATGTCTTCTCCTTCCCCCTTTTTATGTCCTCACCTTCTCTCTCCCTCACTTCTCTATGACACTCTCTCTCCGTCCCCCCAAAACCGACCGTAGGATATGATTGAATAAATGGAATATGACAACGGTAGAAAAATCATATATTTTTGATAACGTTTGAGTCTTAATCCATTGCGTCAACCCTTGTTTCATTCTTTCTCTTTAAAGGTCAACCCACAACACAAACTGAAACCCAGGCCTACAACCTCCACAAATGATTATTTCTTCTTGTTTTGGTTGATCTGACATGATTTGAACAAAGGTTGATTATTCCCATAATATACCTAAGGTGCATAGAATCGGATACATGAAAATGTTTTTTTTTTCTTTTAAAATTAGAAGCGTGTGCGTTCGGAAAGCGTTAGAATAAAATAATATATATTATATAATTATATATTATAGTGGTAGGCAGAAGACCACAGCTCTTATAGTGGAGCTGCGCCACATAGAATCATATACCAAATAAATTAGAGCTTAAACCTAGAACATGTGATCTGACGCCCATGTCCCTTGCATGTCATCTTCCCCACACATGTCTTCTCCTTCCCCCTTTTTATGTCCTCACCTTCTCTCTCCCTCACTTCTCTATAACACTCTCTCTCCTTCCCCCCCCCCCCCCCCCCGGCTTTCTCCTCCTCCTTCTTCTTCTGCACAAACCCAACATCAATTTCCCATTGACTTTCAATCTTTAGCTACTTTTCAATCCAGACAAACAAAACCCCATAAATTTTAAGCACATTACGATTGAACTGAATTCAAAACAAACCTTAGCAGCTTTGGTAGGGTCGATTTTGGGCTGAACTGATGACTTGATTTGCTGGACGTACTTCTGCACTCTTGCTCTTGTTCTTCAGCCCAAAGGTCTTGTCTTTCACCACCTTCTGCTTCTTCACCATGTCGGCCTTTGATGCCTTTGGCGGCATAGCTACTTCGAATTCGAGGACGTCAAAGTGAAATACAACAGTCTGGGGTTTCCGGTGTGAATCTAATTGAGGTCTCACGTGGCTGATTTGGTTGAATTTGAATTGGCAACGATGACTAGGGTTTTGGGGAGCAGCTCTCTTGGTGTGGCTTTTTCTGAGGGACTGAGAATGGCTCAAAGACTCGTCAAGAGGACTACACGAGTGAACTTACATTGTTGCCCTTGTATTGACCTCAGTAAAAACTGATTTGACCAACTCATAGAAAGTTACATTTGTACCCTTCTGTTAACATAAGGGCGTTAGGCGTGACTTCACGCTGGCGTTTTCAAGAAACTTTCTCATACCTCATACTTTGTGGGAGTAAATATTTTCAAAGCATGTTTTAAGGCACCAGTGAAGTGAGGTGGCTGGACATGATATATTTCCTCAACCTTCTTGATCATGTTTAGGACACGGTGGATTTGATAGCGGTCAACGTGGGGGAACATATTTTCAAGAATGCCTTTTGATGCCAGTAGGGTGTATATCGTCAAAAAGAGGAAATAATTGTTGGGGGTGAATTAAGAATACCCTCATGCTGATTTGTGTCACAAACAAAATGTTATCGCTTTGAGAGAATCAGGTCGAGGATATAAAGCAACGTGAATGTCATCGTGGTCAAAAGTATAATGTTAATGCTAAATTGGGTTGTGGATGAATTGGGCCGAAGCCGGATTGGGCTATGTTCGAATTGAGTTATAGATGTATTGACTCACTACCAGATCTTAGGGAATAGCCGACGAAAAAAATTTCGTCGGCTATGCCAATTTTTCGTCGGCTATAAGTCGTCGGGAAAACCCCGTCGGTAATACAATGGCCAACGAAAAAAACCAATTCGTCGGCTATAGTAGAGTATGGCCGACGAATTTACCGACGAAAATATTTTTTGTCGGCCAAACCTGGGAGAAATTGCCGATGATTTTCGTCGGGTATTTTCGAGTATGGCCGACGAAATTCATTAAGTATAGCCGACGAATTCATAAATTTTCGTCGGCTATTTCTTCAAAATATATTACTATTTTAATAGGTATTAATTAGTTATAGCAGACGAAATAATGCACTTTTCGTCGGCTATAAGTTGTATAGCCGACGAAAATTGGTAAAATTCGTCGGCTATAGAGATTATAGCCGACGAAATAATGCCAAAATCGTCGGCTATAACTGCATTTTGGGCAAAAAAAAAATACCGGATCGGAGGAGGGGAAGGAGGAGGAGGAGGGGGGGGGGGGGGGGGGGGGGAAAGGAGGAGAGAAAAAAGGCGGGAGGAATCGATTTAAAAGATTTAGAAGGAGAATAGCCGACGATTTAAAAGATTTCGTCGGCTATACTTAGAGAATAGCCGACGATTTAGTATATTTCGTCGGCTATACTTTGGAAAATCAACAGCCGTCGGATCTGAGTCATCCAACGGCGGACAATAAAAAGGCACGGATCAAGAGTTTAGCCGACGAAATATAATTTTCGTCGGCTAAACGTAGAGAATAGCCGACGAAATACAATGTTTCGTCGGCTATTCTATGAAAACATACTAAACTGTCGTTTTGAGGCCCTAAACGAACTCGAAAGCCCGAAAAGGCACACGTCGTGGCAAAGCACCGTGTTTGATTTCTGGCGTCGTTCCCTTTCCGGAATGGTATCACAATCATCATTTGGACGCCGGACGCCAAATCTGCAGTAAACCGGGTTTTGACTTATTTCATTATTTCAGCATACGGATTTTATCAGAATCTTGTCATTTTTCAACCGTAGACGTATTTCATTATTTCGGTCATATCTTATTTGATGACATATTTGCATTTGAAGAGTGTACGTATAGTAACTATTTGAAACTATACATTCACTTAAACACTTAGTAAACAAGTTAAGGAACATTAGTGCATATGTTCCGATTTTGAATATAAAAGTTTGGAAAATCTATTCCAACCGTCAGATATCACCGTTAAGATTAAATACATGTATGAAAAAAATCCAACTACATCTGACAACGTTAAATGCTCGATCGGGACGGTCAACCGGGTGAGTCAACCCTTTAAACGCTTAGAAATGGTAATTGGCCTGCCTAAATGACGTTTTTTTGCCTGACCTTCAACAGATAATAGTTTCAAATCGATGAGACGCAACTAATCGTATAAAAACTTTCCTCAAAATATTTACCGACCGTCAGGCTACCCATAGGAAAACGGAAGTAAAAAATAGTTAACCGCAACATTCGGCACACAGATTTTGTCGGAATCTTGTCATTTTTCAACCGTAGACGTATTTCATTATTTCGGTCATATCTTATTTCACGACACATTTGCATTTGAAGGACGAAGCAGTGGTTTGTCGATAGTGATAGAAAATGGAAGCTGTTTTTTTTTTTTTAATCATAGCCGACGAAATCAAACCTAGTACTCATCGGCCATACTTCCAAAAATTTTCGTCGGCTAAAGTTTCAGAGAAAGGCCGACGAAAATTCAAATCGTCGACTAAAATATGAATATAGCCGACGATTTTTTTTTTTACCAACGAAAAAAAAATCGTCGGCCATTCTAGGGGAATAGCCGACGATTTTTTTTTTTTTAGCGACGAAAATTTTATTTCGTCGGGAAAAGCCTTTTTTCTGGTAGTGACTCGCGGATAAATTGGGTTGTGGACACATCCAATCGCAGACGAATAAGTTGTGGATAGATCATGTCGCGGAAGAATTAAGTTGTGGACAGATTAAGTCATGAACGTGGTAAAGTAGAATTAGACAAATGGAGTAACCAGTCTTCATGAAAGTTGTGGAGCGCCGCGATACGAGTTCGTAAACACGTGGCACGCGAAAAACGGACGTTTTCTGAGGGAGTTATGACATGCTATGTAATTTTTCAATTTTTGAAAGGGGGTATAAACATGATATGATTAACCTTAGGATAATGTCTATTTACTTTTGTTCCAAGTCACAGAGGATACGTGTCAATCGACACAGTTTTATCGTAGTCCTAGACTATATATTTTGTATTGATGCCATTTCTGGACAGAGAAGAATATCATCTATCAACTACTGTTTTCAGTCCCTCTACTTTATGCTCCTGCTTTCCTTTCTTTCATTTTGTTGCATCCCTTTTCAATTCCAGCAGTGCACCTAACATTTGGTATTCAGAGCCTATGACCCTGCGGGGAATACAAAACCAAAACCCATCCCAACTCATGCCCAATGCTATGATTCTGCCACTCCCATCCACACAGACACAAGAGTCCTCAACGGATCCCCCACCACCACCGTCCCCATCCTCACCACCACCGCTAAACCTTGAGACTTTGCAAGCCCAGAATATCGATTTGCACCACTCACTCTCAACCCTTACCCAATCTCGGTTGGATTTCCAAAGACATATGTCAGCTAATTTTGATGCCCTCAAGAACACTGTGATTCAGTGCATCGTCCAGTGACCAACCCAGCTCCCAACATCACTGGTGTTACAAGCAACTACACTGACAACGTTCCAACCACCGCCACCACAGAACACGGGGTCTAGCTCCAACACTTCTGACCAGCAAAATGGGTTCCACAACCGTCCGTCAGCCCCAGCTGGTTTTCCTCCTCCTGTTTTTTCACCTCAACACACATTCTCTTCAACAAGTCCACCTCAAACCAATACCACCACCCCATTTTGCACTCAACCCACCTTCTTCTCCACCGGCTCAACATACGCCACCACCATGTCCCAATTTTCAGACTACTCACCTGGCGCGTCTGCTTCCCAACAACCTCTCATCCGAACAAAACCGTCCACACCACCAACTTTCGACCCAAACCATCATCGCCCACCAACCTTTGACCCCACTTCATATCGCCCCCCAAAAATCGACCTCCCCCGGTTTAATGGTGACGACCCAGTAGGTTGGCTAGCCATGGCCGAGCGCTACCTTAAGGTGCAGCGAGTTCCACCCCACGAACGAGTGGCAACAATCGGGTCTCTCCTTGGACCAGATGCATCCATATGGATGAACGCATTCGAGATGCGAAACCCAATCGCAACCTGGGATAGATTCGTCATCACACTACCAGAAAAATGAGTTTTGCAGACGAAAAAAAAAAACAACGGCCGACGAAATGATTTTTCGTCGGCTATTCCCAGGAATGGCCGACGAAAATTTTTTTTCGTCGCTAAAAAAAAAAAATCGTCGGCCATTCTATACCCGACGATTTTTATTTCGTCGGTAAAAAGTAAAAATCGTCGGCTATTCTACAAGAATGGCCGACGATTTTTATTTTCGTCGGCTATACTCCAAGAATGGCCGACGAATTAATATTTTCGTCGGCTATAAAACTTTTGGAGTATGGCCGACGAATTTTACAATTTCGTCGGCTATAAGTCTTTATATTTTCTGATCTGGACAGCAGCTGCTCATTTGCAAAAAACGGGAGAAAGAGTGAAAAATCAGTGGATATTGTTGAAATCCGTCCTCTCTTACATTGTGAAGCTATATATAGGTACGTACATGTGTATATATGTTGATTTTGGGTTTTAGTTGCATGAGTTGATTTTGAGTTTTAATATATGTTTTGATGTTATTTTAATCCTAAAGAGTAATCGGTTTTGATGTTATTTTAATTAGTGTTAAAAAAATAATGATGATGTTAGTGACACTTCGGGTAGCATAAGTCCTCTTTCTCGTGCTTCGATAAAAGGAAAACAGAATATCTGACGGTTTCTGGAGCTTTTATCAAAACAGAATGATGATCAGAAGGTCATCCAGGCTACTAAATTGGTCAAACCGAAAGATCCTTTTTTCGCAGTTATCTTGCAACCATTCAACTTCATTAACTGCTATCTGGTGAGGATTAAGTAGTTAATGAAGTCGAATGGTTACAAGATAACTGCGAAAAAAGGATCTTTCGGTTTGAACATTTTAGTAGCCTGGATCACCTTCTGATCATCATTCTGTTTTGATAAAAACTCCAGAGAGCTTGGCATTCTGTTTTCCTTTCATCGAAGCACGAGAAAGAGGACTTATGCTACCCGAAGTGTCACTAACATCATCATTATTTTTTTATTTTTTTCATAGAATAGCCGACGAACAATGCATCATTTCGTCGGCTATAATAATAATGGCCGACGAAAATTAATTATTTCGTCGGCCATAAGTTTTTTTAAAATAAATATTACATTTATGGCCGACGAAAATTAATTATTTCGTCGGTAAAAATTAAAAATCGTCGGCAAAAAAAAAATTTCGTCGGCCATACACATAGAATGGCCGACGATTCATTATTTCGTCGGCCATACACATAGAATGGCCGACGATTTAAAGTTTTTCGTCGGCTATAATCCTATAATGGCCGACGATTTAAAGTTTTCGTCGGCTATATAACTTTGGGAAGAATGGCCGACGAAGTTGGCAATTTCGTCGGCTATAAGTCTTTATATTTTCAGATCTGGACAGAAGCTGCTCATTTAAAAAAAAAACGGGAGAAAGAGTGAAAAATCTGTGGGTATTATTGAAATCCGTCCTCTCTTACATTGTGGAGCTATATATAGGTATGTATATATATATATGTGTATATATATATGTTGATTTTGAGTTTTAGTGATTTTGATATAGTAAGTGATTTTTTGTTTTGTTGTTGTTTTAGTGTTAGAATGTATGTATATATGTTGATTTTGAGTTGTAGTTGAGTTGATTTTCAGTTAGAGTATAATTATGTGTTTTAATTTAATAATGTTATTTTAATTAGTGTTAAAATATATATAAATATGTTAATTAATGGTTGTTGATAGTGTAATGAACTTAGGTATAATTTTTGTTAATTAATGGTATATATATATATGAGTTGATGTTGATAATAATATATATTGTAATATATATGTGTTAATTAATTTATTATTAATTAAAGTTATACATATATATTATTATCAGGCTATATATGGATCGAGATAAGAGTTGGATTTCGCTTCCAAGGCATGACCGACGATACACTACAGGAGTTGTGGATTTTATGCAGTTCGTCGAAGAAAATGCAAAAGGACCGTACCATTATTGCCCGTGCAAGAAATGTAAGTGTCGCAGTGATATGTGTCGATTTCCGATTAGGAAAGTATGGGAGCACCTAAAGAGCAATGGGTTTTGGCCGAAGTACACACGTTGGATATATCACGGTGAGCCATCATTAGATGGATCGCATGATCATGGGCAGTATTTTGAGGCGGGCAGTAGTAGTACATCCAACGATCCAACAATGACATTCGTCAACGACGTGTTTCCTTTTGAAAGCGGTGTACATGGGGAACAATATATGCAGGACCCGGTGCAGCCGTTCCCACAAGTTGTCAACACTGCTGCCTTTGACAAGTACAACAAACTGATTGCATTGCAACAGACCCCTGTGTGTTCAAGTTCTGAGAAGACAGTTCTTGAAAGTGTGATGGAGGTAATGAGGATTAAAGTCGAGACAAAATCGACTATCAGGCAAGTAGATGAATATCTACAGTACACTTCTTCGTTGTTGGAGGAGGGTCATCGTAATCCTACCAATCACTGTCAGGTCCGAAGTATCCTCAAAGATCTAGGGCTTTCCTACATTAAGATCCATACATGCGCATTTGACTGCGTTCTCTTCTGGGGTAAAGATGCAGAAGGGAATGACCTTGCTAGCCTTGACGCATGTCCGATATGTCAGTCTGACCGATATAAGTTGACGGGAGCAGGCAATAGGAAACCTGTGAAAGTGCTTCGGTATTTTCCGTTGAGAGATAGGCTTGAGCGGTTGTACATGTCAGAAACCACCGCAAAAGCTATGAGGTGGCACGGTGAGCGGGACGCGGGAGACACAGATATCATGACACACATCTCTGACGGAGCGGCTTGGAAGCATATAAACAATGAGTTTCCTTATTTTGCGTCAGATGTCAGAAACGTCAGGCTCGGGCTCTCAACTGACGGGTTCAACCCTTTCGGCACCATGAGTCTTTCATACAGTATATGGCCGGTGGTTTTGGTACCTTACAACCTTCCTCCGTGGATGTGCATGAAGAAGGAATATAATATGTTGACGTTGTTGATTCCGGGGCCTGGTTACCCAGGGAAATGTCTCGATGTGTATATGAGACCATTGATTGAAGAGCTTAAGGTATTGTGGGACGTTGGTCATCCCACTTTTGACAAGTACAAGCAGGAGACGTTCCAGATGCATGCCATGGTTATTGGTACCATCAGTGATTTTCCTGCTTATGAGATGTTGTCGGGCAGCGTTGTCAGGGGATACAAGGCTTGTCCAGAGTGCCTCACCGATTATGGGAGCACCCCTCATTGCAACAAGATATGCCGAATGGGTCATCGTGTGTTCCTTCCGGCGGATCACCACTGGCGTTACGAGTCCGCCGCATTTGATGGAACCGAAGAACACGGCCGTGCTCCCAGAAGATGGACAGGAAGAGAAATTTTAGCAAGACTTAATGAGTACGATTTTGGGCCCCTCAGCAATCATCCCGATATTGTAGCGGAAATACCTGAAAGGCCTGAGGAGTACAAATTCTGGACACATAGGAGCATATTGTGGGAACTCCCGTACTGGTGTGAGTTGCTGATCCGACACTTCCTAGACGTTATGCACATAGAAAAAAATGTTTCTGAAAGTGTGGTGGGCACAACGCTGAACTTGGAGGGGAAGACGAAAGACGGTCCTAAGGCTCGCACTGATATGCAAAACATGAATATCAGAAAACCACTATGGTTGAAACAAGGGAAGAGAAAAATGCCTCAAGCTCCTTACACCGTCAAGCCTGAGCATAAATAAGAAATTTTGCATTGGATAAGTCGGGCCAAGTATCCTTCAGGCTTTGCTGGAAATATAGCCAAGTGTGTCAACAGACAATGCAACAATCTGTACGGGTTGAAAAGTCATGACAATCATATCCTGCTACAACGTCTCTTCCCTGTTTTCATTCGACCGTTCCTTCCCCGTCACGTTGTGGAGCCGTTAGTAGCGTTGGCAAGATTTTTCCAGAAGGTATGCACACGGGAAGTGAGAAAATCTGACCTCCGGGAAATGCAACAAGACATCGTTCATATCATGTGTAAATTTGAGATGATATTTCCTCCAAATTTTTTCGACATCATGCCTCACCTCATGATCCATCTTCCTCGGCAGTTGTTGCTTACCGGTCCTGTGCACTTCACTTGGATGTATCCGATGGAAAGGTACGTATTTTACACCTTATGTTAATTTCCTCATCAATATATGTGATATAGTGTTAATGTATTATCATAACACTTTAAAAACTTGATTTATAGGCAACTTGGACAATACGGTGGTTTTGTCCAAAACAGATCCGCACCTGAAGGATGTATAGCTGAAGCATATATTGCGCACGAGTGCGTTACCTACATGAAGCTGTATTTCGGAGCGTTACAGGAAAGCATACCGGAAGATGTACCTTCACAGTTCAATCTTTCCATACTCTCCGACGATGTTGTACTCGGTGGAAACATGCCAGTTTCCTATAAGTTGAAAGATTATGAGGTAGTCATTGCACATTGGTGGGTACTAATCAACTGTCCAGAAGTTCAGTTTTGGAAGGACACATCTACGCTGTGAAGGAGTAGCAAGTGATCGCGATTACCACAACCAGACATTCGCAGAGTATTTCGGCCGCTGGGTACGTACCTTTAACACTATTTTATACGTGTTCATATATTATTGTGTATATTTATTCATATTTATAGTTGATTCTGATGGTTGCAGATGGACCTTATTGCAAATGATAATCACCCAAATTGGTCGCACGAACTCAGACTTTTAGCGAGGAGGCCGGTCTATTCAAAAGTTTATGCGACGTGCAAGGTGAATGGTGTGTTATTTCGATGTGAAGACAGAGACCTCAGACTGAAAACACAAAATTCAGGGGTTATGGCACATGGTGGGGATGGTGGAGTTGACTATTACGGTGTTCTCCATTCAGTTGTGGAACTGCATTACGGGGAAGGCATGAAAGTGCACCTTTTCAAGTGTAGATGGTTTGACACACGGCCGCAGAGCATGAAAACCGATCAATACGGCGTAAGTTCTGTGAACACTAGTACATCATGGTATGAGGACGACCCGTTCGTTTTAGCCACATGGGTGAAACAAGTGTTTTATCTTGATGATCTCGCCAAGGGTGACCCGTGGAAAGTAGTCAACACTATCCACCATCGCAACATTTACCGGACGTCTACACTTGGAGTGGCCGAAGAGAACGAGGAAGGGGGCACCGCGTATTGTTTCTGCCTAAACCCGGGGGTCTAGTAGATACAGGACAATAATTAAGCTATACCGAACACTGCAAGTATAGTGGTTCACCGTGCCATCGGAGGGCACGGCTACGTCCACTTGGAATCCAGTAGGCGTGGCCAATAAGCCATCGGGTTACAAGGGTGGAATGCCTTGGATCCAAGATCCCTAATACTAAGGGGGAAGCCTTCTATTTATAGAGAAGGAAGGCTTCCTCCTTTACCATGTTTCCAATGTGGGATGCTTTACTACACTATTACATATTTCCCTACTCACGAAGCTACTTCAGGCGCCCGGTGGCACTGCTTCCGAGCACGGCACCGGTGATGTGGAACCATGGAGATGTAGCCGGGGTGCTGGACTACTCGCTAGATGCCGGAAGTAGGACCCCCGACGCCGGTTGCACGGTCCACGAGGTCGCCGGATGTGCTTGGCGGTATACTATATGTACTGTCAACAAGTCCCCCAAGTTCCCGAGTAAGAGTGCAATCTTACTTGGGGAGTTAATCATCATGTGCCGCCAAGCGTAGGCGGTGACCGAGTCACCCCTACTACCGACCTACTACCTCCAGTCCCCCAAGTCCCTAAGTAAGATTGGGCTCTTCTCGAGGTGTCCGAATGTCGAGTCCCCCAAGTTCGTGCTGGAGATGTGACTTGGCCGGGAGTGTTGGGGTGCCGGGAGTGATGAGGTGGTGGGTGGCCAGGGAGGATCCGGGTTTGACCGGTCCTGACGCGCTGAAGCCTGATCGGGCGGTGCTGAATCCGGGGTGACCCGCCGGAGGGGGTGACTCGCCGGATAGGACCGGTACGATCGGAGAGCAAGGCGATTCCGTCCGGGCGCTCGGCCATCGGACGGATCGGAGCAAGGCGTCTGGTGGCACTCGGCCATCGGACGGATCGGACAGCAAGGCGATTCCGTCCGGGCGCTCGGCCATCGGACGGATCGGAGCAAGGTGTCCGTCCGGGCGCTCGGCCATCGGACGGATCGGAGCACTGGCGACTCCGTCCGGGCGTAAAGCCGTCGGACGGATCGGAGTGCTCGGCGATCCCGTCCGGGCGCTTCGGCACCGGACGGATCGAAGAACTGGCGACTCCGTCCGGGCGCTGAGCCGTCGGACGGATCGGAGAGCTGGCGATACCGTCCGGGCGCTGAGCCGTCGGACGGATCGGTGAACTGGCGATCCGGTCCGGGCGCTTCGGCACCGGACGGATCGGAGAGCTGGCGATACCGTCCGGGCGCTTCGGCACCGGACGGATCGGAGAGCTGGCGATCCGGTCCGGGCGCTTCGGCACCGGACGGATCGGAGAGCTGGCGATCCGGTCCGGGCGCCTCGGCACCGGACGGATCGGAGAGCTGGCGACTCCGTCCGGGCGCCTCGGCACCGGACGGATCGGAGAGCTGGCGACTCCGTCCGGGCGCTAAGCCGTCGGACGGATCGGTGTGCTCGGCGATTCCGTCCGGGCGTCAAGACACCGGACGGATCGGAGAGTTGGCGATTCCGTCCGGGCGCTGAGCCGTCGGACGGATCGGTGTGTTCGGCGATCCCGTCCGGGCGTCAAGCCACCGGACGGATCGGAGAGCTGGCGATTCCGTCCGGGCGCTGAGCCGTCGGACGGATCGGTGAGCTGGCGATACCGTCCGGGCGTCAAGACACCGGACAGATCGGAGAGCTGGCGATACCGTCCGGGCGCTAAGCCGTCGGACGGAGCGGTGTGCTCGGCGATTCCGTCCGGGCGCTGAGCCGTCGGACGGATCGGTGAGCTGGCGATACCGTCCGGGCGCTAAGCCGTCGGACGGATCGGTCTGCTCGGCGATTCCGTCCGGGCGCTGAGCCGTCGGACGGATCGGAGAGCTGGCGATACCGTCCGGGCGCTGAGCCGTCGGACGGATCGGTGAACTGGCGATCCGGTCCGGGCGCTAAGCCGTCGGACGGATCGGTGTGCTCGGCGATTCCGTCCGGGCGCTGAGCCGTCGGACGGATCGGAGAGCTGGCGATTCCGTCCGGGCGCTGAGCCGTGGGACGGATCGGTGAGCTGGCGATACCGTCCGGGCGCTAAACCGTCGGACGGATCGGAGAGCTGGCGATACCGTCCGGGCGCTAAACCGTCGGACGGATCGGAGAGCTGGCGATACCGTCCGGGCGCTGAGCCGTCGGACGGATCGGTGAACTGGCGATCCGGTCCGGGCGCTTCGGCACCGGACGGATCGGAGAGCTGGCGATACCGTCCGGGCGTCAAGACACCGGACAGATCGGAGAGCTGGCGATACCGTCCGGGCGCTAAGCCGTCGGACGGATCGGTGTGCTCGGCGATTCCGTCCGGGCGCTGAGCCGTCGGACGGATCGGTGAGCTGGCGATACCGTCCGGGCGCTAAGCCGTCCGACGGATCGGTGTGCTCGGCGATTCCGTCCGGGCGCTGAGCCGTCGGACGGATCGGAGAGCTGGCGATACCGTCCGGGCGCTAAGCCGTCGGACGGATCGGTGTGCTCGGCGATTCCGTCCGGGCGTCAAGACACCGGACGGATCAGAGAGCTGGCGATTCCGTCCGGGCGCTGAGCCGTCGGACGGATCGGTGTGCTCGGCGATCCCGTCCGGGCGTCAAGCCACCGGACGGATCGGAGAGCTGGCGATTCCGTCCGGGCGCTGAGCCGTCGGACGGATCGGAGAGCTGGCGATTCCGTCCGGGCGCTGAGCCGTGGGACGGATCGGTGAGCTGGCGATACCTTCCGGGCGCTAAACCGTCGGACGGATCGGAGAGCTGGCGATACCGTCCGGGCGCTGAGCCGTCGGACGGATCGGTGAACTGGCGATCCGGTCCGGGCGCTTCGGCACCGGACGGATCGGAGAGCTGGCGATACCGTCCGGGCGTCAAGACACCGGACAGATCGGAGAGCTGGCGATACCGTCCGGGCGCTAAGCCGTCGGACGGATCGGTGTGCTCGGCGATTCCGTCCGGGCGCTGAGCCGTCGGACGGATCGGTGAGCTGGCGATACTGTCCGGGCGCTAAGCCGTCGGACGGATCGGAGAGCTGGCGATACCGTCCGGGCGCTGAGCCGTCGGACGGATCGGTGAACTGGCGATCCGGTCCGGGCGCTTCGGCACCGGACGGATCGGAGAGCTGGCGATACCGTCCGGGCGTCAAGACACCGGACAGATCGGAGAGCTGGCGATACCGTCCGGGCGCTAAGCCGTCGGACGGATCGGTGTGCTCGGCGATTCCGTCCGGGCGCTGAGCCGTCGGACGGATCGGTGAGCTGGCGATACCGTCCGGGCGCTAAGCCGTCGGACGGATCGGTCTGCTCGGCGATTCCGTCCGGACGCTGAGCCGTCGGACGGATCGGAGAGCTGGCGATATCGTCCGGGCGCTGAGCCGTCGGACGGATCGGTGAACTGGCGATCCGGTCCGGGCGCTTCGGCACCGGACGGATCGGAGAGCTGGCGATACCGTCCGGGCGTCAAGACATCGGACAGATCGGAGAGCTGGCGATACCGTCCGGGCGCTAAGCCGTCGGACGGATCGGTGTGCTCGGCGATTCCGTCCGGGCGTCAAGACACCGGACGGATCAGAGAGCTGGCGATTCCGTCCGGGCGCTGAGCCGTCGGACGGATCGGTGTGCTCGGCGATCCCGTCCGGGCGTCAAGCCACCGGACGGATCGGAGAGCTGGCGATTCCGTCCGGGCGCTGAGCCGTCGGACGGATCGGAGAGCTGGCGATTCCGTCCGGGCGCTGAGCCGTGGGACGGATCGGTGAGCTGGCGATACCTTCCGGGCGCTAAACCGTCGGACGGATCGGAGAGCTGGCGATACCGTCCGGGCGCTGAGCCGTCGGACGGATCGGTGAACTGGCGATCCGGTCCGGGCGCTTCGGCACCGGACGGATCGGAGAGCTGGCGATACCGTCCGGGCGTCAAGACACCGGACAGATCGGAGAGCTGGCGATACCGTCCGGGCGCTAAGCCGTCGGACGGATCGGTGTGCTCGGCGATTCCGTCCGGGCGCTGAGCCGTCGGACGGATCGGTGAGCTGGCGATACTGTCCGGGCGCTAAGCCGTCGGACGGATCGGAGAGCTGGCGATACCGTCCGGGCGCTGAGCCGTCGGACGGATCGGTGAACTGGCGATCCGGTCCGGGCGCTTCGGCACCGGACGGATCGGAGAGCTGGCGATACCGTCCGGGCGTCAAGACACCGGACAGATCGGAGAGCTGGCGATACCGTCCGGGCGCTAAGCCGTCGGACGGATCGGTGTGCTCGGCGATTCCGTCCGGGCGCTGAGCCGTCGGACGGATCGGTGAGCTGGCGATACCGTCCGGGCGCTAAGCCGTCGGACGGATCGGTCTGCTCGGCGATTCCGTCCGGACGCTGAGCCGTCGGACGGATCGGAGAGCTGGCGATATCGTCCGGGCGCTGAGCCGTCGGACGGATCGGTGAACTGGCGATCCGGTCCGGGCGCTTCGGCACCGGACGGATCGGAGAGCTGGCGATACCGTCCGGGCGTCAAGACATCGGACAGATCGGAGAGCTGGCGATACCGTCCGGGCGCTAAGCCGTCGGACGGATCGGTGTGCTCGGCGATTCCGTCCGGGCGCTGAGCCGTCGGACGGATCGGTGAGCTGGCGATACCGTCCGGGCGCTAAGCCGTCGGACGGATCGGAGAGCTAGCGATACCGTCCGGGCGCTGAGCCGTCGGACGGATCGGTGAACTGGCGATCCGGTCCGGGCGCTTCGGCACCGGACGGATCGGAGAGCTGGCGATACCGTCCGGGCGTCAAGACACCGGACAGATCGGAGAGCTGGCGATACCGTCCGGGCGCTAAGCCGTCGGACGGATCGGTGTGCTCGGCGATTCCGTCCGGGCGCTGAGCCGTCGGACGGATCGGTGAGCTGGCGATACCGTCCGGGCGCTAAACCGTCGGACGGATCGGAGAGCTGGCGATACCGTCCGGGCGCTGAGCCGTCGGACGGATCGGTGAACTGGCGATCCGGTCCGGGCGCTTCGGCACCGGACGGATCGGAGAGCTGGCGATACCGTCCGGGCGTCAAGACACCGGACAGATCGGAGAGCTGGCGATACCGTCCGGGCGCTAAGCCGTCGGACGGATCGGTGTGCTCGGCGATTCCGTCCGGGCGCTGAGCCGTCGGACGGATCGGTGAGCTGGCGATACCGTCCGGGCGCTAAGCCGTCGGACGGATCGGTGTGCTCGGCGATTCCGTCCGGGCGCTGAGCCGTCGGACGGATCGGAGAGCTGGCGATACCGTCCGGGCGCTGAGCCGTCGGACGGATCGGTGAACTGGCGATCCGGTCCGGGCGCTTCGGCACCGGACGGATCGGAGAGCTGGCGATACCGTCCGGGCGCTTCGGCACCGGACGGATCGGAGAGCTGGCGATCCGGTCCGGGCGCTTCGGCACCGGACGGATCGGAGAGCTGGCGATCCGGTCCGGGCGCCTCGGCACCGGACGGATCGGAGAGCTGGCGACTCCGTCCGGGCGCCTCGGCACCGGACGGATCGGAGAGCTGGCGACTCCGTCCGGGCGCTAAGCCGTCGGACGGATCGGTGTGCTCGGCGATTCCGTCCGGGCGTCAAGACACCGGACGGATCGGAGAGTTGGCGATTCCGTCCGGGCGCTGAGCCGTCGGACGGATCGGTGTGTTCGGCGATCCCGTCCGGGCGTCAAGCCACCGGACGGATCGGAGAGCTGGCGATTCCGTCCGGGCGCTGAGCCGTCGGACGGATCGGTGAGCTGGCGATACCGTCCGGGCGTCAAGACACCGGACAGATCGGAGAGCTGGCGATACCGTCCGGGCGCTAAGCCGTCGGACGGAGCGGTGTGCTCGGCGATTCCGTCCGGGCGCTGAGCCGTCGGACGGATCGGTGAGCTGGCGATACCGTCCGGGCGCTAAGCCGTCGGACGGATCGGTCTGCTCGGCGATTCCGTCCGGGCGCTGAGCCGTCGGACGGATCGGAGAGCTGGCGATACCGTCCGGGCGCTGAGCCGTCGGACGGATCGGTGAACTGGCGATCCGGTCCGGGCGCTAAGCCGTCGGACGGATCGGTGTGCTCGGCGATTCCGTCCGGGCGCTGAGCCGTCGGACGGATCGGAGAGCTGGCGATTCCGTCCGGGCGCTGAGCCGTGGGACGGATCGGTGAGCTGGCGATACCGTCCGGGCGCTAAACCGTCGGACGGATCGGAGAGCTGGCGATACCGTCCGGGCGCTAAACCGTCGGACGGATCGGAGAGCTGGCGATACCGTCCGGGCGCTGAGCCGTCGGACGGATCGGTGAACTGGCGATCCGGTCCGGGCGCTTCGGCACCGGACGGATCGGAGAGCTGGCGATACCGTCCGGGCGTCAAGACACCGGACAGATCGGAGAGCTGGCGATACCGTCCGGGCGCTAAGCCGTCGGACGGATCGGTGTGCTCGGCGATTCCGTCCGGGCGCTGAGCCGTCGGACGGATCGGTGAGCTGGCGATACCGTCCGGGCGCTAAGCCGTCCGACGGATCGGTGTGCTCGGCGATTCCGTCCGGGCGCTGAGCCGTCGGACGGATCGGAGAGCTGGCGATACCGTCCGGGCGCTAAGCCGTCGGACGGATCGGTGTGCTCGGCGATTCCGTCCGGGCGTCAAGACACCGGACGGATCAGAGAGCTGGCGATTCCGTCCGGGCGCTGAGCCGTCGGACGGATCGGTGTGCTCGGCGATCCCGTCCGGGCGTCAAGCCACCGGACGGATCGGAGAGCTGGCGATTCCGTCCGGGCGCTGAGCCGTCGGACGGATCGGAGAGCTGGCGATTCCGTCCGGGCGCTGAGCCGTGGGACGGATCGGTGAGCTGGCGATACCTTCCGGGCGCTAAACCGTCGGACGGATCGGAGAGCTGGCGATACCGTCCGGGCGCTGAGCCGTCGGACGGATCGGTGAACTGGCGATCCGGTCCGGGCGCTTCGGCACCGGACGGATCGGAGAGCTGGCGATACCGTCCGGGCGTCAAGACACCGGACAGATCGGAGAGCTGGCGATACCGTCCGGGCGCTAAGCCGTCGGACGGATCGGTGTGCTCGGCGATTCCGTCCGGGCGCTGAGCCGTCGGACGGATCGGTGAGCTGGCGATACTGTCCGGGCGCTAAGCCGTCGGACGGATCGGAGAGCTGGCGATACCGTCCGGGCGCTGAGCCGTCGGACGGATCGGTGAACTGGCGATCCGGTCCGGGCGCTTCGGCACCGGACGGATCGGAGAGCTGGCGATACCGTCCGGGCGTCAAGACACCGGACAGATCGGAGAGCTGGCGATACCGTCCGGGCGCTAAGCCGTCGGACGGATCGGTGTGCTCGGCGATTCCGTCCGGGCGCTGAGCCGTCGGACGGATCGGTGAGCTGGCGATACCGTCCGGGCGCTAAGCCGTCGGACGGATCGGTCTGCTCGGCGATTCCGTCCGGACGCTGAGCCGTCGGACGGATCGGAGAGCTGGCGATATCGTCCGGGCGCTGAGCCGTCGGACGGATCGGTGAACTGGCGATCCGGTCCGGGCGCTTCGGCACCGGACGGATCGGAGAGCTGGCGATACCGTCCGGGCGTCAAGACATCGGACAGATCGGAGAGCTGGCGATACCGTCCGGGCGCTAAGCCGTCGGACGGATCGGTGTGCTCGGCGATTCCGTCCGGGCGCTGAGCCGTCGGACGGATCGGTGAGCTGGCGATACCGTCCGGGCGCTAAGCCGTCGGACGGATCGGAGAGCTAGCGATACCGTCCGGGCGCTGAGCCGTCGGACGGATCGGTGAACTGGCGATCCGGTCCGGGCGCTTCGGCACCGGACGGATCGGAGAGCTGGCGATACCGTCCGGGCGTCAAGACACCGGACAGATCGGAGAGCTGGCGATACCGTCCGGGCGCTAAGCCGTCGGACGGATCGGTGTGCTCGGCGATTCCGTCCGGGCGCTGAGCCGTCGGACGGATCGGTGAGCTGGCGATACCGTCCGGGCGCTAAACCGTCGGACGGATCGGAGAGCTGGCGATACCGTCCGGGCGCTGAGCCGTCGGACGGATCGGTGAACTGGCGATCCGGTCCGGGCGCTTCGGCACCGGACGGATCGGAGAGCTGGCGATACCGTCCGGGCGTCAAGACACCGGACAGATCGGAGAGCTGGCGATACCGTCCGGGCGCTAAGCCGTCGGACGGATCGGTGTGCTCGGCGATTCCGTCCGGGCGCTGAGCCGTCGGACGGATCGGTGAGCTGGCGATACCGTCCGGGCGCTAAGCCGTCGGACGGATCGGTGTGCTCGGCGATTCCGTCCGGGCGCTGAGCCGTCGGACGGATCGGAGAGCTGGCGATACCGTCCGGGCGCTGAGCCGTCGGACGGATCGGTGAACTGGCGATCCGGTCCGGGCGCTTCGGCACCGGACGGATCGGAGAGCTGGCGATACCGTCCGGGCGCTTCGGCACCGGACGGATCGGAGAGCTGGCGATCCGGTCCGGGCGCTTCGGCACCGGACGGATCGGAGAGCTGGCGATCCGGTCCGGGCGCCTCGGCACCGGACGGATCGGAGAGCTGGCGACTCCGTCCGGGCGCCTCGGCACCGGACGGATCGGAGAGCTGGCGACTCCGTCCGGGCGCTAAGCCGTCGGACGGATCGGTGTGCTCGGCGATTCCGTCCGGGCGCTGAGCCGTCGGACGGATCGGTGAGCTGGCGATACCGTCCGGGCGCTAAGCCGTCGGACGGATCGGTGTGCTCGGCGATTCCGTCCGGGCGCTGAGCCGTCGGACGGATCGGAGAGCTGGCGATACCGTCCGGGCGCTGAGCCGTCGGACGGATCGGTGAACTGGCGATCCGGTCCGGGCGCTTCGGCACCGGACGGATCGGAGAGCTGGCGATACCGTCCGGGCGCTTCGGCACCGGACGGATCGGAGAGCTGGCGATCCGGTCCGGGCGCTTCGGCACCGGACGGATCGGAGAGCTGGCGATCCGGTCCGGGCGCCTCGGCACCGGACGGATCGGAGAGCTGGCGACTCCGTCCGGGCGCCTCGGCACCGGACGGATCGGAGAGCTGGCGACTCCGTCCGGGCGCTAAGCCGTCGGACGGATCGGTGTGCTCGGCGATTCCGTCCGGGCGTCAAGACACCGGACGGATCGGAGAGTTGGCGATTCCGTCCGGGCGCTGAGCCGTCGGACGGATCGGTGTGTTCGGCGATCCCGTCCGGGCGTCAAGCCACCGGACGGATCGGAGAGCTGGCGATTCCGTCCGGGCGCTGAGCCGTCGGACGGATCGGTGAGCTGGCGATACCGTCCGGGCGTCAAGACACCGGACAGATCGGAGAGCTGGCGATACCGTCCGGGCGCTAAGCCGTCGGACGGATCGGTGTGCTCGGCGATTCCGTCCGGGCGCTGAGCCGTCGGACGGATCGGTGAGCTGGCGATACCGTCCGGGCGCTAAGCCGTCGGACGGATCGGTGTGCTCGGCGATTCCGTCCGGGCGTCAAGACACCGGACGGATCAGAGAGCTGGCGATTCCGTCCGGGCGCTGAGCCGTCGGACGGATCGGTGTGCTCGGCGATCCCGTCCGGGCGTCAAGCCACCGGACGGATCGGAGAGCTGGCGATTCCGTCCGGGCGCTGAGCCGTCGGACGGATCGGAGAGCTGGCGATTCCGTCCGGGCGCTGAGCCGTGGGACGGATCGGTGAGCTGGCGATACCGTCCGGGCGCTAAACCGTCGGACGGATCGGAGAGCTGGCGATACCGTCCGGGCGCTGAGCCGTCGGACGGATCGGTGAACTGGCGATCCGGTCCGGGCGCTTCGGCACCGAACGGATCGGAGAGCTGGCGATACCGTCCGGGCGTCAAGACACCGGACAGATCGGTGTGCTCGGCGATTCCGTCCGGGCGCTGATCCGTCGGACGGATCGGTGAGCTGGCGATACCGTCCGGGCGCTAAGCCGTCGGACGGATCGGTGTGCTCGGCGATTCCGTCCGGGCGCTGAGCCGTCGGACGGATCGGAGAGCTGGCGATACCGTCCGGGCGCTAAGCCGTCGGACGGATCGGTGTGCTCGGCGATTCCGTCCGGGCGTCAAGACACCGGACGGATCAGAGAGCTGGCGATTCCGTCCGGGCGCTGAGCCGTCGGACGGATCGGTGTGCTCGGCGATCCCGTCCGGGCGTCAAGCCACCGGACGGATCGGAGAGCTGGCGATTCCGTCCGGGCGCTGAGCCGTCGGACGGATCGGAGAGCTGGCGATTCCGTCCGGGCGCTGAGCCGTGGGACGGATCGGTGAGCTGGCGATACCGTCCGGGCGCTAAACCGTCGGACGGATCGGAGAGCTGGCGATACCGTCCGGGCGCTGAGCCGTCGGACGGATCGGTGAACTGGCGATCCGGTCCGGGCGCTTCGGCACCGGACGGATCGGAGAGCTGGCGATACCGTCCGGGCGTCAAGACACCGGACAGATCGGAGAGCTGGCGATACCGTCCGGGCGCTAAGCCGTCGGACGGATCGGTGTGCTCGGCGATTCCGTCCGGGCGCTGAGCCGTCGGACGGATCGGAGAGCTGGCGATTCCGTCCGGGCGCTGAGCCGTCGGACGGATCGGTGAGCTGGCGATACCGTCCGGGCGTCAAGACACCGGACAGATCGGAGAGCTGGCGATACCGTCCGGGCGCTAAGCCGTCGGACGGATCGGTGTGCTCGGCGATTCCGTCCGGGCGCTGAGCCGTCGGACGGATCGGAGAGCTGGCGATTCCGTCCGGGCGCTGAGCCGTCGGACGGATCGGTGAGCTGGCGATTCCGTCCGGGCGCTGAGCCGTCGGACGGATCTACCGTAAATCGATGCATTGGAATGCGTGCACCGTAGTGCGATGCATTGTAATGTGATGCATAATGATGGCAATACACTAGCCTGCGGGGAGGCCTGTTGGTGCGTGGAATAAGCCAATAGGTACCCCGGAGAGTGTTGCGGCTATGTTGAAGCGCCGGTTCAACACTTGCTAGTTCTTCTCAGCTTTTGTTGAATAAGCGATGAGGTAAATGTGCAGGTTTGTTAGCCTGCGGGGAGATTTGTTCTGTGTTAGAGATACAATCTGCCCTGTGGGATGGTGTAGAGATAACGAGTCTCCCCCATATGTCCCCAAAGGTATCGCAGTTCAGTGCGATGCAGGGTTTTTATCCCGCTGGACAGTATCGCGGTTCAATGCGACGCAGGGTTTTTATCCTGCTGGACAAGAGTACATGTGTTAGATGTAAACTCGCCCGGTTTATAAAGCCCAATGCGTTTGCCATGGAGGCGGGCGGACTCGACGGGCGACATGCCATATCGAAACGAGTCCCCCTGTGAAAAGCCATGGGTCCGGGTGATCATGCCGGAAAGTACTCTCAAGCTGGTTGGACATGATGGAACCGATGGGTTGGACCTCGCTCGGGCGACATGCCATATCGAAACGAGGTCTACATGCATTGGAATGCGTGCACCGTAGTGCTATGCATTGTAATGCGATGCATTGATGCGATGCATTGGAATGCGTGCACCGTAGTGCTATGCATTGTAATGCGATGCATTGATGCGATGCATTGGAATGCGTGCACCGTAGTGCTATGCATTGTAATGCGATGCATTGATGCGATGCATAATGGTATGAGCAGCACTAATAAGCGCATAATGACATGCGTGCAATGATGCATACTGATATGCGATGCATTGCTATGCTGAGATGATCAATCGATGCATAATGATGAGCAGCACTTTTATCACATGTCTAATTATCAATATTTCCCAACAGATTATGCACAGGTGAAGCACGCGTTGAGTAATAATAGATAGGTTAGAATACTTAGCTTTGGAGAAAGCCGTCGGGTGTTGGAATAGCATGCGGGAATAATTCCCGAGTTGCCCGGTGAGTGTCTACGGGTGTAGAGAGCAGCCTGATCTTGCTGCTTGGAGCAGTGGGTGTCCAGAGAAGATGCTTGGGTGCCAAAAGAATACTGCTGCAGCCCAATCTGCTGGAAGCTGGCCCAAGATGCTGCAATGCTGCCCGGCCCGGCCCGGCCCAAGATGCATGGATGATGACGTTGACCGGGTCATGCCATTTGAACTCTCCATTTCCCGCCAATTTCCTTTTGCTTCTCCTGCTCCTGCTTTCTCTCTTCTGCTTCTAATTCTTCTGCTTCGGCCGGACTGCCTTCTCGACCGGGGACTCTCTCGGCCGGCACCACCGCTCGGCCGGCACCTCCTCGGCCGGCACCTCCGCTCGGGGACTCTCTCTATCCTCTCGCCCGGGGACGCTCGTCCGGGGACTCTCGGCCGGACTCTCTCCTCGGCCGGGGCTCTCCATCTCGCCCTTGCGTCCGGCGGCCCATGCCCGGACCGGACCTGCTGGAAGCTGATGCGCCGGAGACGTGCTGCACCGGGGACGACGACCCGCACCGGAGCTGCCGAAAACTGTCCAGACGTGCCTCACCGGGGTCGACGATCCGCACCGGGGCTGCTGCACCGGGGAACGAAGCCGGGAAGGAGCTGAAGCGCCGGACCTGCTGCACGGAGCCGAAGCCGCACCGGAGCCCAACGCGCACGGAGCCTCGCGCGGGTTTGAAGGATTGGCCGAGCTGCATGGGTCACTGACCGGGCTGCATGCTGGGCCGTCGTGGATGGCAGCAGGCGACCGGGGAGAGGGCCGGCTGGGTGGTGCTGGCCGGCAGACTTGCTGTATCGGGAGATACCGCACCGGAGGGGTGACTCGGGAGAGGTGGAGATGCTCGGGGATGCTTGACTGGTGGAGACGCTCGGGGACTGCACCGGAGCTCACCGTGCCCGGAGTCTCACACGGGTTGACCACGCCGGGTGGGCTGCACGCCGGATGATGCTGTCCGGGAGGCTAGACGGCCGGGTGCTGCATGTCGGACCGGGAGAGGAGTTGATGGATGATGCCGGGAGATGCCCGGTGAATGTGCTGCACCGGAGAAGGAACCGGAGCCGGAGCCGGAGCCGGGGAGAGGACGAGCGCACCGGATAGCGGCGTACGGCCGGGGGTGCCCAAAGGAGTCAGCCGTTGACCCGCGTTGTCCGTGCTGACCCGGTTAGTCCTGGGCCGGTCCTTGCTGGGCCACTGGTCGGTGCTCCTGGCAGGCTCGCTGGCCTGGGCTGCTGGTGCTGGGCAGGGCTGGGCTGCCAGTTATCCTGTTGTCCGAGCAATAGCTTGCCGGCAGAGCAACACAGCCTTTGTAAGTATTCCCACAGACGGCGCCAATTGTTTCTGCCTAAACCCGGGGGTCTAGTAGATACAGGACAATAATTAAGCTATACCGAACACTGCAAGTATAGTGGTTCACCGTGCCATCGGAGGGCACGGCTACGTCCACTTGGAATCCAGTAGGCGTGGCCAATAAGCCATCGGGTTACAATGGTGGAATGCCTTGGATCCAAGATCCCTAATACTAAGGGGGAAGCCTTCTATTCATAGAGAAGGAAGGCTTCCTCCTTTACCATGTTTCCAATGTGGGATGCTTTACTACACTATTACATATTTCCCTACTCACGAAGCTACTTCAGGCGCCCGGTGGCACTGCTTCCGAGCACGGCACCGGTGATGTGGAACCATGGAGATGTAGCCGGGGTGCTGGACTACTCGCTAGATGCCGGAAGTAGGACCCCCGACGCCGGTTGCACGGTCCACGAGGTCGCCGGATGTGCTTGGCGGTATACTATATGTACTGTCAACACGTATCAAGAGCCCAACTCAAACGGTATTCCTGACTCCTCTTTTATTCGTCTAGACACGCCGGTGCGAATTCGACGTGAAGAGCCACTGCTTGTTGATGTTGATCCAATTGAAGAAACTAACGAGGACTCTAGTGGTGAGGAAAGACATAGATTACCCCTATCGAGCAATTCAGAAACCGAAGAAGACTCATCCGATGATTCCGATTACAATCCGACGGATTAAGTAATTTAAATGATGTAATCCTTTCATTTGTAATCAACTCATTTCTAATGAACGGGCGTGGGGATGAGCCTCCCAGCTAGGCTGGGTTCCAAACCCCTTAAACAAAAATTTGAAATATGTTGACTGTTGGGTTTCTGATTTTTTATGTTCAATTTTGGTTATATGTGAACAGGACATCGGAATAGGAGAAGTGTAAAACCACTGATTTTTTTGGTTTTTTTTTTCAGAGAATGGCCGACGAAAAATGCATTATTTCGTCGGCTAAACGGAGAATGGCCGACGAAAAATGCATTATTTCGTCGGCCATAATTTATTAAAAAAAAAAAAATTTACGAACAATGGCCGACGAAAACTAATTATTTCGTCGGCCATAATTTATTAAAAAAAAATATTTTACGAATAATGGCCGACGAAAACTAACTATTTCGTCGGCCATAATTTATTAAAAAAAAATATTTTACGAACAATGGCCGACGAAAACTAACTATTTCGTCGGCCATAAGTTATTTAAAAATAATTATTTACGAACAATGGCCGACGAAAAATAACTATTTCGTCGGCCATAAGTTTTTAAAAAAATAATAATATTACGAACAATGGCCGACGAACATTATATATGTCGTCGGCCATAAGTTTTTAACAGAAAACGACAAAACAATAGCCGACGAATACTAGGTTTGATTTCGTCGGCTATGATTAAAAAAAAAAACAAAAAAAGAGCTGTTTCCATTTTCTATCACTATCGACAAACCATTGCTTCATCCTTCAAATGCAAATGTGTCGTGAAATAAGACATGACCGAAATATTGAAATACGGCTACGGTTGAAAAATGGGAAGATTCCGACAAAATCTGTGTGCCGAATGTTGCGGTTTGCTGTTTTTTACTCCCGTTTTCCTATGGGTAGCCTGACGGGCGGTAAATATTTTGGGGGAAATTTTTATACGATTAGATGCGTCGCATCGATCTGAAACTATTCTCTGTTGAAGGTCAGGCCAAAAAACGTCATTTAGACGGCCCAATTTCCGTTTTACAGCGTTTAGAGGTTTGACTTTGCAGTTTGACCGTCCCGATCGAGCCTTTAACGTTGTCCGATAACTTTGGATTTTTTTTCATACATGTATTTCATCTTAACGGTGATATCTGACGGTTGAAATAGATTTTCCAAACTTTTAGATTCAAAATCGTAATATATGCACTAATGTTCCTTAACTTGTTTACTAAGTGTTTAAGTGAATGTGTAGTTTCAAATACCTACTATACGTAGACCCTTCAAATGCAAATGTGTCGTGAAATAAGACATGACCGAAATATTGAAATACGGCTACGGTTGAAAAATGGGAAGATTCCGACAAAATCTGTGTGCCGAATGTTGCGGTTTGCTGTTTTTTACTCCCGTTTTCCTATGGGTAGCCTGACGGGCGGTAAATATTTTGGGGGAAATTTTTATACGATTAGATGCGTCGCATCGATCTGAAACTATTCTCTGTTGAAGGTCAGGCCAAAATTTAGACGGCCCAATTTCCGTTTTACAGCGTTTAGAGGTTTGACTTTGCAGTTTGACCGTCCCGATCGAGCCTTTAACGTTGTCCGATAACCTTGGATTTTTTTTCATACATGTATTTCATCTTAACGGTGATATCTGACGGTTGAAATAGATTTTCCAAACTTTTAGATTCAAAATCGTAATATATGCACTAATGTTCCTTAACTTGTTTACTAAGTGTTTAAGTGAATGTGTAGTTTCAAATACCTACTATACGTAGACCCTTCAAATGCAAATGTGTCGTGAAATAAGACATGACCGAAATATTGAAATACGGCTACGGTTGAAAAATGGGAAGATTCCGACAAAATCTGTGTGCCGAATGTTGCGGTTTGCTGTTTTTTACTCCCGTTTTCCTATGGGTAGCCTGACGGGCGGTAAATATTTTGGGGGAAATTTTTATACGATTAGATGCGTCGCATCGATCTGAAACTATTCTCTGTTGAAGGTCAGGCCAAAAAACGTCATTTAGACGGCCCAATTTCCGTTTTACAGCGTTTAGAGGTTTGACTTTGTAGTTTGACCAAAAGTATAGCCGACGAAGTTATATTTCGTCGGCTAAAGTCTGGTGATCCGCGCCTTCCCATTATCCACCGTTGGATGGGGGAGATCGGACGGATTCTGAGGGACGAAGACTATAGCCGACGAATTATGTAATTTCGTCGGCTATGCCATAGCATGGCCGACGAAAAATGAATTATTTAATTTCGTCGGCTATGATATAGTATGGCCGACGAAATCGCTTTATTTCGTCGGCTATACTATATCATGGCCGACGAAATGGCTTTATGTCGTCGGCTATACTATATCATGGCCGACGAAATAAAGTGATTTCGTCGGCTATACTATCGGGTATAAGTAAAATGCAGCCGAACCCTAGCCTCCATTTGCCCGATTTTCCCTATCCTCCTCGAATCCGGCCCTCCTTCATCCGTCGATCCTCCTCCCTATTCCGGCAGCCCGGCGCCTCCTCCTCCTCCTCCTTGGTTCGGCAGCCCGGCAACTCCTCCTCCTCCTCCTTGGTTCGATCCGCCGCCCCTCCTCCTCCTCCTCCTCCCTGTTCCGGCAGCCCCGGCCGACCCTCCTCCTCCTCCTCCCTGTTCCGGCCGCCTCCCCCTCCCCCTCCTCCCCGATTCGGTACCGGCCGGCCTCCTTTTTTTTTTTTTTTTGTTATTTAATTGTTAATAAATTAAATTATGGTTAATAAATTATATATAATTGTTAATTTAGATATAATTGTTAATTTAGATATAATTGTTAATTTAGGTATAATTTATGTATTTATATGTTAATTTGTGTATAATTTATGTATTTATGTTAATTTAGGTATAATTTATGTATTTATGTTAATTTAGTTATAATTTAGGTTTTTATGTTAATGTATGTAATTTTTAGGTTTTTATGTTAATTTAGGTAATTTGTGTAAAATTTATTTTAATTGTATATAATTTAGGTGTAATTGTATAATTTATATGTATAAATTGGTTATTATATAAATCGGTAAATATTAAAATATGTTAGTATTATTGGGTATTATATTAATTAGAATTTGTTATTTAATATAATATAATTTAATATTAATTAATGTATTAATGCGTCTGGCTTTAGATGGCCGATGCATTAGGCAGTTGTTCGGAGGTCGTCGTTCTAGATCTAGAGGTTCTGGAAATGCCGCCGGTTCTGGAAATGCCGCCGGTTCCCCAGACTCCGAGAGGACGGCTAGCCAGCCTGAGAGGACCACCAGCCAGCCGCGGAGGAGTGTGGATGTAGCCCAGCCGCGGCGGAGTGTGAGTGCTCGGCACCAGACCCTTCTCCAGGCGGGGCGGCCGTCGAGCACTTCACTTCCGAATGTCGGTCCCTCTGTGGCGCCGAGGTTTAGTCGGCAGCTGTTTCACGAGGAGATAGCTGCCGACGTTCCTCAGGTTCGTATGCCTGAGGTTCATCGGGAGCCGATGCCGATGCCGAGTCCGACTCAGTTTGCTGGTGACTCGACTGAGGGGCCTACTCTCCCAAACCAGCTCTTCCTCCCCTACAACATTCCTGCGATACCCGAGGTCGACTATCAGGGTCGGCCCCAGTGGCCTGATATGCCTCAGTTTGTGAGTGCTGCGGAGGCATACCAGCAGCAGCCATGGGAGAGCCCTGACCTCCTGATTTCGGCGAGGAGAAAAGGAAAGTCGACGGCAACCGAATCATCGGGTTCAGGTAACATTCAATTTTATTAATTAAATATTTTATTAAAACTAACGCACTAATATTTAATTTTATTAACCAATCGTCGTTTATGTGATAGGGACAGGCGCTAGCAGTTCAACCCAGAGGAATACCAGAGGTGTCATTAGTTTTGAGACGCTCAGGAGAACGGTTGAACGGAGCGGGAGGATCCAGATTGACGAAGCTCCTAATCAGGAGGTTGGGGCGAAAAAGAAACGCGACTACTCGGGTTGCGTGGGTGCACTCATTAGGGACAGAGTCCCTATGTTGTGGGCTCGGTGGGCTGATGTGCCCGAAGAAATCAAGATGGAGTTGAACAACGCCGCGTCGGTGAGTAAATAAAAACATTTAATTTAGTTATCGTAATATTTAAAAATTTTCGGTATTTTTATAATTATAAAACTAATAAAATATTATCTTTCAGACATACTTTGTGGTTGCGGAACACAAGCGGGGTTGGGCGGACTCCCAACAGAGCTCGAGGTACGTTGGGAATGTCTTATTTGATAATTAGAAATATTTTATGATATTAATCATATTTCTAATGCACTTTTGTTTTTTTCGTAGGTTCAAAGAGTGGAAGAACGAGCTCCGTTCCCACTATAACGAGTACGGCAACCGTGGTCGTATGGGTACTCCCAGAGAGTTCATGTTCAGGGAGTACGAGTGGCGTTGGTTGAGGACCGTAGTCTTCGACAACCCGGCTATGATGGTAAATACTAAACTTCACTATAAATGTTTATTTTATTAAAATTTTAATTATTAGTTTAAATATTTTATAATTATTTCAGTTATATTTTTTGATGCATTTTTCTAATATTTTATTATTTGTTTGAAGGAACGGTCTCGGATAAACTCGGAGAACCGCCGCCGTAACACAATCCTCCATCACGGCGGTTCAAGGCCGTTTGCACAATATCAGGAGGAGGCGCTCAGAGATCATCCTGATTGCAACCCCTACGTGGAGACGTTCAAGATCGCTTATCCACAAGCGACAGACGATCTCGTAAGTCGTTCATTATGATTTTAAAATTTAAATTATTAATTTTACTTAACTATCCATTTGTTAGAATATTAATTTTTTTTCCCCGTCCAATTAGGAGCGGGTGACCCAGGCCGAACAAGAGGTGCTCCAGCAAATAGTTAGGGAGACACAACCGGACATCTCAGAGGCAGATTTGGAAGAAGCCGTGCGCCAGGTCGACCGCACCAATATCCAAACGGCGGCGAGGATGTTCAACGCAGCCTTCCCACACCAGTCCAACGAGTACTACTGCCGGGGTTTAGGAGGTTCTGGACAAGGGCTCCTGAAGACCACTAAGGGAGGTCAAAAGAAGGGAGGCGGCCAGACCCAACATATGAGGGGGGAAGTGCAGCGATTGGCCGCAGAATTGGCGACCTCGTCCCAGACAGTAGAGGAGCTGCGCCGCAGACAATATCAGTACCAGCAGTATCAGTTGGATATGGTTCGTTGGAATGCTGAGTGCGCCAGAATTCGGCAATACAACAACGACGGCAAGCAACAGTGGGTTTATGAGATGTTCGCGGCACAACAAGAAGGTCGTCCACCCCCGCTCCCGTTTCAGCAGTTAGTGGAGCCTCCAATGCCTCAACCTCCCGAGTTCGGTCAGCAGGATGATGCGCCTGATGCTGTAGATGACATCCTAGACTCTAGTAGTTTAGGGGATAATTAGGGTTATATTTTATGTATATTGGAACGAATTTAATAAAAATGGTATTTAGACGTGTTTCTTGTTGGTGCAAATGCATGAATTGTTTTTGTGATTTGCAGCTTGCTTGGAATGGTAATTTAGAAAATAATTTAATTTTTTTTTTCCAAATGCAAGAATAGCCGACGATTTTTGCATTATTTCGTCGGCTATAACAAGTATAGCCGACGAATTTTACCAATTTTCGTCGGCTATAACTTGTATAGCCGACGAAAAGTGCCTTATTTCGTCGGCTATAACTAATTAATACCTATTAAAATAGTAATATATTTCGAGGAAATAGCCGACGAAGTTTTATTAAATCGTCGGCTATAGTTAAAATACCATAGCCGACGAAATTTTATTAAATCGTCGGCTATAGTTAAAACAACATAGCCGACGAAATTTTATAAAATCGTCGGCTATAGTTAAAACACCATAGCCGACGAAATTTTAGTAAATCGTCGGCTATAGTTAAAACACCATAGCCGACGAAATTTTGGTAAATCGTCGGCTATAGTTAAAACATCATAGCCGACGAAATTTTATTAAATCGTCGGCCATACTTAATGGATTTCGTCGGCCATACTCAAAAATACCCGACGAAAGTCGTCGGCTATTTCACCCACGTTTGCCCGACGAATTTTGTGACTCGTCGGCCATACTTAACTATAGCCGACGAAATTTTTTTTTTCGTCGGCCATTGGTATTACCGACGGCGTATTACCGACGACTTATGGCCGACGAAATTTTCGTCGGCAGAGGGTATAGCCGACGAAAAAATGGAATGGCCGACGAAAAAATTTTCGTCGGCTATTCTTCCGTATCTGGTAGTGTCACCTTCCTAGAACACTTTGGTGGTGGAAGCACGAATGATTTCAAAGCGGCTATCTCCCACCTCCAGCAACGCGGCTCGATGAATGATTTCATCGCAGAGTTCACTAAGATGTCCTGTCGTGCTCCAGATTGGCCGGAAAATCAACTGCTACCCATGTTTCTCGGCGGTCTAAAACCAGAAATTTACCACATGGTTGCGGCGTTGGACCCACAATCGCTCTCGATGGCTCAACGCCTAGCACGGCGATTCGAAGCCCATGATGATGACCTCAAGGCGGCGTGTGGGTACAAGCCCTACTCCTGGTCTCTCCACCAATGCTCCTACAGTGGTCCCACCAAACTCACACCTCACACAACAAGCCAAACCACCCATCCTAATCCGATTCAAACCAGAAACCCACCCACCCAGACAACTCCTGCCAATCACCCCAAATTTTAAAACAGGCAACCCTTTCGCCAATGGACCACAAAGGACCAACAAGAACGCAGGGCGTAAAACCTTTGCTTCCACTGCGACGGCTGTACACACCTAACCATGTGTGCAAAAAACCAGTGTTGGCCATTTTGGAATGCCCAACCCAAAGTGAGGCAGCGCACGACGAACCCGCTGAGCCCACACAAGACGACCCAACAACCAATATAGCTTATCCATTGAATTCCATCACAAAAACGAAACTTGGCGATATGATGCATTTTCAAGGACATATTCAGGGCTCCCCCATAACGGTGTTCGTCGACTGTGGGTCTGCTACAAACCTCCTCAACCCGGTCGTGGCTCGAAGACTAGAGTTACAAATTCAACCCAACCCAGCCGTCAGGCTCCGCTCAGCCTCTGGACATAACATCAACCCTTCAGGTCAGGTTGTTGACGTCACGGTTGATATCCAAACTTATTCTTTCACCGACTCCTTCCTGCTACTACCAGTGGAAGGCTGTGATTTGCTGCTCGGCGTCCCATGGCTGGACTCGCTCGAATTTATTGGCTGCAGCTTCGCGGAGAAATTCATGATGTTCCAGCACAAGGGAACAATGCACCTTCTCCGTGGTCTACGTCCGAACGACCCCGCACCCACAGTAATGGACCATTTTGAACTAATGGGCCTCTTACCCACAGCCCAATGGGACTCACCAGTTCTGGAAACTACCCCAGCCCAGCAGTCAACAGGAATCGGGACCGCTATCGGCATTGCTACAGGAATATGGAACCCTCTTCACCCCGGCCATGACCCTCCCACCACAGCGACCTACTGACCACAGAATTCCACTTATCGAGGGACTAAATCCGGTCAACGTTCGTCCTTACCGTTATGCTCACTCTCAAAAGAACGAGATTGAGGCCCAAGTGAATGAGATGTTGGCCCAATGACTCATCCGGCCAAGTACAAGCCCCTATTCCTCGCCGGTCTTATTGGTTCGAAAGAAAGAAGGGGCATGTTGATTTTGTGTTGATTATAGGAAGTTAAATGCCCTCATAATTACGGACTGGTATCCAATTCCTTTAGTGGAAGAACTTTTAGACGAGCTACATGGCGCTCTTTCTTCACTAAATTGGACTTACGTTCGGGTTACCATCAAATCCGAATGCATCCTAGTGACATCTTCAAAACGACATTTCGTACACTTGAAGGTCATTATGAATTCCTCGTGATGTCGTTCGGTTTGTCCAACGCTCCTTCCACATTTGAAGCTCTCATGAACCTACTGCTCAAACAATTACTTCGTAAAGGTGTATTGGTATTTTTTTTATGACATTTTAATCTATAGTGCTGACTTGGATACACATATTTCTCTCTTCCGGGAAGTTTTTCGAATTTTGCAGGAAAATCAACTCAAACTTAAGCTGTCCAAATGTGATTTTATGAAGGAATCGGTGGATTATTTGGGCCACCACATCTCAATCCAAGGGGTAGCTATGGACCAGTCCAAGATTCAATGTTTGCTAGACTGGCCCAAGCCCAAGACACTGAAATCTCTCAGAGGCTACCTCGGCTTAGCCGACTACTACAAGAGGTTTATCCCCCACTTCAGAATCATTTCCCACCCTCTAACCGACATGCTGAAGAAGGACAACTTCCATTGGACACCAGGCAGAGGAGGCCTTTGTGCATCTCAAACACGCTATGACTACAGCCCCGGTTTTGGCACTACCAGATTTCAGCCTACCCTTCACAATTGGAGCAGATGCGAGTGGAGTGGGAATAGGTACAGTCCTGTCACAGCGCCAACACCCAATTGCGTTCCTAAGAAAGACACTCTCCAAGTAATATCAGCTACTGTCCATTTACGAGAAAGAGATGCCATCGAAAAATGGCGGGCTTATGTTCTAGGGTGACACTTCAAAATTGTCACAGATCACCAAACTATCAAGCACATGTTGGACCAGCGCATCTCCACCCCAGCACAGGAAAAGTGGATAACCAAGTTGCTCGGGTATGATTTCACAATTGAGTACACACACCAGGAAAACTAAATACTGTGTCGGATATCCTATCGAGACGCCATGAACTTTGTTCAATCCAGCACATAAGCCCCCCAATCTTTGACTGCCTGCAGCATATTGATGCAACATGCCTCCGAGATCCCGAGGCAAGCGCCATCATCACCAATCTCACAACCGATGCACCAACCAGAAAAAACTTCACATGGCATCAACATAGGCTGTACTACAAGAACCGAGTCTTTGTTCCGGCTTCCTCTGAGTACCGAGACAGACTACTAACCGAGTACCACTCATCTTTGGCAGCTGGCCACTCCGGCTATTTCAGAACCTACCTCTGCCTTTCTAAGAATTTTTCGTTGCCCGGTATCCGCAAGGCAGTCAAACAATTCGTAGCTCAATGTGATCAATGTCAATGCCAAGCGTACGAGCGGATCAAACCCCCAGGCTTTCTATCCCCACTGCCCGTCCCGAAAAAGGTTTGGACTGATATTTCCCTGGACTTCATTGATGGCTTACCAAGTTCAAATGGCAAAAATGCCATAATGGTAGTGGTGGACCGTCTGTCGAAATACAGCCACTTCGTGGGAATAACACACCCTTACAAAGCCTCCTTTATTGCTGAAGTTTTCACCAAGGAGATATTCCGGCTTCATGGGATGCCCCGCACAATAGTCTCGGATCGAGACCCGGTATTCATCAGCAATTTCTGGAAAGAGTTTTTCAAACTCTAAGGGACACAATTATGCCACTCCTTTGCATATCACCCCCAAACCGATGGCCAAACTGAAGTGACCAACCGGTCCTTAGAGCACTACCTGCGCTGCTTCGTCGCCAACAAACCAACCTCTTGGAGTGAACTGTTGCATTGGGCTGAATGGTGGTCCAATACCACTTACCATTCCACAATCGACATGACTCCTTTTGAAGCATTGTATGGGCAACAACCTCCCACAATTTCCTTGTACCACACGGGTTCCACAGCCGTACATGCAGTAGACGAAAAGCTACGCAGCCGAGACGAATTGCTCAAACTCCTCGAAGAAAATATGACTGTAGCCCAAAACAGGATGAAGCAACAGGCAGACCAAAACCGTACTGAAAGGAATTTTGAAATTGGGGATTGGGTATACCTCAAGCTGCAACCATACCGCCAACAATCACTTGTGCGACGCCCTAGCCATAAACTAGCCCCAAGATTTTACGGACCCTTCAAGGTGCTCGCCCGGATTGGTACTGTTGCCTACATACTCGACTTACCTGCCCACTCTCGCATACACCCAATATTCCATGTCTCCTTGCTCAAGAAGATGATCGGGGACCCCGGAACGGTCTCGTGCACTCTACCTCCGCTGGATGAGAAAAGGGTACTTCAGTGGGAACCAGAGCAAGTGTTGGATATGCAGGTGGTCCGCACGAAGAAGACGCACCAAACTCAATAGTTGATCAAGTGGGCCGGGTTACCAACTGAAGATGCAACTTGAGAGTCGGCCCAAATGATAGTGTCCAAATACCCATCTTTTGCCAACTGAGGGCAGCTGCCAAATTAAGGGGGGAGGAATGATAGGATTAACCTTCGAATAATGTCTATTTACTTTTGTTCCAAGTCACAAAGGACAATCGACACAGCTGTATCGTGGTCCTGGACTATATATTCTGTATTGATGCCATTTCTGGGCAGAGAAAAATATCATCTATCAACTACTGTATTCAGTCCCCCCACTTCATGCTCCTGCTTTCCTTTCTTTCATTTTGGAAACCCTAGAAAGAAAAAGAAAAAAAAAGGAGGTCAGAAACTGAAGAGCCGCACGCGCAACTCTTCTTCTCCCCCTCTCGTCGCCGAATCTTCTCCGGGCAAGAACTCCGCCGTCCGGCGACGCCAGGCCACGAACCACCACTCAAACTCTTCGTCTCTCTCTCCTCTACAACCCAGTACCTGAGGTGAGCCCCGACGACAACCGTGCGCGGCGCTGCGACGCTCGCAAGCTGCGTCCACCGTCGACGTCGGAGCAGCAGCCTTTCCAGGCGAAACTGGAGCTCGAGGCCTCCTCCTTCCAGTTGTCTTCGTCCCTCTGAGCGTGGTTTAGTCAAACTTGGAGCTCGATTTGCAGCGGGAGGTTGCTGGGTTGGAGCTCGACCTTGCAGCGGCATCTCCGGCCACTTTCCGGCCGAACCAAGGTTCGTTTCAGGTACCATTGAACTCTCCTCCCTGTGAACATTACTAGCAACCAAGGTTTAGGTTGCAAAGAAATAGTTGACCAACCCTCACTAAATTTCCTGATTCCTACTGCCTCAATTGCATTATTACTTCCACCAGTAGGAATTCGAACCCATTTTCCACTCAACTGAGAAACCCAGCAAAACTTTTAGATTTTCCAAAGGCTCTGTTCATGGCTGTTTATGACATTTTCTTGAGCTTCAGAGGGGTTGATAATCGGAATAATTTTACCGGGCACCTCTGCAAAGCTTTGGTCGACGCAGGGTTTCGTACTTTCCAAGATGATACTGATCTTGAGAGAGGGGAAAATATCAAGGAAGGCCTTGACAAAGCCATTCAACAGTCCCGGAGTTCTGTGATTGTGCTTTCGAAAGACTACACCACTTCCAAATGGTGTCTGGACGAACTTGTCATGATCCTTGAACGCAGAAGGATCTCCAGTCATGTCGTTTTCCCGATCTTCTATGATCCTTGTCATAGTCCATCTCAATTGAGGAAGAAGGCAAAACGTCTTGCAAAGGTTCCCGAATACAAAAATCAATCCCGGGAGAAGAAGACTAGCTGGCGGAAAGCACTTGAAGAAGTTTCAAATATAGCAGGAAATGAATTACAAAATGAAGCTAATAGGTATTCATCTGGGTACATTTAATGGAAGCTTTGATTAATTACAAATTTACAATACCAAAATATATGTGTCATCAAATTAATACGTATCAGATCTTAGGAATTGAATTAATTTGAATTCATAGGCGGATAGCTGGCTTATCTGATATATATGTGCTTTTGTTTGAAATTTTCAAGGCACGAGCCAACGTTCATCAAAAATATTGTTGGAATTATTCAAAAGAAGCTACCTAGTCGGGTGCCCCTAAGCCTTGTCCAGAAGGATTTAGAGGATATGTTGCTATCTGTTAACCCTGTTCTTGATGACGCTGAGGGAAAGCAACTGAAACCCCGGACAAGTGTGAAGCCATGGCTCCATAAGCTTAAAGAGGCTGTCTATGAAGCTGAGGACCTGTTGCAGGAGATAAAAACAGAAGTTTTAAGGCAGAAGATGGAGCCCGAATCTGGAAGTAGTACGAGTATGGTACAAGTGCTCATCTCTAGTCCTCCATCTAATGCTTTTGATTCAGCATTAGTATACCCCAAGGTAGAGGAAGTTCTTAACAGAATAGACTCCATTATGGAGCGGAGAAGAGATGTCTTAGGAATGGAAGCAAGTGCTGAACACAAGGAATCACAAACAATGTGGCCGTCAACTTCTTTGGTCGAAGACTCTGGTGTGTGTGGCAGAAATGACGAGAAGGAGTCACTTGTTGAATTGTTGCTATCTGATGATAAGTGTGACAATAAAATAAGTGTGATTCCTATTGTGGGTATGGGTGGGATTGGTAAGACCACCCTTGCGCAGCTTTTGTACAACGATGGTCGAGTTGAAGAACATTTTAAAGTCCAAGCATGGGCTTGTGTTTCTGAAAACTTTGATGTTGTTCGGATCTCACAACAAATTTATGAGTCCCTCACATCAATAGCTTGCCAAATCACGAACCTTGGTCGTCTACAATCAGACTTGCAGGAAACTTTGAGGGGGAAAAGGTTCCTCTTTGTTCTTGATGACATCTGGAGCAAGAATTATAATGAGTTGGAATTGTTAACGCGTCCCTTTCAGTCTGGTGCACATGGAAGCAAGATTATTATCACAACACGTGATGAAAATGTTGCACGAACGATGGGTAGTGTTGATGCTCACCGTCTCATGCCATTGTCAGAGGAAGAGGCCTGGTCATTGTTTGAAAAACATGCTTTCAAAATTCCACGTGATGGTGCACGCTCAAGTCTTGAAGCAATCGGTAGACAAATTGTTCGAAAGTGCAAAGGTCTTCCTTTGGCTGTTAAGTCCCTTGGAGGCCTCTTATGTTCTAAATCAAATGTGGAGGAATGGGAAACTATATTGAATAGTGAGATTTGGGAGTTGCCAGTGGAGGAGAGTGACATTCTGCCATCTCTTTTGTTGAGCTATATATATCTGCCTCTAGAGCTCAAGCGTTGTTTTGCCTATTGTTCGATATTTCACAAGAACTATCAATTCAAAAGATCATATTTGATTTTGTTGTGGAAGGCTGTAGGTCTATTGCGACCTGGAAAATATAAATCAGCAGAAGAAATCGGGCAAGACTACTTCAATGATCTTATCTCAAGGTCATTTTTTCAACATTTATCAACTGGTGATGTTGACTCTTATCACACCACCGTGCATGATCTTCTCTCAGGGTCATCTTATCAACGGTTATCAACTGATGATGTTGAATCTTACACCATGCATGATCTTATCAATGATTTAGCAAGCTTTGTATCTGGAGAATTTTGTGCAAGGTGGGAGGGCAGTGATTCACCAAAGATTTCGAGCAAGACTCGTCATGTGAATGCTGACTTTGGTACGTTTGAGGCTTCACATCAACCTAAATCTTTGCGCACCTTATTATTAACAGAATATAGCCCGCCGGAAAGGATAGCACACCTTATTAACTTACTGCCAGAATTACAATGTTTAAGAGTGCTCAAGTTATCAGGGTATATTGAGGAATTGCCCGATTCAATAAACAACTTGAAACATCTTAGCCACTTGGACCTGTCTTGGACTGGAATCGAAAAGTTACCCGACACAATTTGTACTCTCTACAACTTGCAAGCATTGTTGTTGGTACGTTGTGAGTACCTTACTGAACTGCCAGCCAACTTGGGAAGATTGATCAACTTGAGCCATCTGGATATGGAATGTCCAAACTTAAAAAAGATGCCACCGTATATGGGTAATTTGAAAAATCTCCATATACTACCAATGTTCGTGCTAGACAAAGACTCTGCTGGGGATAATTTGCCAGAGTTAAAGAAGCTTCAAAGTTTGCGTGGAAGACTTCATATCTCAGGGCTTGAGCATAGCAGCGGTTTGGAGGCTGACATTCTGGGGGAGAAGAAGTTTCTTAATAAACTGGAACTGGAATGGGGATCGATTGAATATAGAGAACTGGAATGGGGATCGAGAAGGGTAGCGAATGAAGATAGACGAGTGCTTGAGAAGCTCCAACCTCACGTGAACCTGGAAAGGCTTACAATTAATGGTTATGGAGGCAAAATGTTTCCAGGTTGGCCAGAATTTTATTCGTCCTCTGCTCTTGTGTATCTTACACTTAAGGATTGTAAGAACTGTGTCTACTTGCCACCGTTGGGACAGCTACCTTTCCTCACAGAGCTTGAGATTAATGGGTTAGATGGAGTGGTGTCCATAGGTTCGGAATTCTATTATGGTGAGGGCAGTGCCACTAGTTGTGTGAATAAACCATTCAGATCTCTACGGTCTTTAAATTTCTGGAATATGAGGCAGTGGAAAGAATGGTGCAAGTTTGTTGGTGGTGAAGATATCGTAACTTTTCCCAACTTGACGACTTTATCGATATTCCACTGTCCTCAATTGAGTTCGTTGCCAGAAAAAATGCATTCCCATCTCCCATCTCTTCTGTCTTTGTCGATGAATTTTTGCAGAGCATTGGAATGTATTCGGGAAGGGGGTTTCCCGTCAAAGTTAAAATCACTTGAGATTGAGGAGTGTGAAAAGCTGAAGCTGAACAGCGATTGTCTCCGTAGACTCACCTCGCTTGAAAAATTGAAACTCGACGGAAAAATAGATGATTGGTTTGCGTCGGAGGACGAGGAACTGCTCCCCAGCAGTCTCACTGATCTCGAGATCTACAATCTGAAATGCGAGACCATCGACGGCGCCAAGTGGTTTGGCCATCTCAACTCTCTTCAATTCTTAAGGATTTCGTGTTGCCTTGCGCTCCGGTGCTTGCCAGATAGTGGGCTACCCACTTCTCTTCGGAAATTGCACATTTTTTATTGCCCTGCGTTACAGTGCTTGCCAGATAGTGGGCTACCCCCTTCTCTTCGGGAATTAGATATCACTAGATGTCCTTTGCTTGAGGCACGGCTCGAAAGAATGGGCGGAGATAGGCCCAAGATTGCTCACATCCCCGAATTATGGATCGGCAATTCAAAGCTATAAAATCGTTTTGACGACGATATGCCATATGAAGAAAAAAAACAGGTATGTCGTCCTCAGTCTAGAGAGGATATATATGTCGTTTGTCAATTGATACTTTGAAAAGCTTCTTCCAGCATCATTATCAAATTCTCTCTCGGTTGATTTAGCTGTACTCACCTCTACACTCTACTAGGAAATATGTAATGTAATTTACTGCTGCTATTCACAGCTTCTCTTATTATCTGAACATGCCGATTGTTCTTTATCTCCACCAATCAATCGCACAACACAAGGATATATTTCAGGTACCATACTAGCACTCTTTGATCTCTCTCCAGTTCATTCTACTTGAACCGACTTGGTTTTTCATCAAAAACTTTCTCTAGAAAGCTTTTACAGTTGCTATTTCAATCTAATCTTCACAGCCGGCCCTGCCAAACAAAACATAATAACTCAATCAACGTAAATATTAAGTACCTGAAAAACTTGATATCCAAGTACCATAACTTTAACATCGACAACATCTGTGCATCTTTACATCTATCTAAATTTTTTACTCTTGACCCCTCATCTCAGCAACCAAATGTGAAAGTTGTTATCATTTATCCATGGTGGGACTTTTTAATGCTTTTCTACTAGCATTTGGATTTATGAATGCCATTATCGAAGAGCTATTGGATTAGTTTCTTGTTGTTGGAAAAAATGGGTTAAAATCCATTTATAAAACCAAATTTAAATGGATTAATTAAAGTGTGTTACACTTATGATTAATGAGAAATGAACTTGGATTTGTATTCTCCATAATGAGGACTACAAGATCATGTGTTCATATGGCTAATTTGGTTTTGGGATGAATGAAAAATTGTCATCCAAAGTTGGCTATTTGAAATGGGGAAAACAAAGTTTGTCCCACATTGGAGAAAGGGAAAAGTAAAGAGGGTTTATATAGAATCATCCTCCTATGAGGTATAGTTGTGTTAACACAAACTATACACTCTCACGCGTAGGGGGGGGGGGGGTGCAAATATCGGCTTAGAGCACCAAAAACTTGGGTGTGCCCGCGCGACCTGCGGACACGAATGCAACACCGATTTGGGCTCCAAAACGCAGGCTCCTTTTGCACCCAGCCCGGATTCTTTTTGGACTCTTCAGCTGCTGGAAACCTGTTGAAATTCCAGCATTATAACACATAATTATTCAGCCATTCATGGTGATTAATTTTGTGTTGTTACTTGGCCATTGAGTTCCCTCTATTCATTGCTGACTTTAAAAGCCAAAGCATTCCTCACAATATAAAAAGGGTCTCCTATTCCTTAGTTAGACACACCAACAAAAAGCATCAGCTCTTCTGCTCTTGTGTTCTTGTTTCGCTTTCTGGTGATAGAAAGAGGTACTTGCTCCGGTTTGCAGACTTTCTTGCAGTAGTGCAGCTACAAGAATTTAGTAGTCATTGTATTCTGGGAGACGAGCGCCAACAAGCCTTTTGCACCCGTAGAGGCGGCGTAGTTGTCTTAAGGAGAGTGTGTGACACACACGACTTGACTTGTGCAATTCCGCCTTGAAAAACTCGTTCGGTATTGGTTGTGTATCGCTTCATACCTTCTTGTTTATTTTCTAGAATTTTTATTTCTAAATTCAAGTTAATATTTATCTCAATTATATATATGCAATATCATACCAACACTATTTACACTTGTAACTTGGCCAGTGTGCTCTGTTTCAATATTATATTTGTTGTGAAATTCGTATGCTAATCCTTCCGAATGTTAGTTGCAAATGGACAAAGTGGGATCTACTATTGGATTTCTATTTTCAATTTGCACATGCCAACCTCTGGAACCTCTTATAATCAAAGTTTCTAGAGTTTCTTGAGCTGTATAGATGTTATGCAATGCTGGAAACCTACCGGTGAAAGTCTCAAGGTGCTTTACTTTTATAGATTTGAACTTTTAAAGTGATCATCCTTTTGAATAATTCTAGAATACACTGGCGCTAGGTAACACCCTTAGACAGTGTTATAACGGAAGGGCAACGATGTAACTTTCCGAGATTTAGTAAAATCAGTTTTCACCGCAATTAACTGAAGGACAAGAATGTAACTCCCTACTGGAGTGATGGCTGCATCGCTTCCGGCACTGTCGCGCCTGTCTTTTGGTATAGGCTGGCAGTGATGGGCTGATGGCTGTTAGTTAAGAGAGCTTCTCCGCCTCCGGAGGTACTGCAAGTTTTGGTTTTTCCCTTTTTTCATTACACTTTCATGAATTCAAACACTACCACCACTCATAAGCTTCACAACCTCAATCTCCTAAATCGATTAGTGATTAATCCAAAAAAGTCTACCAAATTACTTGTTGGTCTCGCCGCACTCTCCTTACTTCCTATTAGCGGGAGAGCAAAGGAACCCACACAATCACATCACTGCTCAAAGGTTCAAAACTAGCATTCCATAGCCGATTCCTTTAGCCATATATTGCAAAGTAGATTTCGCATTCGAACAATGCATGATCTCATAGCCGGACCGTCTCGATTGGAATTAACATCGACCGAGTTCCTCCGCCGCGTGTTGACCCGATCATCGTCATCTTCGACATCGACGTCGACTCCACCAGTGCCGTCATGGTGGGAAAGAACATCCTGCCTTGACGTGCTGAGGGAGAGAGTCGCCGAGTATTTGGTCGGGTTTGTGAGATTTGACATAGAGGCCCTCACAATTTAACTACAACAAGTTATTTTTACTACCAACGGAGATTAAGTAGGCAATTTACAATTGTGACCTTCAAATTGGAAATATGTGGTCTATATGATGCCACATGTCTGACCCCACTACTGGTGTACCAATACGCCGGCGGATTCTAGCCCCTTCCTCTTTTCATTTGTTAAATTTGTTTTAGTTAATTACATCCTTCGTATCTTTCTGGAAAACGCCGGTATAAATCAACGCCTAACTTCCTTCTGTTAACAGAAGGGTATAAATGTAATTTTCCTTGAGTTGGTCAAATCAGTTTTTACTGAGATCTTATAAACAATGTAAGTTCACAACTAGGTCAAATCAGTTTCAAACGGTGGTTGTCCAACTCTCACAGTCTCACCTTTGCTCACGACTTCCAAGACAACATGTATATTTTTTTTGTTTTTTTAGGAAAAATGACCATTTGCACAAAAAGGGGTGAAAAATTGCCCATTTCAATGTTTATAGCCTAGATCAATGAATTTTGGCAAAATTACCTAACGACCCGATATTAAAACCACTTTCTCTCTCTATCTCTATCTTTCTGTCTCACCTCCTACTCCTTCTTCTTCTTCTCCCTTCAAACCCTAACGCCATTCGCCGCAGGCTCTCCATCGTCGCCTCTTCCTCTTCCTCTTCGCCTCCTTCTTCCTCCACCACTCCCACTCCTCCATCTCTCGCTCCAACCTCGTCTCCCGCTACCCCATCCCCTCCCCTGCCGCCGATCACCACCACCTCAACCTCCAGCTTCTCCAATCTCCGCCATCCGCCTCGCCTCTCAGCCACGTCACTGACGTCAGCGACTCCATCTCCTCTGTCGCCGTGCTCCTCCCTGCCTGGGAGATCCTCGTTATTGTTTCGCCGGAGACTCCGCTCTCCGCCGGCCACGACGGCTAAACTCTTCCTCCTCCGTCGTGACTCCCTCCGCTTCCACTACCTCTCCTCTCTCGCCTCTTCCAACCGAACTCAGCCACGTCCAAGATGTAAGAGATGATCGAGGTTTCAAGAACCCGACTCGCGTCGACCTTCGAGATCATGAACTCCACCGCCTTGGAGAGTCCCGCCGGGGACGACGTGGCAGGCGGAGAAGGGTGTTGGTAGGTGGCGGGGGAAGAGGAGGTGGCAGTAGAGCTGGAGAGGCACGCATAGGACTCGAGTCAGCAAAGCCATGGCCAAGTCCGAGATGCAGGAGATGATCGAGGTTTCAAGGACCCGACTTGATTTCTCTCTAATTTTGCATATGCAAACCCTTACTGGGGGTCAGTAATCATCTTATTGGGGGTCAGTAACCTGGATACTTGGAGCCAGTCAGTAATCATCTTACTGGAATCTTGTATGAAATGTGTTATATGATATGTCTCTTAAGTAAGAAGTATGTAAGACCTCATTTATTTGGATTTGGAATCCCTTTTGGAATTGTGATTTGTGTTATATGATGCTACTTAGTTTCATTTGAAAAAAATCAGTAATTGTTTACAAGAAGTCGGCAAAGTTGCATACTGGGAGTCAGTAATCATCTTACTAGGGGTCAGTAACCTGATTACTGAGAGTCAGCAACATGCTTAAAGTCAGAGTCAGTAATTTAATATTGAAAAAAAATTCCGAGGAAAAAAAAAAATCCGGCGAAAAAAATTTGGTGACCGGTATCCGGCGATTGGCCATGGGACGCCGGCGGAGTTGGGTAACCTCTCGACAAAGTTTCTCTATCTTCCACTTTCTCAACACGTTATAATTCAAAAATCTGTTAAATAAGACAGAAGGACAAAAAATGAAGAAAAAAATTAAAACTGTACTAGGTTGAAAGGATTTGTTCAAATGGGCAATAGGAGTTGTTACCTTATGTTTAATAGGGGAAGAAACGAAGATGGTCATTGGAATGGGTAATGAGGGGGGAAAATTAGTACTCAAGACATTTCCTATTTTTTCAAAGGTTTCGTGGATCAATTGAGACTACTGCAATATTTAATAATACATAAATAAATTATGGTTAATTATCTAAAAATGTTAACTTTAAAGAGGTGGATAAATCAGCGGCTCATAATGTGCCACGTAAATTAAAATTAAATATAGTGGACAAATGAGCAGTCGAAGATGTGTCATGTGTCCATTTCAAGTTAAAATGGTTTTCCAAATTTAGAAATCTTCCAAAATTCTTACTAAATAACTAGAGTGCTCAAAAAAATCCCAAAAAATTCATAATCTCTCACTTTCATGCACTTTATCCACCAGTGTAAGAGTTTTGAAATATTGATCTATGCGCGACACAGCTACCCTTAGGGAGTTAGTAGAACACATAAGGTTGATCGCCTAGATCAAGACTTATACGTTACCGAAAATATGTGAATTTTCTACCAAATTCATATTTTACTATACTTATCACATCCTACGGTCAATTATTCTAGAATTCATTTCTTCAATATAGTTGATTAAAAGCATATATACTTGCATATAACCTAGTAAAAAAGCCATATTGCATTAGTATACATGTTGTGATTCAAATGAGTAAAATTAACAAAATTAAAATTAAACCGTTTGATGTATTTAGGACGAGTAGTTTTAAATACACTCCCCTAACCTCTTAATACATACTCCTTACTTAATACACTATCCCCTAAAATTTTCATTTCAATATTAGACTAGATACACATCCCCAAATACCTAAAACACTCTTATGCTAAAAAACCATGAAATATCCTATTAATATAAGTGATAATTAATATATACTGAATTTTTTAAATATTTTCAGGTATTTGTTAACATACTTTCTACTAATTTCGTCTATAATTTTTTAAAATTTCAATTCAAAATATCATTGGTCAATTGATAATTAAATTGAGAACTGTTGTTACAACTCCAACATCAATCAATAGTCCAACATCAATCAATAGTCAGACAAAATAAAATTTCAAAATTAAGATGTTTAGGTTTACAACTATATTGCGCCTGTTTCTGCACAAACCCGTAGGCCTGGTAGAGACTAGTGGATCTCGATATAGATTCCTCATGTAAACCTGCTCACTAAGGGGAATACCGGGCGGGCCGGTCTTCTCCTCTCCGATGCCTAAGTTAGTATTGATGGGATAAATAGGTAACTTAAGCTGAAATGATAAGTAGTAGAAGAAATCGGTTACCTCTTTATAAGGGCAGTTGAGGTCCTTATATAGGTGGTTCAGCATGAGGTCTGGCCTTACCCTTTGATGTGGGACCGGTTTCCTTCTGTTTGCACGTAAAATGGCAGTTCTGGTAGTTTGTTCAGCAGGCTGGCGCCCCCGGCTCCCGGGCCCCTGGTCACAAGATAGACTGCCGGGCCTCGGGTCCGGGTGCTGGTGATCCTGCTCCGAGCCTCCGTCCGGCCCAGGGCACGCTGGCTGCGGGTCTGTGGGCCTGTGTAGCCCCTCTGTGGCTACTGTCAACAAGTCCCCTAAGTTCTCGGTCAAGTGCAATCTTGAATGGGGACTTATGAATGTCTCACTCTTGTTCCGCAGACCCGCAGGCTCACTGACCTGACGGAGCCCAGTCCCCCAAGTCCGTATTGAAGATTGGGCTTGGCCGGGCGCTTGGGGGTGAGATGAGGAGTGGTGAGATGAGTACCTATTTGTAATGATGTGTGACAGTTGAGTATTAATGGTGTTATGCTCAAGCCATGAGTATGGAGCGGGGTGAAACCCGGACGAGTGCATGGGATGACAATGGCGTGTTGAAATCCACCATGCAATGTGAGGACTCGACCGGTGGACTGCCATGTCGGAACGAGTCCCCCAGTAAAATTGCTGCCAGTGGTGGAGCAGGCCGGGGAGTGGCCCGGTGGTTCGGCCCGGCTTGTGTTGGAATAAGTATGGGGTAATGTGCGGGTAGCTAGCCTGCGGGGAGGCCTGTTGGAGCATGGGATAAGCCAACAGGTCCACCGGTGAGGTGTGGCGGCCATGTTGAAGCACCGATTAACACACGCTAGTTCTTCTCAGCTTGTGTTGAAATAAGCGTGAGGCTGTGCAGGGTTTCTAGCCTGCGAGGAGATTTGTTATGTGTTAGAGAAACAATCTGCCTAGTGGAGTGGCGTGGAGATAACAAGTCTCGCCATGGTTCCCCATATTTATCACAGTTCAGTGTGATGCAGGGTTTTAAGCCTGCTGGAAGGGTTTACAAGTGTTAGAGGTAAACTCTCCCGGGTTTATAAAGCTCATGTGTTTGAAGCCTTGAGTTATTGCTGGCTTGTCCCTACCCGTAGGGCGAAGGAAAGTGATTGGACCGGTGGAATGGCTTAGAGCCGGTTGAATGATACGTACCTGGTGGAATGCCTTAGAGCCGGTTGAATGGTACATAACCGGTGGAATGCCTTAGAACCGGTTGAATGGTACATAACTGGTGGAATGCCTTAGAGCCGGTTGAATGGTACATAACCGGTGGAATGCCTTGATTTTAGGTTGACCTTCGGGGAAGTGGGGGGGCTGGACGCCTCGGTTCTCGCCCCTATCTCCCTCAACTGCCGCTTGGAAGCGGGACAAGTGGCTGACATGCATTGAAGGAGAGAGCCCATCAGTCCCATCGGTTATGATGGCGTGTGAACTTTTATCGATGCTGGGACACGTGTCAGTAGGGAGCGGTCTGAGATGGGGGGGATCTGCGGCTGGGGTTGCCCCTCCCTCTTGATCGCCCTAATTATTAACAAGGTGCAGTTTTGCCGCCTATAAGATGCGTCGCACCCCCCTCCTCTCCGCCTGTCGTACTCTGAAGCTTAACTCCTCGTCTGTCTGTGTTGTTATCTTGCTACACATCTAACTGTGCGTAGGGTAAATTCTGCTCTTAGGTTTATGGAGTCTGGGAGGTCAGCCAGTCCTTCTGTCGGTGCTGGCCGTGGGTCGGCCGGAGGGCCCATGAAGCACCAGCTGTTAGATGGTGACAAGGTGATTTTTTGTGATGAGCCGACTAGGAGCATGACTGCCGGCGAGATTAGGGATTTTCGGGCGAAGTAGGGTATTGACTCCTCCATTAAGCTCCGGGGTCTGCATCTCGGGGAACTGGCTTGCAACCCAAAGGAAGGTTGGGTTGCCGTTTTTGAGGATCAATTTCGGCACGGGCTATCTCTGCCGCTGCCCAAGTTTGTCCAATACTTGCTGAGCCTGATAAACCTCTCCCCCGCCCAGCTTCTTAGCAATCAGTAGAGGCAGTTGCTTGGTCTTGGGTGCTTGTTCAGTCTTAGCAACATGGACTGGCCCACGATAAGTGAGTTTCGGGCGCTGTATAAGATTCTCTATTGCAAAAAAGCCCAGGCCACCGGCTGTGTGAATTTTGCCGCGCGGGACTTCTATCCTGCCATAACTCATCTACCGTCATCGGTTTCGAATGTGTGGAGGAGACAAGTTGTGATGGCCGGAGGTAGATGGCAGCGTAGTTCGAGGAGCTTCCCGGTGCCTGGGGCCTATCAAGCTATCGGGGATCAGTCGTACCGGTTGGTCGACTTGGAGAGGTGACGGATAGCCCGGCTTTTTGTTTGCTGGGATAATCTGGGCCGGAGCTCTTATAATTTCATCCGGTGGAATGTGTTAGAGATATGTGAGATGGGGAAAAAACCTGGTAAGGTGCCTTTCACTGTTGTTTCGTGCGGTCGTATTTTATTCTGACCGTTCAGTTTATTGATTTGCAGCTAGTTGCCCCCGGCTCGTTGTTCGGAGCGAGGAGACCATCGAGGCTGATGACGAATTTGTGGCCCAGAGGTTGATGAAGATGGGGGAGGCGGCCTCGAAAACTGTTGTAGATCCTGATACCCTAGAGAGCACGGTGTATAACCATCCCGTGCCGCTCATGTTTCCGGATTCCCACTACGGCCGGCGACCGGGCGGTGAGGAGAGTGCCCCCCTTATTATTCGGAATGTAGGACCGGTGGGCTCATCGGGTCCAGAATCTATAATGCGGCCGGTGGGGGTACGACCCCCGCAGGAGAGAGAGACAACGGATGTACCTCGATACCGCAGAAGTGGTCCTGGGGAGGCTTCGGTAAAAAGGGCGAGGATATTTGACGCCGGGGCGTCAAGCTCCGGGGGATCAGCACTGGTTCTGGCCGAGGGAACCGGTGGCCAAAGGAGTGAGGAAACCGGTGAACCGGAAGCTAATCGCGGCTCTGGTGATGGTGGGTTTGGTAGATTCGTGGCTTCTACCATCGAAGCCTTGGGACTTGACCGGGAAACCCCCCGGGGTGTGCGGCAGGGTGAGAGCAGGAAGAAGGCTGTGGAGTTGGGCCTTCGGCTAAGCTTGTTCACGTACTTGTGTGAAACTGAGGTTCTTCTGCACTCCCTCTCCTCCCGTTTTACGAGCTAACGTTGTGCTTTTGTGTATTTGTACCAGCTGGTTCACAGCCTTTATGCCGCCGAGCCTAGTGAGAATGCTCCGGCTCTAGAGAGGCAGGTGGAGGACCTTACCATGCGGCTGTCATTGGCGGAGGCTAAATTTGCCCAAGAGAGGGAGGAATTGGAGGTGAAGAATTTGGAGTTGCGGGCCCAAATGACAGCAGTCGTGAAGGGAGGGGAGAAGCTTGTAGAGTCCTGGCTTGCAGAAGTCGCTGATAAAGCCATTGATGAGTTCCGGGACTCGGTGGAACTTGTAGAGATGCTGGAGGCCGCTCGTGCACAAGGTATAAATGATGCATATCTGGAGTGGAGGGAGAAAGGGTGGCTTGATGCCGAGCGGATGGAGGCTGATGTAGCCTTGGCCGAGAAGTTGGAGCAAGAACAGTCTCTCAAGGCTGGTGGGCCAGGGATTAGGGGCTCCGGTGGCGTAGATTAGCGGGTTTTTTTTTGTACTTGGCATATATATCTACTTTGTAATTAGCTGTAGTTTATTCTGCAAGCAGTAACTATCTGTATTGCAATGTTCGTACGAAATACAGGACTGTCCACGTTGAAGATAATGACCTTACTTAGGATAGAACCGCAGATGCTGAATATTCCATGGGCGGGTGGAGTAGATGCATTCGGTGTCTATGATGTGGAAAGTCACCGGACCTGCAGCTGCGGTGATCTGGTAGGGCCCTTCCCACGTTGGCTCTAAAGCCAGCGGTTTTTTCTGAACTTTCCTCATCACCCAATCTCCCACTTGCATCTTTCTTTCCCGGACCCTTCTGTCATTGTACTGAGCGACCCGTTGCTTGTACGTTTGATTTCGCATATGGGCCTGGTCGCGCCGCTCCTCAGTGAGGTCCAAGTTGAGCCGTATCCCCTCGGCGTTTGTTTCAGCGTCATAATTGTCGACCCTGCCGCTGGGCATGTCGGTCTCTACGGGGAGTACGGCTTCGCTCCCGAATGCCATATAGAAGGGGGTCTCCCCCGTTTCTTGTCGTGCGGATTGCCCATAGAACCGCGGGGAGCTCCTCAGCCCACACTCCCTTTTTATCATCTAGCTTCTTCTTGAGGAGGGTTTTGATGATCTTGTTCACCGTCTCAACCTGGCCGTTGGTTTGCGGGTGCGCTACCGAGGCGAACAACATCCGGGTTCCCATAGAGGCTATGTACTAGATAAGATCAGTATTGTTGAATTGTGTGCCGTTATCCGTAACTATGGTCTGCGGTACCCCGAACCGGCAGTTGATGTTATTCCACATGAACTTTTTCACTCGCTCCTCAGTGATCTTGACTAGGAGCTCCGCCTCGACCCACTTTGTTTGATAGTCCACGGCTACAATGGCGTACCTGTACTGTCCTACAACTGTTGGGAAAGGGCCAATGATATCTAGCCCCCACTGTGCGAACGGCCATGGCGCCAACAGAATTGATAAGGCGATTGCCGGAGCATGAGGTGTAGTAGCATACATGTGGCACTTATGGCAGCCGCCCGATATTTTTCTCGACGTTGCTGCCATGTCTGGCCAAAAGTACCCTGCCCGTAACGACTTGTGAGACAGGGATCGGGCCCCAGAATGGTTACCGCAAACTCCTTCATGGATTTCTCGCATGATGGCCTCTCCCGCTTCTTTCGTTACACACCTAAGATGAGGGAAGTTGGGCACCAGAGATGTAGCCTCCCAATCTCTACTTTATCCTGGGGGCTGGTTTTGTCAACCAGGTACCTAATTATCGGGTTCATCCAGCTCGGAGGTGTCTCATCTACCGCAAATATCTCGGAGATGGTCTTGCTTATGCTCGGCTTGTGGAGGGTTTCGATCTTAGCCCTGCGGTACTCTGGTGGGTATTTTCCGGTCGCCAATCTCGCTAAGGCGTCCACATGCCTATTGGCCTCCCGAGGTACATGCTGGATAGTTGCGCCCTGAAATGGCTCCATCAGGGTTTTGGCCAGCGCCTGGTAGGAGGCCAACTGGGGTTCCTTGACTTGGAACAGCCCGTTCATTTGATTTACCACCAGGCTCGAGTCGCTGTATACTTCCATGGACGAGATCCCCATTTCCTTGGCAAGCTGCAGGCCAGCTATGAGGGCCTCGTACTCAGCGGTGTTGTTGGAAGTATTGAAAAGGAACCTCAGGGCATACTCGTACGACTGGCCATCTGGTGCGGTTAACATGATGCCAGCTCCACTCCGCCTACTCGTTACAGAGCCATCCACATAAAGCTTCCAACCGCTGGAGAGGCCCGGTTCGACTTTTATGGCTTTAGCTGTTCCGGTGCCCTCAGTTCGGCCGGAATGTGCCTCTACTACCGTCGGTGTGAGTTCGCAAATGAAATCCGCAGCGGCCTGACCCTTGATGGCCGTTCGTGGGGCATAAGTGATATCGAACTCTCCCAACTCAACTGCCCAACGTACCTACCTGCCGCTAGTCTCCGGTTTTTGCAAGATTTGCCATAGAGGGTGATTGGTATACAGGGTGATGGAATGAGCTTGGAAATAGTGCCGGAGCTTTTTGGCGCTGACGATCAGGGCAAGAGCCAGTTTTTCGATGTCTGGGTATCGGCTTTCGGCTCCGGTAAGTCCCTTTCCCGCGTAGTACACCGGAAGGTCGTGCGTGCTTTCTCTCCTTACGAGAGCCGCAGAGACGGCTGTTTTTGATGCGGCTATGTAGAGGTATAGCATCTCCCCTGGTATTGGTTTGGATAGGAGAGGTACTGCATACAGGTACGTCTTGATAGACTAGAATGCCGCCTTGTGCTCCGCTGCCCAGTGAACTTTCTTGAACTGCTGTGCCTTGAGTAGTTTAAAGAACGGTGCACACTTATCAGTCAGGCGGGAGATAAATCTAGCCAGGGCGGCTAGTCGGCCGGTCAACATTTGGACCTGGTTTCTTTCCCCTGGTGTCTCCATGTCTAGGATCGCCTGGACCTTCAGCGGGTTAGCTTTTATTCCCCGCTGACTGATAATGTGGCCTAGGAACAGGCCCTCTGAAATCCCGAAAATGCACTTCTTCGGGTTCAGGCGCATCCCAAACTTGAGCATCTTACCGATGACTACCGTCAAGTCTCAGACGTGGGCTCCTGCGGTCAAGCTTTTGACCAGCATGTCATCCATATATACTTCCACTGTTTTTCTCATCTCCTGCTCCAACATGCGGTTTACCACCCATTGGTATGTGGCACCGGCGTTCTTTAGACCATACGGCATCCTCTTATAGCAGTAGGTTCCTCGGTCGGTTGTGAACGAGGTGTGCTCTTCATCGTCCGGGCTCATCCTTATCTGATTTTATCCGGCGTAGGCATCCATGAAGCTAAGTAGTTTAAACCCGGATGTGGAGTCTATAAGCTGGTCTATTCGGGGGAGCGGGAAGCTGTCTTTTGGGCACGCCCGGTTTAGATTAGTGAAGTCAACGCACATGCGCCACTGGTCGGTTCCCTTCTTTGGGACCATAACCACGTTGGCGAGCCAGCGGGGGTAATGAACTTCCCGAATGAAATCCATGCCTCTCAGTTTCTGCACTTCCTCTTTGATCGCCTCGTACTTCGCCGGGCTGAAGGACCTCCTCTTTTGCCTGACCGGGGGAACGCTGGACAACGTATTTAGCCGGTGGACGGCTATTTCCGGAGATATGCCAGACATGTCCTCGTAGGACCACGCGAACACTGAACTGTTCTCTCAGAGAAAGGTGATAAGCTCTTGCCTGACAGCCGGGGCGAGCTTTGTTCCTATCACCACTTTTCATTCCTGGTGATGCTCTGAAACGGAGAACGCCTCGGTTTCCTCCATCGTCGACGGTCGTTTTAGCTTCTCGTCGTCGGAGTCGGTGTCATCACGGGGGTCAATACTCGGATCCGGTATTGATGTCTGTTCAGTAGCCGTGAAGACCTCGGCCCGTTTTCTCCCGTAGGCGACGGCCTTCGCATAATACCTACGAGCGACCCTCTGGTCCCCGCGTATGGTAATGACGCCGGCGGGTGAAGGCATTTTTAACATCAGCATATGGCCGGCTATGAATGTTTTCAGCCTCCACAGCCCCGGCCGACCGATTATGTCATTGTATGAGGACAGACAATCCACAATGATGAACTCTAGGTGTTCCTTCCTCGTCCTGTCTCCCTCGCCGAAGATCAACGGCAGGTAATCCGATCCTAAAGGCTGGACCACCTCGCCAGAGAAGCTTATCAGTGGCTCGTTATCCTGAGATAACTTGCCTCTGCCCGGATGCAACCCCTTGTATGCCTCTCGGAACATCACGTTGACAGAAGCCCCAGTGTCGATTAGCATGCGGCTGGTTATCCAGTGGTCTATTTAGACCGTAATGAGGAAGGGATCGTTGTGCGGTTGGATCAGGTCCTCCGGTTCTTCTTCTTCATAAAATGTGACCGAGTTCCATCCGGTTTTAGCGGCCTGGCCGCTTCCTCCCCCGAAGGCATATACTTCATTTCCCCTGATCGATCTTAAACACCGCTTCTTCGAGCTCCGGGTGAGTCGATCAATGTGGTCCCCACCATGTATCATATTTATTCTGCCATGTACCTCGATCCCTCCGGGGACTCGGGTGCGTATGCTTCCTACGTTTCGGGCACCCTGCCCGTCTCTTTGCGGATTATCTGTCCGGACTCGGTCATCCACGACTGTTCTCTGGGGTCGGTGGTCGTTAGCCCGGAGGGTTGGGTCATCGGGTTTTCCTGCTGGCATAATGGCCAGGGTCCTCTCCTGTTGCCTTGCAGGCATTACGGCCAGGGCCCGCGGTTGTCGTCCTGCTGGCCCTGCTGCTATGGGCTGTACTGGTCGCAGAGGCGGTGGCCTTCGTCCTTCCCATAAACTCCCGTTGCTGCTCCGGCGGGGTCGCCGATCTTCCCATACCTCGGTCTTCTTACCGGTCGTAGGCGTATGATTGTGTTCCTGTCGCCCGACCTTGTTTCCATAGGAGGGTGTAGGCAGCAGGTCGTCCTGCTTTCGCTTGGGCATCTTATCTCCATACGTCTCGTGATCCGCTTAGGCGTGCTGGACGGCCACGGGCATCAGCTCGTCGTACCCCTGTGGCTCCTTTACTCGCAGTGCGTACGAAAGTTCTCCGGGCCTCAACCCTTGCTTGAATGCCATCTCAGCGATCTTCTTATCCAGGTTTCTAACCCCGGCCGTGGCGATCTGCCATCGGTTAACGAACGCGCGCAGCGGTTCGCGGTCCGTCTGCATGGAGTCGAAAAGGACCGTCGACGTTTGGGCCGCCCTGGCTCTGAGGACGAATCGGCCAACGAACTTATCAGCCAGCTGTTCGAACGTTTCCACCGAGTTTACTGGTAGCTCGTAGAACCAGCCCAATGCGTCCCCCGAGTCTCTTGGAACACATTGCAGCACGTGGCATCCGAGTAGCCCTTTGTGCCCGTTTGTGACTTAAAATTATCCAGGTGTTGGTATGGACAGCTCGTTCCTAAGTACATCAGTTTCAGGGACCTTTGGTTACCTGACCTGCCTGATTCCCTAACCCGGTGTGGGAAAGGTCCAATGCGTTCGTTGAATCGCGCACTGTCCTGCGGTCGCCTCGTCCTTCTCTCGCTGGCCTCCAACCGGCCCTTCATGTCCGACACCGAGGCGGAGAGCGTCCGAAGCACCCTTGCGGTGGAGCCGTCCTGCTCGCCCGATGCCAACTTCGCTCGGTATGGGAGCTCAACCAGCCCAGATTCCCTCAGAGCCTCCGAGAAGAGTGGTGTGGGCACATGTGCAGTCTTTCTCCTCCCCGTAGGCTGTCCCACTTCTAGGTGCGGGAACACGTTGCCTTTGCTTACGGGTCGTGCTGCTGCCCCAGAGGTGTCATGCCGGTGTCCTTTCTCCAGAGCCGCCAGTAGGGCAATGTTCACCGCTTCCAACTCTTGGTACCGTGACAGGACCCGAACCAGATTTCACCCCGAAACCCGGATCAGATCCTGCGGGGACCACCTTAAGAGAGATTTTACCGAAAAGTCGGCATGACCTCTCTTAAACTGGACAACCCTCACCTGTCAAAAACACCAAAACACTTCTATAAAAACCACCCTGACTCTAGGAGCCACAAGCTCCCCCAAGATTCCAACAACTTCTCAGCACAGGAGTAAAATCACTTTTCAAACATATACAATTTCTCAGAGCATTCTACAGAAAGTAACTAAGGATACAAAATCAAAAAGATAAAGGACCAAAAGATCCTACCGAGTGGAATCAATACTGACGCTGACTATGCCTCGACCAGAGTATCTTTGACCTCGACTACTAGTCTGCACACTGGGCATTTTAAAACGAAGGGCCCAGGGGAAAGTAATTTAAAAACGTTAGAGTGAGTGGATAAAAATAAAATGATTTCAACTAAAACTTTTCGTTAAAAACATTATATCACTTTCCCACATTTTCATACTAATCGGAAAATCACAATGCATGCATATTTATATATAAACGTACCACATTTTATGAAAAACTCTATTAAAACAACTCAGCCTCGCTGACAACTCAAATAAACAAAACTCCTTCGTTAATATATATATATATATATATATATATATATATATATATATATATATATATATATAATCATAATCGTTTGAAAATCAATTTATAATACATCACGATCAATCTCTTTGGTCATATAAAAATCTTAGTTCCACTGGTTCGGGAATCTATCAAAAGCTGAAAGTCTCATAAATGAAATATTCCCGAAGCCACAACGTATAATCGTATAAAAATCTCAATCAACTGATGCGGGAATTTATTAAAAACTGAAAGCTTTACTAAACAGAGGAAATATTCCCGCAATCACAGTGAAAAACATCCTCATGACCAAATCCCATTGGCCATGCAACAGGGGAAAGTCTACCCACCATAAATAACTGGAACCTCGTCAGGCTCCGGGTCCGAGAGTCCTATTGACTCCCCCCGTGTCTAAGTCTACTACCTAGACACGTCACCGCCTCAATATATACCACCCTACGTCGACCACCGAGCGTGAATCTGACCTATATGGTCAAGTCGTCACCTCGCGTGGGATGAGGCCTCGCTAGCTAGCATCAATATAATAATACTGTGGACCCTCGTATGGTGAAAATCCGAAAACAAACCAAAAACACTGTTCCCCTTATATATAACAATCCGTACGATCCCCGACCGTACGTCCGAGGCTCATATATATATATATAATCACATAAACTCGTAGCCTTAAAAGAATATATCCATAAATCCCCGGCAAATCAACATGCCGTAAAATCAAATCAAATATATATAAATCCCATCGACATGCCTCGCATGTCAGAAAAATCATAAATAATAAAATTTACAAAATCCCCGGAATTTCATTCCGGTCTACGGATTAACATACTCAAAATATTTCGAGAATATAAAACCACATGGGAATCTCATTTCCCAAGGAAATAGCAAAATCCAATATAAATATCATTTTTATCAATAAAACATAACCATAAATTTTTCCTTTCCTCATATAATCTTTCATACTTTAAAATCATTTAATCAAAATAAATTTCATTTTTAAAAGAAATTTCCATTTCAATAAAATAATCATGCATGCATTTGTTTTAAAAATAAAAATCCACTCACAGTCTTTCCGAGCTGGTAGCCATTTCGGCTCTCGTCCCGTCGAGTACCCTCTCGACCTGTCACATGGGCGAAATCGTAAATTTCTAAACCTCGGAAAACAAATATAAAACCTAAACCACGGACGTCCTCGCTCGTCCGAAAACTCCTAATTTTTCCTTTTCAGTTATCGGTATAGGAGTTACGCTTTAATACCGATAATCTACGTCCGAATTTACTCAGGACACCCACTCCGAGTCCGATTAATTCTTTTCATAGTTATTCCGTCGTAAAATCCTTTTAATTAGCTTTTACCCTTTTTACGGTAAGTCAACAGTAAAAACTATTGGTCAAACAATAATTATTACAGGTCAAACAGTAATTCTGAAAGTCAAACAGTAAATGGTTAAAATCCAATTACTATTTACCATTTACTGTTGACTGTTGACTATTTACTATTTACTTTTACTTTTTACCTTTTTACTTTTTACCTTTTTACTGTTTACTGTTTTCCCATTTACTTTTCACCTTTTACCGTTTTACTTTTACCTTTTACTGTTACTGTTCATCGTCATCAACCTCTGGCCGCCGGAACAGCGCCACCGCTGCCGGAGCGCCGCCATCGCCGCCGGCAGCTCCGCCACCGGAGGTCAAAAACACCTCCATTCCACTCCAAAACCATCCCAAACCATCTCAGACCCTCAATCTCACCGTCTCCGCCGCCCAACACCACTGCAGCCGCCCCCGAAGGCGGCCGGTACGGCGGCAGAACCGCCCCTCCACCAATTTCTCCCAAAATTCAACCATCAAACCCCAAATTTCACTCAATCCACTCCAATTCAAGTTTTGAACACGATTAAAGTCTCCAATTAAACGAAAAACATCAAAATCACAACCTCAATCGAAATTTCCTAAAAACCCTAAAAATTTTCAATTCCTAATTCCTCCTTACCTGGTGCAATTCGGTTCGATTCCTTCCATGGAATAATTGCACACGTCGACGTCTTTATTTCCCCCCAAGAATCGGGTGGAATCTTGGCCGGAGGAGGGAGGACGAGGTTCGACACAGTCGTACCTTGCTCAGCTTTACACGGCCTCACGGCGGCGTTTCACGCCACGCCGCTGCCACCAAGAAGACGAGGAGGCCAAGCCGGTCTGAATGGGACCCGTGCACCGGCCCAGTTCGGCCGGACGGCGGAGATCGGGGGAGAGGAGAGAGAAAGAGAAGGAGAAAAGAAAAGAAAAAGAAAGAAAAGGGAAAAATTGCCGTTTCGGGAAATTTCCCTGCGGCTATTTATACTCGTCCAAAATCGGCAAGTTTCGGTTTCCACGTCACAACTTTTTCGTACCAACTCCAAATAAATCGTGCCGCGTGTCCACGAACTCGTTTCGACGACTCCTATTTCGTCGCAAAATAAAATCCTCGGTCAGGTCAACTTATTTAAAAGTCAACCTTTTGAATTTTTCCGAATCGTAACAATTCTCGAGGAGTAAAAGTACACGTAACACCGTAAAAAGGAAATTCCAGATTCGGGTCGTATCATACCGGGCGTCCGCCCTTAGTCGGTCTTGATTGCCCTCTTCTCGCAGTCGCGCGACCTCTGCCTTCATCTTTTTTATCTCCCCTCCCCCATCGCTCCGGTTAGGGTCGACAGAACCCCGGCGATCGATGGTTCCCTCCTGGCCGGGAGAAGGGACAAACCTCGTGTTGACCTCAGTTTTAGGGTTTTGGGCCCGGCCGGGGGCCTGGACCCGCTCTTTCAGCCCTCTTCCACCAGCTTTCATCTTTTTTTCTTCCATAGCGTCCGGATCGTAGATTTGCCTTCAAACTGCCTTTCAAAGGATCAATCGGATTTTATCCTCCGGTAGAGCAACGCAACTTTTTCGTGGATCAAATAATCTGTTCCCACAGACGGCGCCAATTGTTTCTGCACAAACCCGTAGGCCTGGAAGAGACTGGTGAATCTCGATATAGTTTCCTCCTGTAAACCTGCTCACTAAGGGGAATACCGGGCGGGCCGGTCTTCTCCTCTCCGATGTCTAAGTTAGTATTGAGGGGATAAATAATTAACTTAAGCTGGAATGATAAGCAGTAGAAGAAATCGGTTACCTCTTTATGAGGGCAGTTGAGGTTCTTATATAGGTGGTTGAGCATGAGGTCTGGCCTTACCCTTCGATGTGGGACTGGTTTCCTTCTGTTTGCATATAAAAGGGCAGCTCTGGTAGTCTGTTCAGCAAACTGGCGCCCCCGGCTCCCGGGCCCCTGATCACAAGATAGACTGCCGGGCCTCGGGTCCCGGTGCTGGTGATCCTGCTCCGAGCCTCCGTCCGGCCCAGTTCACGCTGGATGCGGGTCTGTGGGCCTGTGTAGCCCCTCTGTGGCTACTGTCAACAACGCCATTTAGTTTTTTTTCTTAGTTTTTATTTTCTTATGATAACTGATGTCTGTTTTGGTCATTTAACCTATCTATAGAATCTGATTTGAGATATAAAACAAGAGGGGTGTGTATCAAATGGTTTGTGGAGTGTATATAAAATTTCTCATTTAGGACAGTGAAATATGGCCACAGTGCGGAGTTTATTTATTTTTGTCATCGTTTAGGTCTCAATCCACACAGTTTTTTTTTTTCTAAAAACACATGTACCCATCAAGAAAATCCATACAACAAATACGATGAAATACTTAATACAAGGAGATTATAATAGCGTACACAACATGATCAGTATGCAAGATTTTTTGGAGAATTTTTTGAACATTAAAACTATTTATTAAGATTTTCTAAATTATATAGTGATTTATTAAGGACATCGAGAATATTTTCTTAATTTTACTCGATGATGAGTCTCCAATTTTACGGATATGGTCGTTAAATACGTCTCGCGAATGGTCTGTGAGAAATTTTGTACAACTTTTTCGAACCTCATAGCTATTTATTAAGATTTTTTGAATTTCTAAAATCACTTAAAAAGTAAAATTTAATGAGGTAGATAAATGTGTGTCACTCAACATGCCACATGGGTTAGATATGACTTTAAAAACTTTGAAATTTCTCAAAATTCTTAGTAAATAGTTCGAATGGTTGAAAAATTCACTGAAAATTTACACTTTCACTGTAATGCCCTCTTGTCACCCATGTTTAATTACTGGGATATTTGACTCAACGTAACACGATTGCCTTTAGAGTGGAAGAATGATACATACAGTTGACCAAGTGGATCGAGACTAAAATGTTACTGGAAATAGTTGAATTTTTTACCGCAATTATATTTTAATATAGTGATCACATCATACAGTTGTTTTTTTACAAATTTAATTTCCTTAGTATAGTTAGTTTAGAGATATATACATTTACATATAATGAAGTAAATAAGTTCTACAATATTAGTAGGCAGGTTGTAATTCCAATGACTAAAATTCCTGGGTGGGATGTCTCATGGTCCACTTTTTTTAATAATCACACAGCAGAACTTCACACCACGTTCTTGGGTGGGATGTCTCCTGCCCCACTTCTCTTTAATGATGTTTGTGTTAGTTGATAGAGACATGTACTGTAGGAATGAATAGAACTCTTCTTGTCTGCAGATGTCATATACGGTTCTCCGTCTTCTTCCCCTAATCATTTTTCTCCGTTTTCTCCTCCGGTTCGAAAAATACTGGATTCTCTTGACAAACCAAGCCCTCTCTGATCTCTCCACCACCACGGTCAGCATGGCCATCTCTGAAATTGGCTTGTTCCACCATCACTCCAAAATTCCCAGATCCAAATCAACTCACGCATTTTTAAATCCCCGTCTTTTTCACTTCGATTTCACTACCGCAAACAACGCAACAACTATTCATAGGCGGAGGTTGGATTGGAAGAAGGGGATACATGGATGGAGGCTCTAATGAGGATGGGAGGTTTGGCGGGGACGACGGTGGTGGGTCCCGACTGGACGCTAGCGTCGATGTCAGATTGGGAGGAGGAGTTGGTAACGGTGCCTCTATGAGAGATTACCGGTGGAGAGTTCGGGTCAATTTTTGTCACGCCCCGAATTTCGAATAACAAAATACGAATTCGTAAACGTGATAAATCACAATTAAACTCAATACTTAAATGTTATTATACAAATAACTAAGTATTACAACAGAGTTCACTGCGTGGCACCAAACACTCAAATTATTACAAACACTCAAATTATTACATCAATAAAAACATGAATGTAAAATAGAGTCTCACACTAACACTCAGCAATAAATAAAACCCAGCTAGACAAAGGTTCCCACCTTCTAGCCTCACAACTCAAACGCCTCCTCCTGGTTGCTGATCAACTCCTGCAGGTCTAACCCCTACACCAATAGATTGGTGCACCGGGTTGTAAACAACGAACCCGGTAAGCTTTAAAAGCTCGTGTGAGTAAACAGACAGAAACAGAGTAAAGCAATTTTACTCACAATAATAAACACACAACCAAAATAACCACCACATTCAATCACACCACAACAACACAAGTCGGGCGCAATGACCACTGTCATTCCCCATCAACTCACACCACAACAACACAACTCGGGCAATGACCACTGTCATTCCCCATCAACTCTCTCAATGGCAGGCAGACTAGAGCTCTAACTGATCGTAACCAATCACCCGGCCAAACGCTTGGTTCACAATATATTTGCCGATCCCCCATCATCTCACAGGAAAGGATCACGCCACACGTGTAAGATCCACATCATAACACAGGTGTTGACAGTAGCCACAGAGGGGCTACACAGGCCCACAGACCCGCAGCTAGCATGCCCGGGGCCAGATCGAGGCCCGGAGCAGGATCCTCAGCACCCGGACCCGAGGCCCAGCAGTCTAACTTGTGACCAAGAGCCCGGCAGCCGGGGACGCCAGCCTGCTAAACAGACCACCAGAGCTGCCCCTTTGTGTACAAACAGAAGGAAGTCAGTCCCACATCGAAGAGTAAGACCAGATCTCACGCTCGACCACCTATATAAGGGCCTCAACTACCCTCATTAATAGGTAACGACTCAACTACTCTCTCCGACTACTTATCATTCCAGCTTAAGTTATCTGTTTATTCCATCAGTACTAACTTAGGCATCGGAGAGGAGAAGACAGACCCGCCCGGTATTCCCCTTAGTGAGCAGGTTTACAGGAGGAATCCATATCAAGATCTGCCAGTCTCTACCAGACCTACGGGTTTGTGCAGAAACAATTGGCGCCGTCTGTGGGAAGAGTATAAAAGTCACGTAGGCATTATCAGAAAAAATGGCAGAAAGTTCGGAAGCAGGGCGGGAAAGAAATGCGGCAGAGGATCAGCGGGTCATACAGGAGCAGGTGCTCATCACTACCCCGGTCGCTGCACGGGAGCAGCACCCCGGCCAAGATAACCAGAACGACGGCAGCGATCAAGGGCCAAGCGGCACGCCGGGGGCATGCCACGGTAGCACGCGCGGGAAAGGCCCGGTGAAAGGCGACCAATCAACACACCAGGGTCTTTCGCTGACGTTCTCGGACGACCCGAGCGACCAGGAGGAGAGTCTGCACGGTGACAGCGACCAGGACACCGCATACAGCCCCGACCGGCACGATATGGCGTGGGAGATAGAGGCGATGAGAGCAGAAGTCGATCGCCTGCGTGCGGAGAGGGACTGGGATATAGCAAACTCCAATGCCCGGTATAAGGAAATAGAGATAGTCAACGCCGCCCTGGAAAGAGGACAGCAGCGCAATGCCGCTTTAACAAGGACGCGTGTCCCCCCACTCAGGATCCGGTCTCAGCCCCCTGAGGCGAGACAGTCATCGGGCGGAAGGCCCAGCGACCCCAAGGGGGCGGAGTTCCCGGACGGCACGGTCCTACCGAAGAGCATGCCGACGCCCCGGCAATTACACGCTTCATTCGAGGATGAAGTGATGACCCCGACCGCACGGGCACTATAAGTGCTCACCGACTCCGTGTCGGATCTAAAGTCTCAAATTGAGGCCAACGAAAGAAGGGCAGCGCGGCCGATGAAAGGCGCGCAATTCAACGAACGCACGGGCCCTTCTCTTACCAGGTCCTGGAGTCAGGGAGGTCTGGTAACCAAAAATCTCTGGAGCTCACGTACTCAGGATCCGGCTGCCCATACCAACACTGGGACAGCTTCCGGTCCCAAACATGCGCCAAGGGCTACTCCGATGATGTGTGCTGCAACATCTTCCAGGAAACCCTGTCCGGAGAGGCGCTCAGTTGGTTCTATGAGCTCCCAGCAAACTCCATCGAGGCGTTTGAGCAACTGGCCGATCAGTTTGTCAGCCGCTTCATCCTCCGGGTCGAAGGAGCCCAGACATCGACGATCCTCTTCAACTGTAGGCAGGCGCACGGCGAGAAGCTTAGGACGTTTGTTAACCGCTGGCAAACGGCGACGGTCGGGGTTCGGAACCTGGACAAGGGCATCGCTGAGATAACATTTAAACAGGGACTTCAGCCAGGGAAGTTTTCCTATGCCGTACGGGTGGAACTCCTGCAGGGGTACGATGAGCTAATGGCGATGGCCATCAGGCATGCTCAAGCCGACCACGAAACATATGGGCATCACCTGCTGAAGAGGAAGCGGGAGGAGTACCTTCCGGCACCCCGAGCAAACAGAGCCAACCAACGGGGCGAGAACCGAGGCACCCAACCAACCAGACTCAACAGAGGTTGGGGGAATCAACCGCAGCAGAAGCCGTATCCTGACAAACCCTGGGACGAGCACAAGCCCGCGCAGTACTGACAAGAGCGCCCCCTGGCGATCATGCCAGCGGAACGTCAAGAAGTCTTCACCACTCTAACCTCTTCGTACGATGACATTTTGTACGAGAGCGGGAACATCATTCCCCCACCGCCAAAGAGGAAGCACCCAAAAGGGAAACTCACCCCGACGCGAACGGGCAAATACTGCTCCTACCACGATGAGGCTACCCATCGTACGAACATTTGTTTCGCCCTCAAAGCAGCGGTGGAGGGGTTGGTTAGCAACGGTCAGCTTCAGCAGTATACGGGGGAAAGAAGGGCAGATCCCGCCAGGGACCAGGACCAAGGGTGGTAAGCACGCCCGGACTCAGTGAAGGGTTAAGTGCTAAATTTTCAAATACAATTAGCCTGGCATTCCAATGGTTTAGCCGATGTAACATTGCAAAATATGAATGCCAACTATTTTGAACGAAATCCAAGGCAAACCACTGGTACTAAAATACATGTCCAAAGGCAGGCAACAAAAAAAAAACTCCCGTTCAAGCAAAGTTACAAAAAAAAAAAAAAAAAAGACGGCAACAAAAATCCTAAGGAGCCATGTCTTCCTCCCCAGCGGCCCTAGCTTGTCCACCAGCTTCCTCAGATGGAATCGCGGCATCTTCCCCAATGGGTTCAGATGGCTGAAGCCCGCCTTCCCCTTCCGGCTGCTCCTCCTCTGTCGGCTGCCCGTCAGCATCATCGTCGGTCTGCGCCTTCGGCATTTGTGAGGTATTCAGGTACCCCTTCTCTTCCCACTCCAAGTAGGCATCGGCGATACCCGACTCCCTAGCCTTCTCCAGAAGCTCAAGAAACTGATCACTATCGTGATATTTCTGGATAACCCGTTGGAAAAGCACCGGGTCTTCTTCTCCAGCCGCAGCGGTAGTCGCGGCGCGCACAGGTGTAGCTTCCACCTGGAGCTCATCCACTTTGGCCTCCAGCTCGACCCTCTCCTCCTCAGCCCGCTCCTTCTCCTCCTCGAGGCTCCGGACCTGGCCCTCTAGCTTGGCCACCTGCCTCTTGGCCCTCTCCTCCAATCTGACCTTCTCCCGCTCAAGCCTGGACTTCTCAGCCTCCAGGCGCTCACGGGCTCCGGTCAGAGCGGCCACCTGCCTCTTCAACTCCAAAGGAACCTCTGCATCTGACCAAGCTATTCTGAGTATACATTCCTTGGTCTCACCAAGGGTGGGCAGAAATGTGAATGGTTTGGTCATCTAAACAAAAAAAGGGTAAAGGGGGAAGGCCATATCATTTTGAGTATACATTCCTTGGTCACACCAAGGGTGGGAAGAAATATGAATGATTTGGTCAAAACAAAAAAAAATTTGAAAGTCTGTAATCCAAAAATAAAAATAAAAAATAATATGAGAACTTCCTTTTTAACTGAATCTGAACTATCTACTCTTTGGAGCATCCTTGTTATGCTTAGTGCCCTAAAATCAACTGATTTGGGAGACATTGGTAGTTATTTCGTTACATAGATCAGTTAGGATTCCTGAAAGACTTTCTATCCCTAAATTTATGTGAGGAGTGTGAAGTACTCTCTCGGAAAAAAAAAATTAAGGATAAAATTGAAATTTGCCTCGTCGAAGTCAAGAACCTGTTCAAACTAATCTCTGATCTTATCTCAACAAGTACTCTTGTTTCAACAAGTCCCTTTTGAATATCTAACTTCACACACACATACCTGTCTGACTCTGCAAGTTTGAAATGATGGACCATATACATCTGTCTCAGTCAACTGTTCATCCTTACGTTAAGTATGTCTATTATGATGATTAAAAAATGAATTTTTTTTGTGTGACAATGTTTCGTCTGATAAAAAAAAAGGGGATCAAAATAAAATTATTATATGCATTTTCATAGGGGGAGAAGTACTATATATCTTTGTGTTCCTCAACATTAATGGTGTTTGTCTTCTCTGAAGATTGTGAAAGAGTGTTGAGTACTGTTAACCAAGGTTCTAAAAAGCGCTAGGCGCTAGGCGGGCGGTGACCCATAGCCTAGCGCCTGGACGGACTAGGCGGGGACTAGGCGTTTTACATTTTTCACTTTTAATTAAAAAATATTATATTTAAAAATAGTTTAATACGAATAATTTAGAAGTTTAATATGAATAATTTGGAAAAAATCAACCCAACCTTTAAATTACTAAATTTACAAACATTGCAAATAGTCTCAACATAGCAATTCAACATAACAATAGTCTCAAGTCTCAACATAGCAATTCAACATAGCAAATAATCCCAAATAAAACCAAAATAACTTGCAAACCTAAGAATCCACATCTTCTTCTTCCTCCATATCCCTCTAATATTCCTTCGGTGTCAGACTCAAACTCAAAATCCATCTCAACACCATCTTCTTCGCCTAAGATTGAGAGAGAGGGCCGAGAGGCAGACGTGAGAAGACTCAGAAGAGGGCGAAGTCGCAGTCAGTCGAAGGAGAGAACGAGTAGAGGCGAAGGCGGAAGGATTGAAGGAGAGAAACTGAAGAATTAGGTTTTAATTTTCGGACTTTTTTTTTAGGTTTCAGACCCAACCAGACCCGGTCCAGCGCCTTGACCCGCCTCGCCCGCCTGGACCGCCTGGAGCCGCCTGATGGAAGCCTGAAGCCTAAAATCGGGGCGGTCGAGCTCCGCCTACAGTCTAGGCAACGCCTAGGCGGAGCTAGGCGGGGATTTTTAGAACCTTGCTGTTAACTATGAAAGCATGTCTAAAAAAATAAAAATAAAATCAAGTGCTATATTATCTAGCTTCCGGCTATCTAAGTGATGATTAGATTGATCTTCAATGCATGTACTTGTGTTTGTTTAAAGAAAGAAATGGGGATCTTTTGCAATGGAGTTGGATTTTGTAACGTGTGTTTAACATATAAGTGAAATGTGAGTGGGTTTTAATTGCGTTGATCACACCTTTCATATATGGTCTAATCATGTCTGCATGCAGGATCAACTTCCCACAAACTCTTAAGTTCTATATATCTGCTGCGGCACTCTTGATCTTCCTTGTCTCACATTTTTCTCTTCTCTCGACATACATTTTGGTTCCACTTCCCTCGATGGACGACTCACACAATCCCAACTCCCCCTCTAACAAATTTGAACATTTTCGCTCTGATATGTTTCCCTTAGATGTCTCTCCTCTCAAGATGATCCCCAATCCTCCTGCTGCCGCCACTGCCTCTGATAGTTTACCTTGTCAGACGGAACCAACCCTTGCTGAACACTTATCCAGTATCATCTGAAAAAGGAAGGATGAGTCCAGTGAGCCATCTCACAAAAGCTCCAAGGTTCAATCTGGAACCACCGCTGGATCCTCTAGGTCGTCTCGACCTCCCATATCCCCAACTGCTGGCACTTCCGGAGATCAGCGTTCAATGCCATCCTCGGCAAAGCACGCAAGAAATATTGTGCACCGGAATCCTTCTCACCCTGGGGTGAATCGGGTGGATTCCTCTCCCGAAGTAGATCCTCATAGTGACTCTAGTGAAGAAACCGATGTCCCCCATAGCCAATCCCATAGCTCTACTCAGGCTCCGAGGTCTAAGGTCCCTCTGGCGACCTCTGTTAAAAAACCTCACTCAGGAGGGAGGGATACTGTTGACAGTAGCTACAGAGGGACTACAGCAGGCCCACAGACCCGCAACTGGTGTACCAGAGGCCGGCCCGAGACCCGGGACAGGATCACCAGCACCCGGCCTCGGGGCCCAGCAGTCTATCCTGCTACCAGGGACTCGGGGATCTGGGGCGCCTGCCTACTAAAGAGGTCACCAGAGCTGCCCTTTGGTGTGTAAACAGAAGAGAGCCAGTCCCACATCTAAGGGTGAGGCCAGACTTCACTCCCAGCCACCTATATAAGGGCCTCAACTACCCTCATTAATGGGTAACTGATCTCTCCTACCGCTTATATACGTTCCAACTATACTAACTTAGGCATCAGAGAGGAGAAGACCGGCCCGCCCGGTATTCCCCTTAGTAAGCTGGTTTGCAGGAGATCATACGAGGATTCATCTGTCTCTACCACGCCCCAGGGTTTGTGCAGAAACAATTGGCGCCGTCTGTGGGAAGCTTGGATAAGAAACCACGTAAGCACTATCGATGACAGAGAATTCGGAAGCAAGACAGGAAATGAATACCACCGAGGAGCAGCGTGTTGCACCAGTGCAAACGCTTGTCTCCACCCCGGTCGTTATGCGGGAGCAGCGCGGCGACCAGAGCAATCAGAAAGGCGGGAGCTGTGGGAGGCCAACCGGCACGCTGGGGCCACACCACGACAGCTCGCGCGGGAAAGGCCCGGCGGAGGACGACAGGCCAGTGCACCGGGGCTTTTCTCTGACGTTCTAGGATGATCCGAGTGACCGAGAGGAGAGCCCGCACTGTAACAGTGACCGGGACACCACGTACAGCCCCGAGCACAGCGATATGGCGGGGGAGATACGGTCGATGGCAGCAGAGGTCAGTCGCCTGCGTGAGGAGGGCGACAGGGATAGAGCCAAGTCCAACGCCCGGTATGAAGAAATGGAGGCGGTGAATGCTGCCCTAGTGGCCGCTCTGGAGAGAGGACAACAGCGCAACGACGCTATGGTCAGGGCACAGGCACCCCCACCAGTCTGATCTCAGCAGTTTGAGGCGGGACAATCATCGGCCGGTCGGCCCCGTGATCCCGAGCGAGCAAAGTCACCGTCCGGTGCAGGTCTGTCGAAGAGCATGCCTACGCCCCACCAACCCCACACTTCGTTCGAGGATGAAGTCGAGACCCCGACTGCACGGGTATTGCAGACACTCGCCGATTCTGTGTCGGATTTGAAGACCCAAATGAAGGCCAACGAGAGAAGAGCGGCACGGCTGATGGAAGGCGCGCGGTTCAACGAGCGCATGGGCCCTTTCTCGCACCGGGTTATGGGGTTGGGGAGGTCTGGTAACCAGAAGTCCCTGAAGCTCACCTACTCAGGGTCCGGTTGCCCGTACCAGCACCTGGATAGTTTCCGGTCCCAGACGTGCGCCAAGGGCTACTCCGATGCAGTATGCTGCAATATTTTCCAGGAAACTCTGTCTGGAGAGGCGCTCAGTTGGTTCTATGAGCTTCCGGCGAACTCGATCGAGGCATTCGAACAGTTGGCCGATCGGTTTGTAGGTCGCTTCATCCTCCGGGTCGAGGGAGCCCGGACATCGATCATCCTCTTCAACTGCATGCAAGCGCCCGGCGAGGAGTTGAGGACTTTCGTCAACCGTTGGCAGACGGGGACGGCCGGGGTTCGGAATCTCGACAAGGGTATCGCCTAGATGGCGTTCAAGAAAGGGCTCCGGCCAGGAAAATTTTCCTGCCGTACGGGTGGAACTCCCTCAGGGGTATGATGAGTTAATGGCAATGGCCATCCGGCACGCTCAGGCCGACCACGAAACGTACGGGCATCACCTGCTGAAGAGGAAGCGGGACGAGCAGCAGGAAGACCACCCCCGGGAGGAGCACCCCCCGCCCAGCCAAGAAGACAAGCCAAGCCAGCGGACCGAGAACCGAGCCGCCCGACCGAGCCGGCCCAACAGAAATTGGGGGCAGCGCCAGCAGAGGCCCTATCATGATAAGCTCCAGTGCGAGCAAAAGCCAGCGCAGTACCAGCAAGAACGCCCCTGGCAATCATGCCAGCACAACCAGCCGGTCAAGAGGTCTTCACCGCTCTCACCTCTTCATACGAGGACATTTTGCTTGAGAACGGGAGTATCATTCCCCCGCCGCCCAGGAGAAAGTACCCGAAGGGGAAGCTTACCACGGCGCAAATGGGCAAGTACTGCTCCTATCATGATGAAGCTACTCATCGAACGAGCCAGTGCTGTGCTCTCAAGACAGTGGTGGAGGGTTTGATTAGTAACGGCCAGCTCCAGCGGTATATAGGGGAAAGAAGAGCAGATCCCGACCGGGAGCAAGACCAGGGCTGGTAGACTCGCCAAGCCTCCAAGCGGTTAGTTTGGTATATCACCGGTTCAACCGCTGTAACATCACAAGATATATATATATGCAAACTATTTTCAAGAAAAATTCCACCGGTTCCACCAATTCAAGTATATTCATAGTCAAGGGATAATACAAACAGAAGCCGTTCCGGCAAGTTTACAAAAAAAGGGCAAGGGCAAAATCCTAAGGGGCCACGCCTCCCCCCTCAGCGGGCAGTCCGCCAGCCTCTCCGGATGAAGCAGCCGCGCCTTCAGCAGTTTGAGGTCCGCCCTCCCCTTCCAGTTGCTCCTCCGCCGACTGCTCATGGATATCCAATTGCTCATGGATATCCTCATCAGCAGCCTTCGGCATCCGGGAGGTGTCCAGCCACCCCTTCTCCGCCCATTCCGTGTACGCATCCGAGATGCCCGATTCCCTGGCCTTCTCCAGGAACTGAAGGAACTGATCGCTCTCATGGTATTTGAAAACAACCCGCTCGTAAAGTTCCGGGTCCTCTTCCCCTGCCGCTGCAGTAGAGGCGGCGCGCACAGCAGCAACTCCCGCCTGGATTTCGTCCACCTTGGCCTCCAGTTCAGCCTTCTCCTCCTCAGCCAGCTCCTTCTCCTTCTCCAGGCTGCGGACCTGCTCCTCCAGCTTGGCCACCTGCTTCTTGGCCCTCTCCTCCGATCTGGCCTTCTCCCGCTCCAGCCGGGACTTCTCCACCTCCAGGAGCTCCCGGGCCTCCGTCAAAGCGGTTATCTGCCTCTTCAGCTCCGGCAGCTCCTCGCTCGGATCCGGTTGGTACAGACTGTACAGCAACTGCATAACAACAAAAAGTCAGACAAGCAGCAAGGATAATCAGTTACGAGCGATGTAATGAAGGCCAGGCAATTCTTACCCGGAGGACCGCCTCCTTGCACTTTTGGCGGTTCCCGCCCGCCATGACCCCGGTGATACCAGGCCTCTCCAGACTAAGGCCGGCCAAGTCCGCCGCCAGCTGCCGGACGAGTGCACTGTCCGGGCTTCCCCTCGGTGCCTCCGCAGGCGCGGGGCTACTCTGCCGGGCAATGGCAGCCTTCTCCCCAGCGGAGCTCGATGCACCGCTGGTTACCTTGAGCCGCTTGGCCAGGCTCTCACCGGACGACCCGTCGGTCAGCGTCACCAGCGTGGAGAGAGGAACGTCCATGATCCTCCGCCTCTTCTCCCCCTGCCCGTCCGGAGAAGAAGAAGATTGTGCGCCTACCCGGGTGACCCGGGTGACGAGAGGAACTGACCCCGGGCGGTGCGGGATCCGGCTCACTCCACCGGGAATCTTCAGTGGCCCCTCGGTAGTCTTGCCCTTACCGAGCCCCGCCTTGGGTGCGGCAGGGTGGCTCTTCACGCGCCTCAAGATGTAGGCGTCGTCATCAACATCCATGGCCCTCGGTTCGGGATGAACCGTGAGCCGGCCGGACTCCTCGTCCATCGAGGTCCGCGAGACGGCCTCGCCTTTCTCCTTCAGCCTCGCGAGAAGGTCTTCACCGTCCATGGATAGAGTGGTGTCGGGTTTGATGACCGCCCGAGAAGATGCACCTGCAGGACAAGCAAACAGTTAGTATTTTAAAACACAGCTAGCAAAAGTGTCACCGCTATGACTTGCTACGCACCGGGATCCCGCCCAAGACAGCAATATTCCAGCAATTCTCGCCGGATGAGGTTGTAAGAACTTCGTTCGAGATCGTCCCAACATCCGAGTATGGTCGTGATCCTCTCCTGCTCCAGCTCGGATAGCTCGAACGACTGATCACCAGGGGGCTGGAAGGCGCCAGGAACCCGGTACATCTTCCTCCTCTTCTGCCACTTCCCGCCCGCCATCACCATCTTCTTTCTCCAGCTGTTATCCACCCAAGAAGGCACATTGGTGATGATCGGCTGAAAGCACCGGGCGTTGAAAGACAGACAACCCTGGGACCCTCGCTTCTTCGAGTATGATAACCTATACAAGGCCTAGAATTCGTTTACCGTTGGCATACTCATCCCGGACAACTCGTACAGGCAGCCGAGGCTCAGCAGTCGCCTCCATTGGAGCCCGGGAAGCTGCGCGGGAGACACTTGCAGTGCACTGAGCATGTATTGCACGAAGTCTGGCAGCGGGAGCAAAAATCCGTGGCGAAACTGGTCTAGATGCACGGCAACCCAGCCCGCCTCCGAGTTACAGGCTGACTCTCCAGGGTTCAATGGCCGTAGTGCCACCTCATCCGGGATACTCCATGTTTTCCGGAACGCAGCAATCTCTCTGGGGGTCATACTACCCTCCAGCTCATCGCACACCACGACACCTTTCCCTCTACCGATGGTGTAGCTCACGGGCGGTGCACCGGCAAGGCGCACCCCGTGCGGTATTTCAGACTCTGGGGATTCTGACCCGGAAGACGCAGACGAAGACGAAGCCCCGCTCCGGGAGCGGTCATCGGCTTCAGACTCCGGGGATTCCGAACCGAGCCAGTCCTCCAGCCTCTCCTCATCATCCACGATAGGACGCCTGACAGCCGATTCGGAAGCCCCGTCAGAACTTGCAGAAGACATTTTAACCTAAGGGGAAGAAAAACAAAACCCTAGCGCTGGTCAGCAACAGGCTAGAACAGCGCCCTCTGCGGCTCCTCCCCAAGTTTGCCGCAGACGCTCCGCTTAAAACAACTCAGTCGGCGACAGAGATCCCTTCCCCCCCCCCCCCCCCCCCCCCCCCCCCCCCCCCGCCGCAAAACACCAAAAGGCAAAAAGAAGAACAATAGCAGGGCAAAGAAAGCAAGAACTTACCGATTAGTATGCTCAACCGAGGAAAGTCTGCCCTGCGAAAGCAGCGAGCAATGGTAGGCAAACAACAAGAGCGCTTGAGGCAACGGATGTCGTGGGGCAAGGAGCTTAGAGCTTTCGCCGGATTTCTCTCTTTCTCTTATTCTCTCTAAGCAAGGAGCAAAAACAGAATGAAGAGTAGATGAGGCCTTTTTATAGAAGGATTTGGTGCCCTAGGCGTTTGTAATCCCCACAAAACACAATCAGAGCAACTCAAACGCCCGCGAATCCAGACCCTCTATCTCAGACTGCTCCCTACTGGCACGTGTCCCAGCATTGGTAAACTTCCCACGCCATCATAACTCATGGGACTGATGGACTTCCTCCTTAAATGCATGTCAGCCACTTGTCCCGCCTACTGGTGACAGGTAAGGGAGTTAGGAACGAGAACCGAGGCGTCAGCCCCCCCCCCCCCCCCCCCCCACTTCCCCAGGCTCCACGGCTGCATAGCATCTTCACTACAAGTCACCGGTTATGATCTTTCAACCGGCTCGAAGACCTCTCACCGGTTATGATTTTTCAATCGGCTCGAGAGCATTCTTCCGGGTATGAGCCATCCATCTGGTACCATGGCAGTTCACGGTTAGGTATCATTCAACCGGCTGCATGGCATCTCACCGGTTAGGTCACATTCAACCGACTCGAGACCTCTCACTGGTTATGATTTTTCAACCGGCTCGAGAGCATTCTTCCGGGTATGAGCCATCCATCCGGTACCATGGCAGTTTACGATTAGGTATCATTCAACCGGCTGCATGACATCTTCACTACAAGTCACCGGTTATGATCTTTCAACCGGCTCGAAGACCTCTCACCGGTTATGATTTTTCAACCGGCTCGAGAGCATTCTTCCGGGTATGAGCCATTCATCCGGTACCATGGCAGTTCACGGTTAGGTATCATTCAACCTGCTGCATGGCATCTCACCGGTTAGGTCACATTCAACCGACTCGAGACCATCTCACCGGTTATGATCATCCAACCGGCTCGAGAGCATTTCTCCGGGTACGAGATCCACCTGGCCCCATGACATCTCACTGGGGGACTCGTCTCGATGTGGCAGAATGCCCGGTCGAGATCCACCCGGCTCCATGGCATGACCCTGGTTATGAGAACATTCGACCGGCATGGGCTTTATACACCCGGTTGAGTTTACATCTAACACATGTACTCTTGTCCAGCAGGATAAAAACCCTGCATCGCACTGAACTGCGATCAATGTGGGGCTCCACGGCGAGACTTGTCACCTCAACGCCACGCCATTACCTCAACGCTTATTTCAACACAAGCTGAGACGAACTAGCAAGTGTTGACCGGTGCTTCAACAGACCGCAACACCGGGGCCACCTCCCCGCAGCCTAGCAATATGGACTCGTCTCGATATGGCAGAACGCCCGGTCGAGGTCCCATACTCTGGGGGACTCGTCTCGATATGGCAGAACGCCCGGTCGAGGTCTCATACTCCACCTCGTACCGATTTGGCAGAACGCCCGGTCGAGGTCCAGTACACAAGTTCGTCTGGGGGGCTCGTCTCAATATGGCAGAACGCCCGGTCGAGATCCCATGCTCTCCGACTCGTCTCGATATGGCAGAACGCCAGGTCGAGGTACCATACTCCACCTCGTACCGATTTGGCAGAACGCCCGGTCGAGGTCCAGTACACAAATTCGTCTGGGGGACTCGTCTTGATATGGCAGAACGCCCGGTCGAGATCCCATGCTCTCCGGCTCGCTCTGATATGGCAGAAGGCGGGGTCCAGATTCCATGCATAAATCTATTGCATGGCGGATTTCAACGCCCCATTATCATTCCATGCACACATCTATTGCATGGTGGATTTCAACGCCCCATTATCATTCCATGCACACATCTATTGCATGGCGGATTTCAACGCCCCACTGTCATCTCATACACTCTCCGGGTTTCACCACGCTCCATGCTCATGGCACCACAACACTTGAGCACAGTACTACTTATATTGCAAACGTACTCATAAATTATTGCTCACCATCGGTAACAGGTACTCACCCCGGTCACGCCCAATCTGCAACGCGGACTTGAGGGACTGGGCACCGTTGGGTTGGTAACCCTGCGGGTCTGCGGGACAAGAGCAAGACAGATTAAGTCCCCATTCAAGATTGCACTGGACCGGGAACTTGGGAGACTTGTTGACAGTAGCCACAGAGGGGCTACAGCAGGCCCACAGACCCACAGCTGGTGTACCAGGAGCCGGCCCGAGGCCCCGGACCGGATCACCAGCACCTGACCTCGGGGCCCAGCAGTCTATCCTACTACCAGGGGCCCGGGGACCTGGGGCACCTGCCTACCAAAGAGGTCACCAGAGCTGCCCTTTGGTGTGCAAACAGAAGGGAGCCAGTCCTACATCGAAGGGTGAGACCAGACTTCACTCCCAGCCACCTATATAAGGGCCCCAACTACCCTCATTAATGGGTAACTGATCTCTCCTACCGCTTATATACGTGCTCAAGTTATATCTATTCCAACTATACTAACTTAGGCATAGGAGAGGAGAAGACCGGCCCGCCCGGTATTCCCCTTAGTAAGCAGGTTTGCAGGAGATCATACGAGAATTCATCTGTCTCTACCAGGCCCCAGGGTTTGTGCAGAAACAGATACCTCTGATGCTGGGTCATCCAAACCGTTCAAGGTTCCACCATCTCCTGCCAAGGATTCCAATCAGTTAATCCCACCTTCGAAGAAACGGCTTGCTGAGGTATCTTCCATCCCTCCTATGAGTCATTTTGTGAATTCTGAGGGTAGGACTCTGTTCCTCTCATACACCATATCCAGACCCTTTGTTTTTGAAAAATCTTTTGATTTCAAAACCCTTCCTCCTGCTTTTAAGTCAAAAATTGAAAAACTTGGTTGGCTTAAAGCTTTAGGAACTCTGCCTATGGTAAATTTGACTCTTGTTCAAGAGTTCTATGCAAACTTTCCCAGAACAATTTCACAAAATATAAGGCTTAGGTCTGAAGGGTATGTTTTTGTAAAAATCAGAGGTATAAATGTTGATATCTCACCTGCAAAGATTAGGAAAACCCTGCATCTTCCTGTTACTGAAAAAGGCATGATTTCAACCATCACCAAATATGTCTCTGATATTTCCTTGGATGAATTGGCTTCAACCCTATATTCTACCAAACCATCAAATCCGATCAAGGAGACCTTTTTGCAATGTAAATACATGACTGAGCATGCCAAGGCAATGGTTTTTCTTGTTCGCTCCTTGCTCACTCCCACTACTCAAATGAGTAAAATTCCTCACACTCAGGCTGCATTGATTCATTATCTGTCAAATGGGAAAAACAAAGTGTTTCCTGCCGAGTTTTATATCTTTGAAGGACTGAAAAAATCTGGAATTCTTCACCGGTCCAACATTGATTGTTCATTGTTTTTTCCTGGTCTGATCTGTCGATTATGCTATAATGCCGGGGTCTAAAGCTGGGACAAAGATTTGCTAGCAAATCCTGTTCCTAAAGTTGACAATGTCACCATTGCCAAGTCGATCCTCAGCTCAAGCAAATGAGTATGTGGAGCCCTTGGAATTGACTTTTCTCAGGGAGGATATAACTAAGATGGTGGAGCAAACTGTATCGGCTGCTGTCGATGATCTCAAGACTTCACTTAGGTCTGAAATAACAAAGATGAAGGCTGCTTTCCAAAGGATGGTGGGGGACTATGCCAGCCCTTCTAAAGCTAATGGCTCAGGATTGGATGAGGCCGAAGCACCCTCTGGTGCCACCATTCATATAGCCATTGCTGATACAGACCCGGAGACATCTGATGATATCATTATGGGTGATGGAGAGGACACTGCTTCTTAAATCAAGTCTCCAAATGTTGTTTAAACTATGTTCTTGTTCTCTAGTTGTTTGTTAAAGACAATTGCTATGTTTTTTTCCCGCTATGTAAAATGTTGACAATTGTTCTCTGTTTCCCTTTGTCTTTCTATGACAAAAAGGGGGAGAACTGCCATCTATGTTTCTACAATTTGTGTTTGTGATCCATAAATGCATGTGCTATCCTATTGGTCTTTGTGATATTCATTCTGCATGTATCGTATGCCTCTACAAAGGATAGTGGTTTGTTTTGGTTCAGAGAATGCCAAAGGGGGAGATTGTTAATATGAGAATATTGGCAATCTCTCATCTTGAACAAAAAGCCCAGATGTTGAAATAAGTACAAAGACCCAGCTCAAGAAAAAGCCCAAGGCCCAGGCACACACTAAGGTATAGTTCATGCATGTCATAAGTTTTCATTTAGGATAGGTCTTGTATCTGCTATCCTAGAACTCCTATGTTCTCTCTTAGGATACGTCTTCTGTCTGCCATCCCAAAACTTCTAGACTGCATAAATATACTCTTAAATCAGAAGATCTTTTCTTAGTTAAAAGATCTTCTACTTTTGAAGGTTCGATATTTTTCTATAAAAATCTATATCTTAGATAGAAATATCTAGCCTCATTGAATGCCATTAAATGCTAGTTACATCTCATTTAATGTGAGTGAGATTGTGTTCTCTCTTGTGTATAGTCTTATTACTATTCAAAAGATATCATATGCTCTTGGCAGTGATTCTGCCATGCTGCATTAATGAGAGAGACTAGCTAGGTTGGTCATAAATTAAACACCATTGCCCCTTTATGCCTTCTCATCGGCTATATAAAGGAGGCAGATGCTCCCTCTTTAAGCGTCTGTGTTTTTCTTGTTTATTTGATTGTGTTTTGATGAGCATGTACTATCTCTCTTCAATTAATGAAGGTTCGTGTTTTGCATTGTTCAGTAAGCTTAAGAGTTATACGTGTGTTATAACCTTTCTGAGCTTTGAACAAAATCTCTTCTCAAAACTCATATAGCATGTTGCATACCATAAAGTGATGTTGGGTGATGCAATATATTCATGAAGTGTCCTTGACAGATTCAGTTGAGTGTAACTGAGATCTCAAGTTGGAACTTCTACAGCTTACTAGTGAACAAACATCTGAGAGACAAGTGAGGTAGAACAGTCGAGTGACTAGAGTAGTCTGAGACTGGATAGAAACGTAGTTTGCTATTCCTTTGTTTCTGCATACTTGTAAAGAGTGTTGTGTGTCATAGTAAAAGAAGCTTTACTCTCCAAGAGTTGGGAGCACGCAGTTTTTCTCATTGGTAACAAGGTTTCTGCGAATAAAAAACATCTTTATGTTGGTTTTTATTTATGTAACTTTACACCTAATGATCGTATAATTGTTGTTCAAGTTAGTAAACTCTATTACTAGTCTTGAAGACAATTTGAAACGAAAAAGTTGCAAGTTGTCATATTCACCCCCCTCTAGGACCTTCACAATGTTGCCGGCAGCGAGGAAGAATCTGGGGAAGTAGCATTTCAACCCCAGCATTCAGTGTGAATATGAGTTATGGGTCAACAACAGTAAATTCTTTCTATGCCATTATACACAATGATTAATGATATTTGATTTTCACTTGAATTGAATTTGTATTAGTTTGTAACAGATATGATCATATCAAAACATGGAATCCTATAACTGCATTAAACCAAATCTGCAAAATTTGACCTCTTTCCTCAGAAAATTTCCAATTGTTTTGCATCAATTGAGGGTGTAAACACTAGTAATAAAAAATAATACTGCAACTAATCAAATGACATCAAGCAAACCTATTCTTAGAGGACCATGAGAACGGTCTGTTAGACCTTGATCTGCATATTTCAACATCCCCTTGTTCTCCTTCTCTTAATGGTTTCAAGCACCGGCAACCTTCTCGAATCAATTACAAAGCAAAGGCTACCAGTAGCAGCATTTCGAAACATCCATATGGTGACAAAGTCTTTTATCTCAACCAACTTATGATCATTGCAAAAAGCTTTCCATCCTCCCGTCAAGACATGAACCTTTTCCACCCAAGTTTTGAACACCATGCGATACCCCTTACCTTCACAATTATAAGTTGTGACTATAATTTCTCGTTTAAGATCTCATTCTCGTGCAACAATGGCATTAACCGCTTTTGGACATCTTAAGTAGTTACATATCTACATTACTAGTTACCTATACAGTTACCTATACATGACTAGTTACCTATACCACTACGCCATTTGTCACTTTAAGCGACGGACAATGTCCGTCGCTTCAGTATCCAAGTCCGTCGCAAGCCTGTTAACGAGACGGACACGCCGTCGCGTGTCCGAGGTCGGTTAAGTATCGTCGCTATAAAGTTTGCGCGACGAACATTACAAACTCCGTCTCTTAAACCCCTTTAAGCGACTGACATATAGTCTGATAATGATCCGCCGCGATAAAGTTTTAGCGACTGACGTTCGTGTTTGGTTAGTCGCATAAATGTGATCTTATGCGACGGATTTTGTACTCAATTATCCGTCACTGTAATGGTAGAGCGACTGACCGAAATCCCCAATATCCGTCGCTTAAATGTTTAGGGTTTAGGGTTTAGGTTTCGCTTAGTGTGGTTAAGCGACTGACTTGTGTATTGTCAGTCGCTTAGTGTGTTTTATGCGACGGAAAAATACAAAACCCGTCGCTTAGTGTGTTTTGAGCGACGGAAAAACACTAAAATCCGTCGCTTAGTGTTTGTTAAGCGACTGACTTTGAATGTTGTCAGTGGCTTAGTGTGTTTTATGCGACGGAAAAACAGAAAAATCCGTCGCTTAGTATGTTTTGAGCGACGGAAAAACAGCAAATTCCGTCGCTTAAGTGGAGTGTCTGATTGAGCACAGAATGTGCTTCTGTGTGTTGCCCTTTTACACAACCAAACCATTCAAACCTGCACATCCAAAACATATCAAACCAACACATTCAATTCACATATCCGAAACCAACACATTCATTCAAATATCCGAAACCAACACATTCAATCCAAACTCAATTGTGCTAGTACATAAAACTGTTTTTTAAGCACAACCTATATATACTAAACATATCTAGCAGTGGTCAAGAGCCTCGAAGTCGTGAAGTCACGGGTTCTGAGAAGAACTACCTGCACCCGCATCCCCTTGCTTTTGTTGCGCAACGAGCATCGCAATCATGGCTTCCATTTGACGCAGGCGCTCATCACGGTCTTCCTGCAGCGCCGCCATTCGCTCTTCCATTTGCGCCGTTAATTTTTGTTCAACTACACGAACCCGTTCCTCCACGATGCTATCAACATCCACTTGCCGGGCCCCTCTCCTCTTCTTCGGCGACCGCTGCATGCACCGTCCCACCCCTCGGACCTCGGTGCCTCTCTTGACCCCAAGTTGAGTGGATAACACTTCGACTTGTTCCTCAACGGGGAGAGGTTCTTCGGGGGCAATATCCGGGTGTAGGGTCGTCCTTTCTTGTACTAGTCTGTCCACATGTGCCTTCATCGCCTCCTACAATAACACACATAACCAATGTTAATAAGAAATACATAATTACGCTATTGTAACACAAGAAATGGAACAAAAAAAACTTCGGATCTCTCACCACGTGTGGACCTCCCACCGGGTCTTTTGCATATGCATCCTCGAAGGCACGGACAAACAGAGCTGGATGTCCTCGCTCCTGATGCAACTTCGCCCGGTAACTGAAGGCAGTCGTCCCAGAGTGGTGGTTCATCTTTTGTGGACGCGATCGGATCTCCTTAATTCTCGCACATAAGGCCTGCACCACATCATTTACAAACATTATATGTAGAGGTTAAACAACGCACCAATATAGTATTAACATATTGTTAGAGCCGAGAGAGAGAGATTTGATTACCGCATGATCTGGGTCCTTGAAGTGGACCACCAACCACTCCCACTGCGCCGGACGATGCAGGAACTCTAGAGGAACGTCATCCCCCCACTCCAGCCAATGTTGGCGGCAATCGGATTTCCAATCCTTATACCGATCGGCTGCCGTTGTTTGAACATACTTCCACAGGCCATCATGATCTGGGGGGATCCAGTAGTGTGGCTACATAGACACAATCGTAAAACACATTAGTAACAAATCATAACAAAAATCAAATTAGTAAGAAAAGCAAAAACCAAAGAACGGAAATATTACCGAGAGGTAGTCGGTAATGATCCCTCGGTCACTGACGCTCAACTCTCTGTACGTGGACTGTACCATAGGGACACTGTCCTTCACACAACTTCCAATGTCCCGAGAAAGAAGGCTGCGGACCTTGGGATCCTTGGGGCCTTTGTGGTACTCATCGTACTCTACCACAATCTTCCCCCCCGTGGTCCGGACCAGCTCCTGTGTCTTCAGTCCGACCACCACACCTCTCCTCCTTGTGAGTGGTGTATCTACACAGAAAAGGGGAAATAAGGTTATAAACGTTAAATCCTTAATTAGCGCCGATATTCTAAGCTTTCATATTATCTATTTCTATCCGTAATGAAATGAAACAAGAGAGTTGCCGAAATATACCGCTCGTCTCCAAGTTCTTGCAACGAATGCTGCGTGCAGTCGTCGAAGACCCGGTTGATGCAGAACCGGTACTGGGGCCGCTCGACGTCATTGGCGTCATTGATGGCAGTGAGGGAGCGCTGAGCTGCAAGGCCGATGGCGCATGTAAAGACGCAGCACCAGGAGCAGGACCATCAGCAGGAGCTGAAACAGCAGGACGAGGAGCTGAGGGAGATGGAAGCGATGGAGTTGCAGGAAACTGTGCATGAGAAGTCGGTGAGAGCCCTGCTGAATCAGACTGCGGCATCGATAGTGGTGGGGCTCGTAGTGATCGTCTGATCAACTCCTGCCGAAGCTCACGGTCCTCAAGCTCGACCGTCTTCTTCGTCTTCGAATATCGAGGTTTTGGAGGCATTGCTGATATAAGAGGTAATAAAATAAAATTAAAAAAAAATTGGATATTAAAATAAAAACATTGATCAATATAATAAAGTCATCAAAGTACATCAAATAGAAACTATGCTAACCTTGACGAATCTATAGACCAAATATCTATTTACATCCTAATATTTCTCTCTTTTGCACTATTATAATTTCCAGGACAAAAGGTGAGATTAGGGAGAGGATGAGATATGACTACAGATAACCAGAAATACATCAGTCAAACAACCTCTGGAATCAGTAATTGAGGAATAATGGGAACAATTTACTTGAGATCCTATTGGATGATGAAATTTTGATAAATAGAGACCAGTCAGACCACATACATTCTAGTAGCTGCAATTGCGGCAGATAAGTTGAAGATTGGAATTGAACTAATGATAAAGCGGAGCTCCTGCATCATAAGATTATAGTCAACTCCATAAATATTATTGAAAGCTAAGATTAAGTCCATTGAACTTCCCAAATAAAAGCATTTTACCTTATGGGGCAGCTTGGAGTACAGTAAAACAAAGGAAAAGACTGGAATAATGAATGGCAAAACTCTTCTGTCAAATAAGATCCCTAGCTGCAGGAAGATAGCGTGTCAAGTTAGAAAAAATAGGGGTTTGTGGGGAGCAGGAAAGTAGAAGAAACCATATGCTGGACAAGTTGAAAACATTGAAACCATAAAACCCTATTTCTCTGTATATTGGTTTTTCTCCCTCCAATTATTCTACATTCCCGCATCAATTATGAAAAAGAAAGCATTTCCATCACTAAGAAAAATAAAGCAATGATCCAAGTCAAAATTTCATATCACCCTTGGAAAGGATTTCTCCTGAAAGAGAAAAAATCACCTGCATCTCTATACCTCATCAAAAATAAATAATATCCAAAGTAGCAGGCATTTTGACATAGAAGTGCTTCAAAGCAATATACTATATCTATTTTAGTTATTTGAACATGCCCACCCAACAAAAAAAGAAAAGAAAAATATAAATAGCTAAATTCAGTGCATATCTTGCACCCTGTTAAGTTGTCGTAAGCCATCGACTATATAAATTAGTAAACATTCTAAGCAGTAAGGACATGAGCTAGTAGCAACCATCCTAATAAAAGAGAACGTTAAGATAATAGTATCTCTTTCTTCCAGAGCCAGACTCACCAGGAAAAGAGGGTATGCAGCAAGCAACGAGCGAGGGAGTGCTGAAGTGAAGTACCAGTGAAATGAATGTGTCTGAATAAATTGTTAAGGGAATCTAATAATTCATATAAGGAAAGACTGCAGAACTAAATTTCTCTCTCACCGAGCAAATGACCTCGCTAAAGAAGCTATGAACAAGACTAACTTCTGTTGGACAAAGCCTATGAATAATGCACTGATAGCATTTAAGGAAAATGTTTAATACAAAAAAACTTGTCCAGAGCTCAAACTATATCGTAGATACTGAGACACAATTAAGCAAACACCTATAGTGTAAAAATTGAAGAATGCTCAAATGAATTTTAAAGATCTCGATTTTGTGATTAGACACAAAAAGCAGCAATTCAGATTGAAAGTGCATCAAACAATATTTTAAAGGATACACCCCACTCTGAACTTCGATTCAGAACAGAGTTGAACCAAAAAACTTCAAATTCAGGCCAAAGAAATCTGGTCACAACTTAACACGCTCAGGTGTGATGCCTGAGTAGATCCATCTACAGGACACAACTTAACACGCTCAAAAGAATAGAAATAAAAGGGAAAAGGTTTGTTATGTATATATCCATGCATTAGCTACTGACTCTATGAGACTCGTCCAGGTGTGAAAAATTTGTGATGAATAATTGCTGGTATTGATAAAGTCTTCAAGGATGTTTATTAAAGCTTTCACACCAACATATCTTACTGTTAAATGCACATTATTACACAACACGAATGAAGACTGATATTTCAAGTAACTGATGAAAGTGCTACAGTCTGGAATCAATCACCAGGATTTCAAGTTGCTTAGTTTGCTGATGCATAAAAGATCACACACACACACACACACACAAACACACATATTAATAATAACTTAATGAGAACTAGCTATTGAGAAAAACAGCCAGAAACAAGCAGACATAGTGAGAATTGTACCTTATACACCGGCTTTAAATTCTTTTGAAGAGTTGATGCCGGATTGTTGGACGACTTTGAATCTCTTCTACAAGTACTGTTAATTCCCTCTCCTCCCTGCATGTACATCAACATGCTCAGAAGATTTACACCATACTAAAGGATAGAAAGAAAAAAAAAAAACAAACAGGACATGCAATATCAATTTTCACCTTGGCAAACAAACATAATACGATCCTGAAATCCTACTCAAGGCAATATAATTTCACTATACATAGTTCATTAATACACAGAGTTGTGTCTACCTAGCCGCTAAGGTCAACATTTAACTCATTCATCTAAATCAAATCCCATTTGTTTCTTTTTTTCATTGATAAGATAAAAAAAAAAAAAAAAAAAAAAAACAACACTAACTGGGTAACTCGCACGATGCTAATCAGAATACCAAGAGAAAGACTGCTTATAATATTATGCAGCTGGTCCAATAAGAATAGCATTCATTCATTTAGGAGCATAACAGTTCACATAAGAATGTCAAGAAACATGTTATTGAACTGAAAGCAGAATTTGAGTAGTGTAATGTGAGATCACTTACTTTGTAATCCCACAAGAAGTTGATAGTTTGGTTTAGAACAACAATGGAAGTGATTGGGAGGCATTAGGAGGGACTGCGGCGGCGTCGGGAGGGAGAGGACGGAGGAGTGAAGAGAGGGGAATTAGGGATTTCGGCCGGAGTGAGGGTGGTGGCAATTGGGGCCGGAGTAGGGGAGAGAGGGTGGTGGCGATTGGGGGCGGACGGATGGTGGTGGCGATTGGGGCTGGACGGATGGTAGGGGAGGGAGGGTGGTGGCGTTTGGGGCTGGGCGGATGGTGGTGGCGATTGGGGCCGGATCGGAGTAGGGATCGGGTTTTACACTTGAACAATTGAGCCATGGTCTTCTGTTTTTCGTGCTATATATCTACTCTGAAGCGACTAACATTGAACGAGTCCGTCGCTTAAGAACGTTTCAATTTTTGGGCCATTTCCAAACCTAATTAAGCGACGGAACCTTCCATATCCGTCGCATTTGCAAAAAAAAAGTAAATTTTCAAAATTTTTGTTTCAAACAGTTACTATACGTAGACTCTTCGAATGCAAATATGTCGTGAAATAAGATATGACCGAAATAATGAAATTCGTCTACGGTTGAAAAATGGGAAGATTCCGGTAAAATCTGTGGGCCGAACGTTGCGATTAGCTGGTTTTTACTTCCGTTTTCCTATGGGTAACCTGCCGTTCCTTAAATCCAAATCGTAAAATTTTTATACGATTAGTTGCGTCTCATCGATCTGAAACTATTATCTGTTGAAGGTCAGGCCAAAAAACGTCATCTAGCCAGTCCAATTACCGTTTCTAAGCGTTTAGAGGTTTGACCGGGCCGGTTGACCGTTCCGATCGAGCCTTTAACGTTGTCAGACGTAGGTGGATTTTTTTCCATACATGTATTTCATGTTAACGGTGATATCTGACGATTGGAATAGATTTTCTAAACTTTTAGATTCAAAATCAGAACATATACACTAATGTTCCTTAACTTGTTTACTAAGTGTTTAAGTGAATGTATAGTTTCAAACAGTTACTATACGTAGACTCTTCGAATGCAAATATGTCGTGAAATAAGATATGACCGAAATAATGAAATTCGTCTACGGTTGAAAAATGGGAAGATTCCGGTAAAATCTGTGGGCCGAACGTTGCGGTTAGCTGGTTTTTACTTCCGTTTTCCTATGGGTAACCTGCCGTTCCTTAAATCCAAATCGTAAAATTTTTATACGATTAGTTGCGTCTCATCGATCTGAAACTATTATCTGTTGAAGGTCAGGCAAAAAAAAATAGTTTACAAATTACAGTTTACATAAAACACTGAATAAAACGATCAATTTAATGTCCGGATAAAACACAGTTGCCTAACAAGGGTTTACAAATTACAGTTTACATAAAACACTGAATAAAACGATCAATATTAATCAGATAGATCTTCCTCGTAATCAGCATAATCATCCTCTCTATCACTTCCGCCTTCATCTTCCTCACTTCCGCCCTCATCTTCCTCACTTCCGCCCTCATCTTCCTCGTCACCATCGTCGTCCTCTTCATCATTGTGACATTGAATGGGAACATCTATGTGTGGGAGAGAACCGAAGTCCATGGTGAAACCAAATATAGGAGTGTAAGTTGGGATCGAGTCCGCGGTAGGTTCTTGATAGGGTTCATCAATTTCATTCCTCCTAGGAGGTATGTTAGGTTCCCTTGCAACTGTGGTAGCACTATACGTACCTCTGTGTGACATCACATTAACCACTTTCCAAGGTTTACCCGCCTTCGGGTCATCCAGATAAAACACTTGTCTTGCCGTGGCGGCAAGAATAAATGGTCTATCCTCAAACCAGCTAGTAGATGTGTCCACTGATAAAAAACCGTGATCTAACTTTACGGACCCAGGCTCGGCAGGGTCAGTATCGTACCATTTACACTTGAACAAAACAACCTGCATGCCTTCTGAATATACAAGTTCGACTACGGCTTCAAGAATCCCGTAGTATGAGATGCCTTCCGTCTCTACCATGACCCCACTGTTTTGAGTCTTCAACCGTTGGTCTCGCTGCCACGTGACAAACTTAACTCCGTTCACAGAACATTGTGAATAAATACGGTGTGCTTGAGGGCGGCATGCTAAAATGTGTAGTTCAGGCGTATAATCCGAACTTCCTTCTGCTTGCAGTCGTGTGATCTGTAACAATAATACAAACCATTAGTGCCCTGTGACATCTCTGGTGGTTTATATAATGAGCAAATTATAGTGATTGTATACCCAAGTTTTAAAGTATGGAAGAAAGTTCTGAATACGCTCTTCATCAGTCATATGTGGATAGATTTGAGTTACTTGATTATTGTAAATCTGAATGAAGTCAGCCGCTTCTGTACAGTGCTCCATTACATTCCAGTGAGCCGCATATAGTTCTTCCCTACTTAAACGAGCCTTTGCTATCAAACTTTTGGGCTTCACGAGTTCGGAAACAACAGAGATATTGAATTGAGGCGCATTGGCAACGTTAGCATCTCCTGTTCCATCATCCATATAAAAACTGCAGTATGTCACACACTCATTTGTAAGGTATTGCTCAGCAATACACCCCTCTGGGAAACGTGTGTTTCTAACAGTCTTTTTGTAGTCCCCGAGTTGCCTGTCCAATTTTATAGTTAGTACAATACATATGATCATGACCGTGTAGTTAAAATAAATAAAATAACGCATCACCTTTCCATAGGAAACATCCAGGTAAAATGTACTGGTCCGGTAAGCAGAACCTGTTCGGGAAGGTGAATCATGAGATGAACCATGATGGTGAAGAAAGCGGGAGGAAAGATCCTTTCTAATTTACAAAGAATCATGACTATTTCTTGCTTCATGTCACGGACGTCCTCTTTCTTCAGCTCTCTAGCACAGAGTTTCTGAAACCATCTGGACAACGCTATTAACGGCTCAACCACGTAATATGGCAGATATGGTCGGATAACCACTGGAAGAAGACGTTGCAGGAGTACATGGCAGTCATGCGTCTTCAATCCATAAAATTTTTTATCATTCAGATTGACCTTATTCTTCAAACTTCCCGCATAACCATGAGGAAACTGTGCATCTCTAATCCATTCGAAAATCTCAGTTTTTGCCTCAGGAACAACTGTATACGGTGCTTGAGATACTTTCTCTTTATTTTTACTTGAACTGGGTTTCGATTTTTTCCACAGCCTCTTTCGTATCCCTAGTTGTTCCAGACCTTCACGAGCTTTTGGATCGTCCTTAGTCTTTCCTTCGAGACCGAAAATGGTTCCGCTGATGTTGTCGTACACATTCTTCTCAATATGCATGACATCTAAGGTATACCTTATTCTCGATGTGGTCCAGTACGGTAGCTCCCAAAATATACTTACGTGAGTCCAACACAGTTTCTCTCTATTTGCTCTGGGCTTGAACTTGGGATGCAAGCTCTGAACATGATAGTCATGACAGAGGATACTGCTATAAATCTCATCCCCAGTCCATGAGCGTGGTTCTCCCCTTAACTCAACATTCCCATTAAACTTATCTGCTGCTCGACGCCATGGATGACGCCGGTCTAGCCATCTGCGGTGTCCCTGGTATGCCATTCTCCCTGTCAAGTTGCTTGAGTCAATATCTTCCAAACAAATGGGACATGCTTTGTACCCTTTTGTCTGGATGCCTCCCAACATCCCTAATCCGGGAAAGTCGCTGATGGTCCACATCACTGCTGCTCTCAGTATGAATGACTTTTGCTCATGTCGGTCATAAGTCTGAACTCCAATAGTCCACAACATCTTTAGCTCATCGATAACTGGTCTCATAAACACATTCAAACACTTTCCAGGAGACTTTGGCCCGGATATTAACAATACAAGCATGTTAAACTCTTTTTTCATACACATTGAAGGAGGCAAATTGTAAGGCATTGCCACAACAGGCCAAGTGCTGTGAGGACTGCAGGATGCACCATAAGGATTGAACCCGTCGGTTGCTAGTCCGAGGCGCACGTTCCTAATGTCGTTGGCAAAATCTGGAAAATCCTTATCAAACTCTTGCCACGCTTCCCCATCTGTCGGGTGTTTAAGAAAATCTGGATCTGAAATCCTTTCCCCGTGCCACCGCATTTCCTTTGCTGTGTGCGGTGACATATATAGGCGTTGCAACCTGGGTGTAAGAGGGAAATAACGAACCTTTCGTACATCAACTTTTATACCCTGTGCAGAAGATATCCATCTTGACTCATGGCATTTGGGGCAGTTGTCTAGTTCTGCATTCTCTTTGTAAAACAACGCACAACCATGCTCGCATGCGTGAATGATCTCATAACCCAGACCCATGTTCTTTAGGATATTTCTTACAGTTCTGTATGAATCAGGACACTTGTTTCCTGGAGGAAGCGCTCTCTTGATCAACTCTTTGTTGTCATCAAAACTTTTGTCTGACCATCTATTTTCCGTTTTTATCTTAATTAGTTTAAGGATGATGGTTAACACAGTCTCCTCACTACCATCATACAACGGAGTCTGCCCTTCCGATAAAAGCCTGCTATACTTCGCATAAGCATCTCTGGCAATAGAATCTAAATCATTTACACACTGTTCTAAAAATCCCCGCCTAGCTCCGCCCAGGCTCCGCCTAGGCGCTAGGCCCAACCAAGCCGCCCAGGCACCGCCTAGGCACTAGGCGGAGCCAAGCCGCCCCGATTTCACACAAACTGCTTATCAATATGGTTTAGTAATTCTGCAATTGTAATGTGGTAAATATTTTACAGGTTGGTTTGCTCATTTTTAGAGAAAAGTCGAGCTAAATTTTTTCAAATTACTCATATAGTCATATTAAACTATTTTTAAATTAATATTTATTAAGTAAATGTGAAAAATGTAAATCGCCTAGTCCCCGCCTAGTCCGTCCAGGCGCTAGGCTATGGGTCACCGCCCGACTAGCGCCTAGCGCCTTTTAGAACATTGCATTTACATCATAAAAATCATTTAAACCACCAACATTCTCTGCCTCATGAAATCTATCCATGAATGGGAAAGCATCATACAAAATGTCCATAGTGGGGTTCATATGAGGACCCGCACTACCACTAGAAGAGGTTCTCTGCAGAAGATATTGTTCCCTCTGCTCATACAATGAAGGACCGCTTGCCACCTCACCGTGATGTATCCATGTAGTGTAGTTAGGCATCATACCGTTTTCCCTCAAATGCGTAAACATCTCATCCACTGTAATCCTCCGCTTATGCAACCGACAACGCTTGCACGGACACTTATGCACTTCTGTGTGACTGCTGCTATTTTGAAGAACAAACGCAGAAAAATCAATTATCCCCTGAATGAACTTCGGATCACCTCTTGATAAGCCGATCCAACTCTTGTCCATGTTTCCTGTCATAACATAAACATACAATATGCATAAGGTTAGCACACAACATGTAACTTAACAATCAAAACCTGTCCCAACACTTCTTCTCCTTATGCCTCCGGGTTGGGTCCTATCCCCTTCAGGCGAACACGAGTTTGTTGATCCTTTTGGTATTCATGTGGTTTCAGCTACAGTTTTGGGAAATTTCGGCAGCATCTCCCTACAGTTCCTCAAGTGCACAAAAATCTAAACAACCTAATTTGCACTCGAGGAACATTGTAGAGAGACACTGTCGAAACTATATCCCAAAACTGAAACTTAAACCACATGAATACCAAAATGATCAACAAACTCGTGTTCGCCTAAAGTGTCCAAAATGGGACAATTCGAGAATCAACAACCCATCTCGATCAACTAGATGCGTTGTTGATTCTCAAACGGGAGTTCTAAGCTGATAAACACCACAATTATACATAATACCAAACAATAAATTTACACACGGCACCACACTCCCTCACTAAGCCACTCGCATGTTTCAGAAACCCTAACTACCACAATCCACACACAGCACAAACCAATTATATCATTAATTAATAATGTGAATTTACTCTACCATAAAAGTCACAAAATTTCACTCACTAAATTTCATCAAATTACATTAAAATCCAATTTCACTAAATTACACTAAAATTCAATTGCACTTAATTTCACATTCATTCAATTGCACTAAATTTCACAAACTAAACTAAATAATCTCAAATTCACCAAAATCAACACAAACTCAATCATATATTCAAACACCCAATATTAAAAACAACACAAAGCACATTATAAACAAAATCCAACTCAAGATATCAAACACTAAAATCAACCAATCTAATCGAAGTATGGTGATTACAATGAAGATAAGAGATTATGCTAACCTACAAACCAATTGGAAGAGAAAACCCAAGCTTTTGAATCCCGAAATTGACGAAAGCAGCAGTTGGGGAGATTTTTCGCCACTGCTACAGTAAATTGCTGCGTTTTCTTCCTCTTCTGCATTCTGTCCAAGCCAAGGGTTATATAGCAGATGTTGAACTTTTAAGCGACGGACATTAATGTCCGTCGCTTAAACCCTTTTAAGCGACGGACTCATACCTTCGAAAAGTGTTAGTCGCATTAGATGTTATTAAACCGACTGATATAGTTGGTCGCATAAGATCTGTCGCATAAGGTCCCTTTCGCGACGGACTTATGTTTATGGGACGGACATATGTGTCCGTCGCTTTTACAACTTTGTCAGCGACGGACGTCGTGTATGTCCGTCGCTTAAGGAGACAAATGGCGTAGTGTACATATCTACATGACTAGTTACTCAACAGTTACCTATACAGTTACTCAACCAACTTATGATTAGTTACTCGAATGGTTACTCCGAATCTCAGATAGTTACTTATATAGGTCTTAGTTTTGGAGAAACGAGAACTGTTATTTGGATAGTTACTTGGATAGTAACTTATATAGTTCTCAGTTTTGGAGAAATAAAAACTGTTACTCAGATAGTTACTGAGATAGTTACTCCGATAGTTACTTATATATGTCTTAGTTTTGGAGAAACAAGAACTGTTACTTGGATAGTTATTCAGATAGTTACTTGGATAGTTACTTTATAGTTATCAGTTTTGGAGAAACAAGAACTGTTACTCAGATATATAGTTACTTGGATAGTTACTCCGATAGTTACTTATATAGGCCTACATTTTGAAGAAACAAGAATTGTTACTTGGATATTTACTTGGATATTTACTTATATAGGTCTCAGTTTTGAAAAAACAAGAACTGTTACTTGGATAGTTACTCCGATAGTTACTTATATAGGTCTCAGTTTTGAAGAAACAAGAACTGTTACTTGGATAGTTACTCAGATAGTTACTTATATAGTTATCGGTTTTGGAGAAACAAGAACTGTTACTCAGATAGTTACTTTGATAGTGACTTATATAGGTCTCAGTTTTGAAGAAACAAGAACTGTTACTTGGATAGTTACTCAGATAGTTACTCCCAATGAGTAAAATATCAGATATCGAGGAAATATCGGTGTTTCAAAATACAGATATTTCGACGGAAATATCGATAAAATATCGATCTATTAGAAATTTTGACAAAAACGAAGGAAATTACAAGAAATACATGAAAATTTGTATTGAAACTTTCTAAGGTTGTTTTATGCTATGTTATCGATCATATGTGAGAAGAAAATATTAATAAATTCAAATACATATCAATTTATTGAAATGTTATATGAATTACTATGTGAATCGAGCTGATATTTATTGAAATATGATTTAATATATATATAATTTATGCTTGAAACCTAAAATGAGGCTAGACTATCACACCCTTTAACATTATTTGTACATAATATTTCACAAAAGCAACTACATGAAATTTTTTTAAAACCATACAGAAATTGATATTATATAGTCGTTGACCCGTTGCCACTAGCCATTATATAGTCGTTGAATCGCTACATAAAAAAAAAGAGAAGCTAACTTATTAGAACATCATAGAAAAATCATGCCAATAAAATTGTAATTACATACATTATCATGTAAAATGATTACACATTACTATTTTAATTATATGTTACAAAAATATACATTATAGTAAAATATATAGTGTAAGACACATTACTATTAAGCATGTATGAGTAAGAAACTTATTAGGAAATCATAAGTATGATAAAATTAGCTTTTGAAAGTAAGTTAGAAATTAAAATTAAGTGTTGAAAATTATGTGTTTTAAATTGTTGAAAATTAGTTTTTGAAGGTAAGATAAAAAGTTTCTGGAAAATATCAGAAAATATTAGAAATTTCGCGGAAATATCGGAAATATCGGCGAAATATAGGAAAATATCGGGAAATTTTGACGAGAAACTGAAAGAATTGAATCGAAATATCGATTCAACAGAAAAACGAAAATATCGGCGAAATATCGCCGATAATATCGATTTTTAATTCCTTGATTATAATTGGTAACTTGGTATATATCGTGGATACATATATAAACCGTATTGAGAGGTCGGTATCTGAGAGAGAGAGAGAGAGAGAGAGAGAGAGAGAGATCAGAGGTATGGCTGAGGCAGTTGTGTCAATTGTTACTCGAGGAATCAAACCCCTCGGGGACTTGATCGTTCAAGAAGCGAAGTTCTTGAGTGAAGTCGGCTATCAAGTTGAGCTGGCATAAGTCGAGCTAGCTACGCTTGATGGGTGCCTTCCTAAAAGATGCAGATTCAAGAGCCGGAGACGATGAAGTGGTACGCATTTGGGTGAAGCCAATGAGTAAAATATCGGATATCGAGGAAATATCGGTGTTTCAAAATACGGATATTTCGACGGAAATATCGATAAAATATCGATCCATTAGAAATTTTGACAAAAACGAAGGAAACTAAGGTTGTTTTATGCTATGTTATCGATTATATGTGAGAAGAAAATATTAATAAATTCAAATACATATCAATTTATTGAAATGTTATATGAATTACTATGTGAATCGAGCTGATATTTATTGAAATATGATTTAATATATATAATTTATGCTTGAAACCTAAAATGAGGCTAGACTATCACACCCTTTAACATTATTTGTACATAATATTTCACAAAAGCAACTACATGAAGTTTTTTTAAAACCATACAGAAATTGATATTATATAGTCGTTGACCCGTTGCCACTAGCCATTATATAGTCGTTGAATCGCTACATAAAAAAAAAAAGACTAGCATATTAGAACATCATAGAAAAATCATGCCAATAAAATTGTAATTACATACATTATCATGTAAAATGATTACACATTACTATTTTAATTATATGTTACAAAAATATACATTATAGTAAAATATATAATGTAAGACACATTACTATTAAGCATGTATGAGTAAGAAACTTATTAGGAAATCATTAGTATGATAAAATTAGCTTTTGAAAGTAAGTTAGAAATTAAAATTAAGTATTGAAAATTATGTGTTTTAAATTGTTGAAAATTAGTTTTTGAAGGTAAGATAAAAAGTTTCTGGAAAATATCAGAAAATATTAGAAATTTCGCGGAAATATCGAAAATACCGGCGAAATATCGGAAATATCGGAAAATATCGAGAAATTTTGACGAGAAACTGAAAGAATTGAATCGAAATATCGATTCAACGGAAAAACGAAAATATCAGCGAAATATGGCTGATAATATCGATATTTAATTCCTTGGGTGAAGCTGATCAGAGATATTGCTTATGATTTGGAGGATGTTATTGAATCTTTTGCTTTGAAGGTGGCTTTCGGAAGGAGAGGAGGAACTATCAAGCTTGCTTTCAAAAGGTATGCCTGCATCTTCAGTGAAGGAGTTGATCGTCACCAGATTGGGTCAGAAATTGAGGATATTATGAACAAAGTTTCTTCTCTGAGGTCGAGGTTGCAAAGTTACAACATAAGGCAAAGTGATCCTGAACGTGCCGCTGCTTCTAAGTTTCAAAAGCAACTTGATCGGAGGCTAACTTATGCTCATGAAATAGAAAGTCATATTGTTGGCATAGAAGAAAGCACAGATACACTGGTGAAGGAGTTGGTGAGAGAAGGAAAGCGTCACCGTGTTGTTTCTATTTGGGGGATGGGGGGCTCGGGGAAAACCACTTGCAAAACAGGTTTTTCTTCAAAATGAAGTTCAGCGTCATTTTGATTGTTTTGCTTGGGTCTGTATATCTCAACAGTGTGAAGGACGGGGTGTTTTGGAAGAGATTTTAACTAAACTCACTTCCCCAACAGAAGAGCGAAAGAAACAAATTGCAAACATGAGAAAAGATGAAATAGCAGAGAAACTTTGTAGTATCCAACGAGAAAAGAAATGTTTGGTGGTCCTTGATGATATATGGACTCACGAGGCATGGCACTCTTTAAAAGCTGGATTTCCGGTCAATGAGGAAACAGAGAGCCGGATATTACTCACCACTCGCAAGAAAGAAGTTGCCTTGCTTGCATCTAGAAATGACTTGCTCCACCAGCCTCATCCTCTAGATGATATGCAAAGCTGGGAACTGTTTGAAAAGATAGCGCTGTGTGGAAATGATCATACAGGTACATTTTTTTTTTTTCTTTTCCAGCCAAGTAGATATTCCCATCAAAGATCTGTACTTTTGCTTTATGTAGGAAGCTTGAGTTTCAAACATATTATGAATCTTGGAAATGTTACAGATATACAACAATCTGACATGAGTGACAGCAACATCAATATTTGTCTTCGGCAAAATGAATTTTTAATTTTTCCATTTTGTTTTATTTTTCATCAGACTTGGAAAAGAAAAGAGAAGTGGGAAAGAAGATGCTTGTGCATTGTTCAGGTTTTCCATTAGCCATCAGTGTGCTTGCTGGTCTTCTAAGTAGAAGGGAGACTCTTGATCAATGGGATACAATACTTAGAAATGTTGATGTATACATAATGAGTGGCAGAAATGTCCATGAAAGAGAAAAAACGAGTCTACAGTATGGTGTATTGGGTGTCTTGGCATTGAGTTATGATGACTTGTCATCTCATTTGAAACTCTGCTTTCTATACTTAGCCCAATTTCCTGAAGATTATGAAATACCAGTCAAAAGACTGACTCAATTATGGATTGCAGAAGGGTTTATAACTCCAACATCAGACATACATGGTTCAGTGGAAATAATGGAAGATATATCATATGGTTGCCTAATTGAACTGGTGGAGAGATCTATGGTGCAAGTTGTCAAATATGGTTTAAGTGGGAAGGTGAAAACCTGTCGTCTTAATGATCTTATGCTAGACTTGTGCTTGCAAAAGGCAAAAGATGAGAACTTTCTTCATATTGTTAACTTCTCTTCGGGTCAGGCATCGCAGACTGGTGAGACTGCACTAATTGGAAAGGTTCGAAGACTTGCTGTTTATTTGGACAGAAGTCATACATGTCATTTCAACAGCAGAGACGGAAGAGATGACCGCATTAGGTCTCTGTTATACTTTACCCCAAATTTCCCAAGCTGGATGAAAATTGTTACAATAAAAACAGTTTTCAATGACTTCAAATTGCTTAGAGTTTTGAAGTTTGAAAATATTACAGGGAAATTTGAGTTACCGAAAAGAATTGGGAATATAGTGCACCTGAGGTTCCTGAGTCTGAAGAATAGTGCATTTGTTGAGCTGCCATCCTCTGTATCTAATCTGGTACTTTTGCAAACACTAGATCTGCGGTCGGCTTCTTTTAATAGAACAAGTTCTTGTTGTGGGATAACCCCTCATCGTCGATATGCCAAAATTAGAAATGTGTTTTGGAATATGGAGAAACTGAGGCATTTATATTTACCTCTTGAGGACACTGAAAGTGGCGAGACACCGTCATTAGCAAAACTCATCAATTTGCAGACGTTGGTCAATATTTCACTTGACAAATGTGATTTGGATGAGTTTGTTCGTCTGACCAATCTGAAAAAACTATGCATTATTCGATCACAGTCGTTTAGCACTAGTTCCTCAGTTGGAGCGGTTGAAGGATATACTAGAATGCAGAAGGGTAACATATGAGCATCTTAGGTCGCTATCTCTAACGGCAAACTGCTATGGGTATGGGAATATACCAAGAGATATAGTATTAAGGTGTCCTCATATATATAAGCTTCAACTGGAGGGGAAAATGACAGAGGTACGGAAAAGCTCTTGGGGTATCCAAACCTCACCAAGATAAGGCTTTTGAATACAAATCTCAAGGGTGACCAGATAGAAATACTTAAGAAGCTGCCCAAGGTAAGGGTGCTTTACCTCAGTAGGGATTCTTTGAAATCAGAAACATTGGATTTCTCTCAAGGAGGTTTCCTCTGCTGGAAGTTCTTGTCCTTTCAGATTTTAATAGATTTGAAGGAGTGGAAGGTAGAGATAGGAGCCATGCCTCGTCTTCACAGATTGGAGATTCGTAACTGTAGACAACTGAGGGAAGTTCCGGATGGGCTCCAAGATATTACTACCCTCAAGGAATTTACAATTAGTTCGATGCCCCGTGAATTTTGCAATAGGGTTGAAGAAGGAGGAGAGGATTACTGCAAAATCAAACATGTGCTTTCACTTATAATCACAAATGCCTACGGCAACAACTATACAGAAAGTGACTGATTAGGAATCAACTGCGGACGGTATGTGACTAATTGACTCAATCATATCATAACATTAATTGTAGGCAAAATTACTGTTTTGGTCACCGATATATGTCAATAACGACAGTTTGGTCACTATCGAATGTCAAATATCAAAATGGTCACTCAAGTTATGTAAAAGTATATCAAAATGGTCACTCCGTGAACTGAGACGTTAAAATATGTCACGTGCCGTCGATGTTCACTACATGTGCCAAAATATTAAGGGTATATATGTCATTTTAAGCCTTGATTGATTTAAAAACCTTAAAAAAAGAAATATCTCATTCTGGTCTTGTCCTCTGCTGACACGTTCAAGATTCCATTGACGTCAATGTCAAAGCACACTGTGATCTGGGGTACACCTCTAGGAGCTGGGGGGATTCCGGATAGCTCAAACTTTCCGAGCAAGTTGTTGTCCCTGGTCCTGGTTCTTTCTCCTTCATAAACCTGGATGAGCACACCGGGCTGGTTGTCGGAGTAGGTAGAGAAGACCAGCTCCTTCTTTGTTGGGATGGTTGTATTTCTGGGGATCAAGACAGTCATGACACCTCCGGCAGTTTCCAAACCAAGGGAAAGAGGGGTGACATCCAATAGAAGAAGGTCCTGAACCTTCTCGTTACCCTCACCACTGAGAATGGCAGCCTGAACAGCAGCACCATAGGCAACAGCCTTTCGGGGTTAATGCTCTTGCAGAGCTCCTTGCCATTGAAGAAGTCCTGGAGTAGTTGCTGAACCTTTGGAATACGGGTGGATCCACCAACAAGCACAACATGGTAAACTACTAATCAGCAACAGTAGAAACAGATATCGAATTCAAACATCAACCCCCCCCACCCACACATAAACTTAAACACAATCATAATGAAAACTTGGGAGCTTCAAATTCAAAGAACAATTCAATTTGCAAGTACTATATGATTCTGTACAATGTTAATCACACACTAGCAACAGAACTAAATCATTACCTGTAACCGTATTTTCTGCACCTGGTACACCAAATACTGCTGAAAGATGCCTGCAAAAGTTAACCACAGGATTTCAAAGATTGAAGCTTTAACATGAATTCAGCTAAAAAAGTAGCAAGCTTTACGAAACCTGTGAGGATTAGAAGAAGGACGTTGCAGCTGCAAAGCAATTGGGGTATAAAAACGTGAATGGGTTTGAATATCCATGGCGAAGCGACGGCCACAGAGGAGTAGCCGGCGAGCAAGATCAAGTAGACGACACTTCCGACGAGGCTTCGTGAACTCCTGAACAAAGTGGTTGACCATTCTGTTGTCAAAGTCCTCACCTCCAAGATGGGTGTCACCAGCTGTGGCCTTAACCTCAAAGATACCCTCTTCAGTAGTTAGAAGAGAGACATCGAAGGTACCACCTCCAAGGTCGAAGATAAGCACCCCACCCCCCCTCCTCCCTCCCCCCCTCTTCCTTCTCTCTCTCTCTCACATCTACTTTTCGTTTCACTCTCTCTTACATCTGCTTTTCGTTTCATTACCACCTCTCCCCACAACTACACTTATATACTCTCGGATCTGATAGATCCTTGGTCTTGAAACCTTGATGTCCTAATCTTCTTCACACCAAGCAGGAAATTACAAATCTAGACCATCTATATATTACCATCTTTGCCAAGTAGCACTTTGAGCTCGTAAAGGTGGATCACCGGAGGCATGGAAAGCGGCCACTTCCCGATTAAACAGTAAGGTGCAATCCAACCCTTCAGTGAAAGATGAACCGGACCGGTCATCACAACCAGTTCAAGATCAAGGTAACATAGATCATAGCTACAAACAGATACCAAACAAGCTGCCAGTATCCCGATTTACTTCTTTTTCCCTTTGAATTTTTTTTTTCTTTTTTCTTTTGTGGGTAGACAACCAAGATCCTGATTAAACAGTCGTTTGACCTCAGTGACCATAATACCCCTGGCAAGAAACGGAATATTCGAAGAATATTCTAAAATTAACAGTCGGTTGACGTCTAATGACCAAATTGATAATGAAACATTAACTTGAGTGACCATTTTGATATTTGACATTCGATAGTGACTAAACTGTCGTTATTGACATATATCGGTGACCAAAACAGTAATTTTGCCTTAATTGTATATGTGTGTGGGGGTGGTTAATGTTTAGATCAAATCCTCAAATCATACCATAATTACCTTGTCTAACTTTGATTAATATATTCCTGGTATTTCTTAATTATGACCAGCTCCTCCTCTTGATCATCGATATACTCCTAATTACTTCTCTTGTTAAATCCTCAAGTTTGCTGCGTTATCAATATTTGGGGTGGCCTCATAGGACCTTCGCAACTTCAGCCACAGTGCAGGTATGTCTTTTTCATCTAATCGATGCTTTCGTTCCTCTAAATTTGATTTTTACGGTATATTTATTACTTCCGGTTTCAAGTTATGTTTACATGCACTGTAATTGCTGGTTAGCTCGACTCTTGAAACTGAAACTCTGTATAATTAATAGAACTATGCCCGCCCATCCATCCACTTTAAGATTATTTGCTGTCCTTTTAACTGTACAAAAGAATAAGATTACAATATATAGAGAATCAACTATATGATACTTTTCTTGTCAAAAAAATAAAAAATCTTTTCTATACATATTGTAGTTAATCATACTGTTATCACTGTATATAGAATAATCTTATAATTGTTCAAAGAATGATAATTCTGTAACTTCCCATATGTGTCTTGACTTAATTAGACTAGATTAGTAGTTATCTTATTAGATAGGGAATTCTTGATTATTTGAGATACTTGATGTAATGCCTATATAAAAACATCTTTATCAATCAATAAAACTACGCTTTGCATCTATTCATTTTCTCCTATAACACGTTATCAGCACGTAGTTTCTAACTCTGTGCTTAATAGCAAAAACCCATAGTTTTTTGCTGAATTTTTTTTTTTTCAGAAACCCTAGGTTTTCTGCCGGCAAGAAGAACCACCCCCCCCCCCCCCCCCAAAAAAAATCTCTTCCGCCGACAATATTTTTTTCTCCTATAACACGTTATCAGCACGTAGTTTCTAACCATGTGCTTAATAGTAAAAAGCCATAGTTTTTTGCTGAACTTTTTTTTCTTCAGAAACCTAGGTTTTCTGCCGGCAAGAAGAAACCCCCCCCCCCCCCCCCCAAAACCCTTTTTTCGGAAGAAAGAAAAATTCCCAGGCACCAAGTTCTGCCGACAATACTTTTGTCGGCAAAGAAAAGAAACCCCTCCATGCACTTCTGCCGACGACAGCCTTGTCGGCAGAGACTGAAGAAATCTCAGGGCACCCAGATATCTACTCTGGGCACCCTTCTCCGATCGGCGTCGCCTGCATATCGTCAATGCCCCTCCGCGCAGCAGTAGAGCTGCCCAACTAATTTGTCGTCGCCCTCACCCAGCCTCCCCGACCTCTGCTCAACAACCCAGATCTTCTGGTTGACGGCGTCGCTTGACGACAACCCGACCAGGTCGACGTCGCTCCAATCCAGCAGCCATTTTCCAGCGCCACCCTCGGCCTTGACGTCTGCCTAGCGCCGCCGACCCCGTCTCACCGCTCTGATTCGACGCCGTTTCAATCCAGATTCTGCCTGTGCACTACCTCGGCTTCAACCTTGGCTAGCCTTGCACGCGCCTATGCCTGACCTCGGCCCTCCCTTGCCTTGCCTAGGCTTCCACTCTAGCTTGGCTTCGGCCTCACATAGCTAGTTCATGGCTTCAATCTTGGATACTTGGTTTAGACATTTATGTCTATATATTGGTTTAGACATTTATGTCTATATAGTATCGATGGTATATATTCCGGTTTATATGACTTGGCATAAAACCTTGTCTCTACACTCTTATGAATGTATCATAGAGACATTGAGTGTATAGATAATCTTCATGGATTTTATAAATGATGACTAGTTCATCACATATAATCATAGAGCATTCTCATCCTCAAAAGTTTCAATGTCTTATGACATTCTGATTCAAAGTCACATATACTATCTATGCATAAAGAAGCAATCGAACTTTGCTCACTATTTAAAAATATTCGTGCCAACGTTTATCACCTTGAAACTCATTATGAAAATTGAATAAATTTCTTATGTATCGCTTCTAATGAATGCGCACAACTTATCAGTCAATATTGTGAATGTATTTCACGTATACTATCATTCAGATTCTTTGAATCGGCGACTCATGTAGACTCTTCTATACATCGTCCGGAATTTTGGACATGTTTTGATGATCCATATATGAAAGATACATAGACATCCTTTCTTTTGAGCAAAGAAGCTATTGGGATTAAGGATGACATTAACGTCACCCAAGTCTTCCTCTAAGTCAATGGAAGCACTATTTATGCATTAAAAAGTGCATATGATCCCCCTTTATGATCCTTCGTTAGCTTGCTCAATATATGGAAGACTAATCTTTAGCAAAGTTTTGGAGTAACGCCCTCCTACACTAAAGGCAATGATACATAAGATGATGGCTTCGATGCCTTCTCATAGTTCAATTTGAGACACAATGATACTATGGTGATATACCTAATGGTTAAACTCAAGCCATAACACTTAGATGTTATGAAGCACCTAGACAATGATTGAAAAGTTGAAGAAAACCTAAATATTTCGGTTTTCCAGCTTGCGGACTCGTCATTGGACGGACCGGTTCACCTACTTTTAGGCCGGTTCTTAAGGTGAAATTTGGTCTACCGATTCCTAACATCCATGGCTACATGTTCATAAAATTTCAGAGCCATTGGATACATGGAAGGTGCTGAACCGCTCGACACAATCGTTCACTGACCTCCAGCGATCTTTCCGACCGGTTGGGTATGTTTCCGACCGGTTCCGGCAATGAGGCCGGCGTCTTTAGAATTCTAACACACGTGCCTACCTACTGCTAAAATTTTGTGGCATTTGGTGTCCCGGAACTTAGTAAAACGTTTCAGGAAGTACAGATGCATGTTACATTTTGTAACTGAATGCATCTTGTTAACGTATAAGTGTTAACGATCAATACCCTTTACCGTCCACATACTTTATGTGCCATATTGCGCCACCACAAGCGCTTAATGATGGGTATTTATTTTTAAATAAGACATAAGCTTCCACCCATAGTCCGCTATACGAAAACCTTAACAGGCGATCTCGTTTATGTCACTTTTTTTATGAGTCAGTCTTCCAATCGTTCGGGGGAGATAAGAACAAGTTTGTTCAAGTAGAACGACTTGGCTTTGCCGTGGTTTGTCTCCACTGTGCCTCATCATGTTCCCAAAGTCCCATAAAGTAAAGTGACGAGATCTCATATACATGCTGCAAAGAGTAAACTATTAGTCTTTCAAGGAAAAGATCGGAATAGTCCTCTTATATCAAACATGCTTGTAAGGATTGATGTCCAGATAAATGGACACATTGTCACCCATAAATGGTGACACGGTGACTCCACAAAAGTGGTAGATGGTGTCACTAGGCCGTGACTTTCACAAGAAGTGTAGAGAGGGCACTTAGTTCGATATACACTTGCTGAATGCGAGTATGACACAACTTGATCCTTGGATCAATGAAAACTCATTCGTCTCATGGATTTTCTGGATTAAGGTCATCATTGGGGGCCGCCTCAATGAGAAGCCAATCCATATAGAGATCTCTACAAATGCGAATTACACAAGTGTACATGAGGACGTGGCATATGAGTTAGATATAGAACACACTCACTTCGTTGAAGCAAATACCAACGTTGTGAATTGGCCTAGACGGAAAGATATGCGATCCAGTTTATACAAAGAGATAGGTCCTTGGTCAGGTGATGCCGACACCGCAAGTGTAAACCCTATCGATAATCTTTGATGGAAAGCGTAGTGAGAAAAAGAGCATAGACTCACCTTGTGGCGGAAGGTCTCTCACAAACGCCCTGGAATCGACTACGATGACATATGCTCTAGTAATGGAGTCATATTATACTCCACTACCTTGTCAGTTAGGTAGTTCCGAAAAACTGAACATGCAGCTTATATCATCTCTATTGAGACTAAGTAAAGAGATGTACATAAATATCATGAACGGATCAATTTCACCCAAGTCAAATGAGCAAAAACCTCGAAGTGCGTATGCTATCAGATTATGATGTTCTCTAAATGAGTTCAAATCTTCTGGTTGGATATTGTACAACGCGGTTGAGCGACTACTTGATTGGAGATGAAATATGAAGAATCATGCCTATTTGCGTGCGAATTCCGGATGAATTGTGATTGAAGTATCACTAATCCGACGTTAAGAATGAAAAGATCTTGGGAATACATGGTCTCGAATGTGAGAACCGTTAGTGATGAATTTATTCATCTATCGGCCTATGGCAATCTAAAGGACGTTAAACCAAAGCCTATATACATCCCATGATCAGTCGATGTCTTGAGAAGACTCGTTTCATCTATATGACGAGAATTCTTGGGAGATGAAACTCTCCATCTAAGTACCATGTGCGCAATCATGTACTTGTCATAATATGCTCGACTTGACATCTCATTCGCTATAAACTTATAAAGCCAAGGTAATAGCTAGAAGCACCGACGCAATGCCATGGTATATGGTGGTACTTTCTTTCAAGTGTGAAAGGTTTAGGCTCATTCGATCTCATCATGAAAGACACATCAAAAGGCAACTCCAGAATCTGCCTGGTTCTGTACGTCGATTTCCCTGAGACCTACATGATAGCTTACTCACTGGAAAATAGTGAAAATGGAACCATTGGAAAGGTTTATGTGTCTACTTTCCAGGGACACCAACCATTTGATCATAGCTATCATATTGAGTGAGTTATGGCTGCATTAGCAAAGTAGAACGAATCTGTCCGGTAATTTTCAGGTCAGTCACCTTCGACGGAGCTTTGTGATCAGCTCCAGACAAACCACGTTGTGTACTTTATATCACTGGAAATATATGGGTGTCTAGTTTCCAGAACTCTTTATGGTTTGTTCATACCTACTGTATCGAAGGAGTTATTACTACTTAAGTACACGAAGGTCATGTTGCGCTTGAATCTGATTTTCAACGCGAACTCTAGTTTTGAGTTGTTAAGCAACCTTTTTCCTTAAGGAAAGCTAAGTGTAGCTGGTCTAATACAAGGATAATGTGGTCGTATTCAATAACTCGATCATTGGCCACACCTACTTTTGAAGCTTGTGAGGAGCGTTTGCATACGCCATTAATCTTAACTCCGAGATTGGGTTACCAATCAGGGGGAGTTGTCTTGTAGACATCAGAGGGAGTCTACCTCACATGTAATCTTCAATTGTAGTTGGTGTGTTGTGTTCTTTTCCCTTCGACCAAGATTTTTATTTTTTACCCAAGTGGTTTTGTTTTGCTTGGCAAGGTTTTAGCAAGGCAAATGTCATGCACCGTGTCACATTAGGAACGCGACACAAGAGGGAGTGTTCAAGGAATGATAATTCTATAACTTCCTATGTGTTTCTTGACCTAATTAGACTAGATTAGTAGTTACCTTATTAGATATGGAATCCCTGAACTCGATCATTGGCCACGCCTACTTTTGAAGCTTGTGAGGTGCGTTTGCATACGCCATTAATGTTAACTCCGACATTGGGTTACCAATCAGGGGGACTTGTCTCGTAGACATCAGAGGGAGTCTACCTCACATGTAATCTTCAATTGTAGTTGGTGCGTTGTCCTCTTTTCTCTTCGACCAAGCTTTTTATTTTTTACCCAAGTGGTTTTGTTTTGCTTGACAAGGTTTTAGCGAGGCAACATGTCATACACCGTGTCATATTAGGTATGCGACACAAGGGGGAGTGTTCAAGCAAGGATAATTCCGTAACTTCCTATGTGTGTCTTGACCTAATTAGACTAGATTAGTAGTTACCTTATTAGATAGGGAATCCCTGATTATTCGGGATATTTGATGTAATGTCTATATAAAGGCCTCCTTATCAATTAATAAAGACTACGCTTTGCATCTATTCCTTTTCTCCTATAACAGTAATGATAATATGGAGAATCAACTTTTGCTACCCAATTTTTTGTGAATCAAAATTGCTTGGCCGTTCTTAATATCTTGTGAATGTCATTATCCTCTTTGAACACATTTGGTATGTAGGACTACATTACACTTTCTTATTTTCTAAGATTATCCCAAACTAATGTGGGTTGTCTTAAGTTGTACTAATATTGACTCATATTTGGTGTTACATAGGCTTAGAGAACAATTTGATTGGTTTATGGTTTAAAAAAAAATGATGTTATTGAAGGGTGACCAATCTGAATAACACCATTTAAGGGCATCTCCAATGGGAGGTCCTAAACCCTAAAATTTAGGGGTCCTGAATTTTTTGGCTCTCCAATGGTGAAAAATTGGGGTCCTATATCCTAAAAATTTTAGCACCCGTCTCATTTGAAGTCTCATCTTAAGACTTCGTATAGGACGCGTCCTATAATTTTCGGAGAGAGGTGAGTAGCAGCTTTTCTGGCAGAGGAGAGAAGAGAAGAAGAGAAGTGACGCGCGTGGTGGGGGAGGCTGGCAACAGACGCGCTAGACGACAAAAGAGGAAGACGACCACACGCGCAACGCGAGGCTGAGGAGGAGCGAGTGGGAGACAGAACTGCATCGTGGGTCCCGCGCGCTGCAGCCAAATCACGTGGGTCTGTCTCTGACCGTTGCCCCCTCTGCACTCTAACGGTCATTTATCCAACGGCCACCATTTAATCTTCTTCCAATCCAACGGCCTCAATTCATTCCTGAATTATTTTAATTTTTTAATTTTCTTAAATAAATTTTTGATCTGACGGTTGAAGATAAAGGTTTCAGATTAATCGACGGTTGTAATTTAAACTATCTTTAATTTTATATATAACGGTAATAAAAGTGACGAAAAAATTAATAAAATATTTTTAAAAAAATTTATGCCCCTTGCTACAGTAGATGTACATTTTTTCTATAAATACCAACTCAAAATTTCATTCATTCCACACCATTTCTCACATCCTCTCAAACATTCTCTTCTCCCCATCATTTTTATTCATATAGCAAAATTTAATTTTTCTTTTTAGCACCATGGGTCCAAAGAGAGGGGCACAAAAACCACGGGCACCACGAGCGAAAATTTTTATAGAAGATGAACATGATCTCGGAAGATAGAAATTGACACGTGGCAGATAACGAAATCTCGACAACGAATTAAACACCGACACGTGTCTACCAAAATTTTGTCTGATTTGTGATAATATCTATGTAAAATTTAATTTCAAATCATATCCACCGACACATGTCGACCGTACACGTGTCCGATTGTGGAAAATGCATACGGGTCCAAAATTCATTTTTTTTTCAAATGAATATTATATTTATTTATCATGTACAATAATAGTTTATAAATATAAATTATTATTAATTACAACATAAAATAAATAAAAATCAAATATATAAATATAAGACCCCATTATAGGACCTTACCATTGGAGATGGTTAAAGTCTTATAATGAATAGTGTTCAAGTGAAGTCCTATAATAGGTATATGACCTCATTATAGGACTTCATGGTTGGAGATGCCCTAAGAAGGCTATAATGAGAACAATATTACGCAAACCATTCATTTTTTTGCCATTAGATGATATGAAAGATTAGGATTAAACGAAATTTACATAACTTTACAAAATCCACTTTAAAGGAGCCGGATCCCTTAAAATATCATACTCATCCACTTACTTCATTTGCCAATTTATTTTCAGGGGCAGAGAGGCTATCTTTGCTAGAAAAGATTCAACAAGCTAGCTTGATTGGAGCACTCAAACTCTGAGTAGGCCAGGCCTACTAGTTATCAAACTCAAGCAAATGAGCCTGATGATGTACCGAACTTAGAATGTATGCAAGTCTGTTTAGTTACATTATTCAAGAACTATGGGCATCATATATATTGGCTTCAAGTGTATTAATTCTCTATATGAATGTATAAAGCCTCACTCACTGGGACCTGAGCAATTCTTCCCATTACTTTTCTTGTACAGAACCCCTCTTGCATCATCAGTCACCCTTTAATACAACATTATTTGATTCCACGGTTAGAACAATGCCAATAATCCCCACACCAAATTCTACTGATTTACTTGCATTATTTCATCAAGGCCATAAACACGAGAAATGATGGTCCCTTCTTGGCGTGGTGGTCTTTGCTTTATTTGTGAAGACCACCGTCGCCCAGCATCATCTCCAAACAACAGCAAACCAAAAGTGCTCAAATGGTTGAACTGCACCAACTTAGTGCAACTAGGGTCTGCCAGTCCTACCAACTAGGCAACTAGTATTTGTTAATAGCAAAATTACTGCACTAACAAAAATCAAATTCATATTTTTTTTTTTTCCTCAAAGGTTTGCAACCATTCTAGTTGGGAGCCTCACCTCTACGCCATACTATGTTTAATAGTATAACCTGATCCTATTGAGAAATAATTACAATATTCCTCATATAGTACATCCTGAATGATAGCAGAATTGTCATCCAACCAAACATCAAGTGCAAACCAACTTGCAAAGTAAGCAATCATATTTGTTGAGAATTTGAGCAACCCCTTTTGCTACAAAATTTAGGCTTTGTATGATTCGCAGAAAGTAAGAATTATGAAAGAAAAGTTTCACTCCTTTCTTAATTTTTACTTTCCGCACGTATGTGGATGGGGTTCTATTTGCACCTCCAAAATTATTGTGTATACCTCCTGTTTCTGCCTAAACCCGGGGGTCTTGGTAGATACTTGATGAATCCAACTCGTTCTCCTGCAATCCTGCTTACTAAGGGGAATACCGGGCGGGCCGGCCTTCACCTCTCCGATGCCTAAGTTAGTATAGTTGGAATATATATAACCTGGGCACGTATGTAAGCAGGGAGAGAGACAAGTTACCTATTTATGGTGGTAGTCGAGGCCCATATATAGGTGGTTGAGGGTGAGGGCTGGCCTTACCCTTCGATGTGGGACTGGTTCCCTTCTGTTTGGATATTCTGGTGCCCTCTTTGGCAGGCAGGCGCCCCTGGTCCCAGGACCCTTGGAGGCAGGATAGACCGCTGGGCCTGATAGGAGCACAATGTGCGACGATATTATATGTTTATGCCCTCGTTTATGCTTTGTTTAACCCTTATTTGTCTAAGATAGAGTCATAATGTAGTTAGTGTCATTTTGGTTGAGTTTTGGTGAAAAATGGTTAAGAATCCGAAAAATGACTAAGTTTAAGAAATCTGGAAAATAGTGCAAAACATGTTTTTTTTGCGATTTTGAGACGAGTAAAAATATGATCTATCCTTGTCCGAATTCTATGAAATTTGGTGTACTTAATATTCATGTACTGAGGAATGTTGTGTTAAAATTTCAGATCAATTGGAGTTCGGGAAGTCACCCAAAAGATGGCTGCAAAACAGCAGTCCGAGCAAACCAATCCAGGGACTTCCAGGATTTTCCTGGGACTTTGTCCCAACTTCGAAAAATCATTCCCGACGACTCACAAGGAGTTTGATCAAACTGTTTTATAGGAAGATGGCCTTATGTGTCTAGTTTATCTGAGACTTGGAATCGCATCAATCGGAGCTCCACGGATGGAGATATGCCGGAATTACTGCATCAAGGTCAAATCTGCCGATTCCAGGAACCTACTGCCCCCTTTTCGTGTTTTCTGTTTTTGATGGACCTAATGGTGCACAAATGCATATGTGAAGACGGTTCAAGCCTTATTAAGGGAAGAGGAAGACACTAGGCCATGGCATTGAAGAAAAACTTGAAGAAAGACGTTCTCCTAGTCACACTAGGAGAAGCTGCCGAATTCTGGCAGATTGAGTGTCAATATGTGCTGCCGGCATATGGGGCATTTTCGATGGATCAAGGCCTATCAATTGAAGTCCAAGACCATACAAGAAGTCCATGAAGATGTGAAGCCCAAGCCTTGAAGAAAATATTCAGAAAAGAAAACCTAATTGGATTAAGAAAGGAAGGTTGCAAAACCTTAATGAACTAGGTTTTCTGAATCCCTTTTGGCTTAAGGGACTGCCGGCAGCCTCTCTCCCTATCCTCTATAAATACCCACTTTTCATTCAGAAAAACTTGTCACATTCCAAAGCAAAAATCTAGCCAAAGCTCTACCTAAATTTCCCAAGAGTCCTACATACAAACCTTAGCCGAAACCACCACCATCTCACCCAAAAATCCTGCCGACACACCCATTGCCGAGCAGCCATCTTCTCCACCAACCATCGGATCCACACGAGTCGAAGCTCTCCAAGGTTTCTAATGTGTGATCCACTCCCTACTCTCGGTTTTGTAATTTTTATGTAGTTATGTTAAACTTTGTCTATGAAGTTAGCATGAATTCTTGGTTTCAAACTCTATGTCTATGTATTGTTTGGAGTGAAATTTGGTTTTATAATTTGTATGTTCAATTCGTTTTCTTTGTCTTTAAATGGGTTTTGGATGTAAGAATACGGATTGCATGTTAAAAAGTAAGGAAAATATGAAGTAAAGAGATAGGATTAGATAGGCAAGCATGTTCACTCTGATTCTAGTAGTTCGTTCTTGGTTTAGTCTTTAAATCCGTGTGCCGCAAAGATTGGTACTTAGCATATTCGCGATGTGTTTTGAGTATTGGTCTTGTATCTGTCAATATAAAATAGGACTAGAGTGGTTTAAATGACTATGCATGTTAACAAGAAGTGGTGACGCCTTGCTTGATTGATATGTTTTCGACTAAAAAGACCTTGTGCCTAGTTACTCTGCATATTTGATTTCGACGATAAGTGTTCTCAAATGTGTTTAGTATAACTTTAGGGTTAGACGATAAGTTAATCTTGAAGTACTTGAGAGTCTTAATCGATTAGTAAACCGATAAGGAGCTAATTAGGTTGGAACTAAGTCGGATCTAGGATATTGTGTGCTCTTGCCGTGTGTCTTGTCTTATTAATTTGCTATGTGTTTTGAGTGCTTTTGTGTTAGTAATTTGTGGAAGAATGTCGACCAACCTTGTAAATAGTAGCTTTAGGATTTAATTTCATGTCTTAAATTCTTGTCTAGGAATTTAGAGGCAGCTTAGCTGCCGATCCTATCTCAATCCCCCATGATTTCGTGTGAATATGTATATATGTATATAAGTGTGACAATTGTGTGCATATGTATTTGTGAATATTTTTATTAACATTCTCATGTTTCAGGTACCCTTAATCCCCGGCTAGAACGATCCCTACTTATTCTATACTACTAACGATTGTAGGGTTATTATTGCTTGATGCTCGCTTCGGCGACTCGTCAGGGCCCCGAGGCCTGGTGCTGGTGATCCGATCCTGGGTCCTGGGTCGGGCCCTGGTGTACTTGCCGCGGGTCTGTGGGCTTGCTGTAGCCCCTCTGCGGCTACTGTCAACAAGTCCCCCAAGTTCCCGGTCAAGTGCAATCTTGAATGGGGACTTATCTGTCTTGCTCTTGTCCCGCAGACCCGCGAGGTTACCCCAACCTACAGGTCCCCAGTCCCCCAAGTCCGCGTTAAAGATTGGGCGTGACCGAGGTGAGTACCTGTTACTGATGGCAAGAAATAATTTATAAGCATGTTGGGTAATGTAAAACAGGATTGTGCTCGAGTGTTAGAGCATGGAACGGGGTGGAAACCCGAAGAGTGCATGAGATGATGCCATGCGATAGATGGTGCATGGAATGATGATGATGAGGCGTTGAAATCCGCCATGCAAGAGATTAATGCATGGAATGATGATGATGAGGCGTTGAAATCCGCCATGCAAGAGATTAATGCACGGAATTCTGATTGGGTCTGCTGCCCTTCGGAGCTCACTGATCCCGAACTGGGCATCCTGCCAAATCAGAACGGAGCGGTGCAAACTGGGCCAGAACCGGTTGTTCTGCCAAATCAGAACGGAGCGGTGCCAACTGGGCCAGAACCGGGCGTTCTGCCAAACTAGAATGGAGCGGTGCAAACATTTGCTAGTTCTTCTCAGCTTTGTGTTTGAATAAGTGATGAGGTAAATGTGCAGGTTTGTTAGCCTACGGGGAGATTTGTTCTGTGTTAGAGATACAATCTGCCCGGTGGGATGGTGTAGAGATAACGAGTCTCCCCCATGTGTTCCCAAAGGTATCGCAGTTCAGTGCGATGCAGGGTTTTTATCCTGCTGGACAGTATCGCGGTTCAATGCGACGCAGGGTTTTTATCCTGCTGGACAAGAGTACATGTGTTAGATGTAAACTCGCCCGGTTTATAAAGCCCATGCGTTTTCCATGGAGGCGGGCGGACTCGACGGGCGACATGCCTATCGAAACGAGTCCCCCTGTGAAAAGCCATGGGTCCGGGTGATTATGTTTCCGGAAAGTACTCTGAAGCTGGTGGGACATGACGGAACCGATGGGGTGGACCTCGCCCGGGCGTTCTGCCATATCGGTGCGAGGTGGAGTTCATGGGGGCTCGACGGGCGTTCTGCCAAATCAAAACGAGTCCCGGATGAACTTGCAGACCGGACCTCGATCGGGCGTGCTGCCATATCGAAACGAGGTCGTTGGTGTAAATGCGGGGAAGATGCCATGGAGCCGGTTGAATGATCATAACCGCGGACTGCCATGGTACCGGGCGGGACTCGCGCGGGCAACATGCCATATCGGTGCGAGGTCCTGCTCAAACCCGGATAGGTGCTCTTGAAGCGGTTGGATCAGCATAACCGGTGAGAGGTCTTCCTAAGCGGTTTGAATTGTAATGATGATGGCGTGCAACCGTGGAATCTGGGGAAGCGTAGGGGAGCGTGACTCCCTGGTTCCTGCTCCTACCTTCTTGTCGCCAGCGTGTGGGACAGGTGGCTGACATGCATTTAAGGAGGGAGTCCATCAGTCCCGTCAGTTATGATGGCGTGGGCAGTTTTACAAATGCTGGGACACGTGCCATCAGGGAACGGTTTTGTGATGGAGGGCCTGGATTCACAGGCGTTTGAGTTGCTCTGATTGCGTTTTTTTGGAGGGATTTCGAAATGCCTAGGGCACCGGTCCCCTCTATAAATAGGTCTCTTCTGCTCTTCTTTCTACCTTTGCTTCTTGTACTTTTTAAGAGAGACCGAGAGAAAAAGGAGGTGGTCCGGCGAAAAAAACCCTAAGTTCCTTGCCCCAAGAGATCCGTTGTTTGAAGCGCTCCCAAGCCTCCTTTTACCATTGCTCGTTGCTTTCGCAGGGCGGATTGTCCTCGGCTGAGCATACTAATCGGTAAGTTGTGTTCTTTGCCCCGGTGTTTGTTGCTTTTTGATTTGTTGTTTTGCGGCGGGGGGGGGGGGGGAGGGATCTGTGTCGCTGACTGGGTCGCTCAGCGGCAAACTTTTGGGGAGAGGCCGTTGAAGGTGGTGTTGTAGTCTGTTGCTGACGAGCGTTAGGGTTTTGCTTTTCTGCCCCTAGATTAAGATGTACACTTCGAGCTCGGAGGAGGCTTCTGAATCTGCCGCAAGAGGTCCTGTGGTGGATGATGTGGAGAGGATGCAGGACTGGCTCGATTCTGAAGCCCCGGAGCAAGAAGCCGCGGACCGCTCCGGGAGCGGTGCCTCGTCCACGTCCTCAGATTCCGGGTCAGATTCCTCGGAAGCTGAAATACCGCACGGGGTGCGCATGGCCGGTGCGCGCGCTGAAAGCTACACGCTTGGTAGGGGAAGAACTGCCGTGGTGTGTGACGAACCGGAGGAGAGCATGACTTCCGCGGAGATTGCCGCGTTCCGGGAAACGTGGGGTATCCCGGACGATATCATTTTGCGTCCATTGAACCCTGGAGAGTCGGCCTGTAACCCGGAGGAGGGTTGGGTTGCCGTGCATCCGGACCAGTTCCGGCACGGGATGTCGCTACCGCTGCCTGACTTTGTGCAGTATATACTGAGTGCCCTGCCAGCGTCGCCCGCGCAGCTGCCCGGTCTCCAATGGAGGCGGCTACTAAGCCTAGGCTGCCTATACGACTTGTCCGGAATGAGTATGCCTACGATCAATGAATTCCGGGCGCTGTATAGGTTGTCCTACTCGAGGAAGGCGGGGTCCAAAGGCTGCTTATCCTTCAACTCCCGCAACAATCAAGCGGTTATCACCACTATGCCTTCATGGGTAGACAACAGCTGGAGAAAGAAGGTGGTGATGGCTGGCGGGGCTTGGCAGGTGAAGAGGAGGATGTACCGGGTGCCTGGCGCCTTCCAGCCCATAGGCGACCAGTCGTTCCAGCTGTCCGAGCTGGAGCAGGAGAGGGTCTTGACTATTCTTGGCTGCTGGGACCACCTGGAGCGAAGTTCGTACAATTTCATCCGGCGAGAAGTGCTGGAACACTGTGGGCTTGGGCGGGATCCCGGTGGGTAACAAACCCTAGCGGTGGGACTTGTGCTAGGTTTTGCTCAACAATTTAACGTTTCCTTTGTCCTGCAGGTGCGTCAACCCGGGCGGTGATCAAGCCCGAAAACACTCTTTCGATGGACGGGGAAGATCTCCTGAAGCATCTTACGGAGAAGGGTGCGAGCGTGGCCCGGTCCTCGGTGGAAGCGGACGGGCGGGTTACGTTGCATGCGGAGCCCCAGTCCCGGGATCTGGACGAATCGTCCTACGTGCCGGAGCGAGTGAAGACCCATCACTCTGCGGCAGCAGCGGTGCCAGGGAAGGGCAAGAGCACCGGGGGACCGGTGCGGGTTCCTGGGGGAGAAAACAGGGTCCCCAACCGTGCGGCGAGCCTGGGTATCGCTGCTTTTGTTCCTCGTGCGAGCGCACGTGCCGCTGGTCCCGAAGGGCGGGGAGAGAAGCGGAAAGGGCCGGACGGTCCGTCCCCTTTGCTGGTGACGCTAACCGGCGGGTCATCCCGGGAGGTCCTGGCGAAGCGGGTCAGGACAACCAGCAGCGTAACATCCAATGCTGGGGAGGGAGCCGGAGCTGACCGGCAGAGCAGTCCTGCGCCTGCGGAGGCGGTGAGGGGAAGTCCGGACAATGCTCTCGTTCGGCAGATGATGGCGGACCTGGCCAGCTTCGGCCTGGACAAGCCCGGGGTTGATGGCGTGCTGGCGGGTGGCAACCGGCCAAAATGCAAGGAATCCATCTTCCGGGTAAGTACCGCATGGTACCACCGTATTGCTTATATCCTGCCTTCTTTCTTTGCCACTTGACTGCCTTTGTTGTCCTGCAGCTGCTCTACCACCTGTACCAGCCGGATGCAAGCGAGGAGCTCCCGGTGCTGAAGAGGCAGATAACTGCGCTATCCAAGTCTCAGAAGCTTCTGGAGGTGGAGAAGTCCCGCTCGGATCGGGAGAAGGCCAGGGCGGAGGAGAGGGCCAAGAAGATGGAGGAAAAGGCCAGGAAGATGGAGGAGAAGGCCCGGGAGCTGGAGGAGCAGAACCGGAGCATGGAGAGGGAGCGGGAGCGGGCTGACGCTGAGAGGGCCGAGCTGGAAGCCAAGATAGACGAGCTCCAGGCACGTGCCACCGCTGCTGCTGCTGGTGGAGATGATCCGGGACAGTTCGACCGGTTCGTTCTTCAATACGAGGAGAGCGATCGGTTCCTGGACTGCCTGGAGAAGGCCCGGGAAGAAGGAATCTCGGATGCCTACACGGAATGGGCGGCGAAGGGTTGGTTAAATACTTCCCTGATGCCAGGTACCTCTGCCGAAGGAGATGCTCCTGTGGAGCCGGTCGTGCAGCAGCTGGTGGTGGAGGAACAGCCAGGAGCAGAGCATCGCTCGCACTTGGATTCTTTTACCAACAGTGCCGAACCTGCCGGAGCTGAGGTCGACGACGAAGCTACCGCTGGAGATGCGGCTCCTTAGGATGTTTTTCTTGCTCTTGCTTGTAAAAGAAACTCTCCGGAGCGGTTTACTTTTTGGATACTTTAATTAACTATGAATATATATCTGAGCTTGCGGGGCCAGAGTTTTCAAAAGTAGTTTGCATATATTTGATCTTTACAATCGGTTGAACCGGCGATATGCCAAACTAACCGCCTGGACCCAGCGGGTTTACCAAGCCGGGTTACCCTCCCGGTCGGGGCCTGCTCCTCTCTCCCCTACATATCTCTGGAGCTGGCCGCTATCAATCAAGCCCTGCACTGCAGTCTTGAGGGCGAAGCACTGGTTCGTCCGATGAGTTGCCTCATCGTGGTACGAGCAGTACTTGCCTGTCTGCGCCGTCGTAAGCTTCCCCTTGGGGTACCTTCTCTGGGGCGGTGGGGCAATGACGTCCGCATTCTCCAGCAGGATGTCCTCATAGGATGCGGTGAGAGTGGAGAAGACTTCTTGATTAGCCGGGGGTGCTGGCATAATTGCCAGGGGGCGCTCTTGGTGGTACGGTGCAGGTTTGTTCTCGGCCCGAGACTGGGGTCTGTCAGAGAAGGGCCTCTGCTGTCGCTGCGGCCAGGTCTTGCCGTTGTTGTTGTTGTTCCGGCCTGGTCGGCGACTCCAGTGCTCGGCTCGCTGGCCGGGTTTGCTCTCGTGACTGCGCGGGGGATCCTCCCCCTGGGGATGGTCCAAAGACTGCTCATCCCGCTTCCTCTTCAGCAGGTGGTTCCCGTAGGTCTCATGATCAGCCTGGGCATGCCGGATGGCCATAGCCATCAACTCGTCGTAGCCCTGAGGGAGTTCTACCCTGACGGCGTAGGAAAACTTCCCTGCCCGAAGCCCCTGCTTGAATGCCATCTCGGCGATGCCTTTGTCCAAGTTCCGGACCCCGGCCGTGGCCGTCTGCCACCGGTTGACAAAGGTTCTCAACTCTTCCCCGGGGGCCTGGATGCAATTGAAGAGGACGGTGGACGTCCGTGCTCCCTCGACTCGGAGGATGAAGCGGCCTACGAACCGGTCAGCCAGCTGTTCGAATGCCTCGATTGAATTCGCAGGAAGCTCGTAGAACCAACTGAGCGCTTCTCCGGACAGGGTCTCCTGGAAGATATTGCAGCAGATTGCATCGGAGTAACCCTTGGCGCAGGTCTGGGATCGGAAGCTGTCCAGATGTTGATACGGGCAACCGGACCCGGAATAGGTGAGCTTGAGGGACTTCTGGTTGCCAGATCTCCCCGACTCTATGACTCGGTGTGAAAAGGGGCCCATGCGCTCGTTGAACCGGGCGCCTTCCAATGGTCGGGCTGCTCTCCTCTCGTTTGCCTCCATCTGGGCCTTCAGGTCCGACACGGTGTTGGCTAGCAGTTGCAGCGCCCGGGCGGTTGGAGTATCCACTTCACCCATGGACGAAGCGTGCGGCTGGTGGGAGGCGGGCGTGCTCTTCGGCAGGTCCTCGCCGGCTCGTAACTTCTCTCGCACAGGCTCGCTGGGCCGGGCGCCCGAAGATTGCCCTGCCTCTAGCTGCCGGGGTTGGACTAGCAGGGGTGCGGCTTGTGCCTCGGCCATGGCAGCACTGTGCTGCTGCCCCCTCTCTAGGGCGGCTACCAGGGCGGCGTTTACTGCCTCTATCTCTTCGTATCGGGCCTGGGACTTGGCTCGGTCCCGGTCGTTCTCCTCTCTGAGACGACTAACTTCTGCGGCCATCGCCCGTACCTTTCCCGCCAAGCCGTCATGGTCGGGGCTGTACGTGGGGTCTTGATCCTGGCTCTCAGACTGATCACTCGGATCATCCGAGAACGTCAGGGATAGGCCACGAAGCACCGGGCTGCCTTCGTCCTCTATCGGGTCTTTCCCGTACGAGCTCTCGTGGCGGGGCTCCGGATCACCGGAGGGCCCTCCATGGCTCCTTCCCAAATCGCTGCCCTGCTCGCCACGCAGCTTCCGCGTGACGACAGGGGTGGAGGCGAGCGTTTGCACAGCTGCAACACGCCCCTCCTCAGTAGTTCCTTTCTCTTGACTCATTCCCACAATCTCAGCCAGCGGTGTTGCTTGCACGGCTTCTTGTTCAGACTTCCCACAGACGGCGCCAATTGTTTCTGCCTAAACCCGGGGGTCTTGGTAGATACTTGATGAATCCAACTCGATCTCCTGCAATCCTGCTTACTAAGGGGAATACCGGGCGGGCCGGCCTTCACCTCTCCGATGCCTAAGTTAGTATAGTTGGAATATATATAACCTGGGCACGTATGTAAGCAGGGAGAGAGACAAGTTACCTATTTATGGTGGTAGTCGAGGCCCATATATAGGTGGTTGAGGGTGAGGGCTGGCCTTACCCTTCGATGTGGGACTGGTTCCCTTCTGTTTGGATATTCTGGTGCCCTCTTTGGCAGGCAGGCGCCCCTGGTCCCAGGACCCTTGGAGGCAGGATAGACCGCTGGGCCCCGAGGCCTGGTGCTGGTGATCCGATCCTGGGTCCTGGGCCGGGCCCTGGTGTACTTGCTGCGGGTCTGTGGGCTTGCTGTAGCCCCTCTGCGGCTACTGTCAACACCTCCACTACTTAATATACCTCCATTTCACTTTTTAACTTTTAAGAAAACCTAAGTGTACCTCTTCTTCTTTACTATAATGCCCATACACCTATTTCTATCTATACTGAATTTGTTTCGTACGATTCGACATTACTGTACACTGTCACAAGATTTCACCATTGAAATACAAATACGTACTTTATATATATGTTTCTGCCTAAACCCGGGGGTCTAGTAGATACTCGATGAATCCAACTTGATCTCCTGCAATCCTGCTCACTAAGGGGAATACCGGGCGGGCCGGCCTTCTCCTCTCTGATGCCTAAGTTAGTATAGTTGGAATATATATAACCAAGGCACGTATGTAAGCAGGGAGAGAGATAAGTTACCTAATAAAGAGGGCAGTTAGGGCCCTTATATAGGTGGTTGGGGGTGAGGGCTGGCCTCGGCCTTCGATGTGGGACTGGTTCCCTTCTGATTGCACCTTCTGGTGCCCTCTTAGGCAAGCTGGCGCCCCCGGCCCCAGGGTCCCTGGAGGCAGGATAGAGTGCTGGGCCCCGAGGCCGGGTGCTGGTGATCCGGTCCCGAGCCTTGGGCCGGGGCCTGGTGCACTTGCTGCGGGTCTGTGGGCCTGCTGTAGCTTCTCTGCGGCTACTGTCAACAAGTACCCCAAGTTCCCGGTCAAGTGCAATCTTGAATGGGGACTTAAATCTGTCTTGCTCTTGTCCCGCAGACCCGCAGGGTTACCAACCTACCGGTGCCCAGTCCCCCAAGTCCGCGTTAAAGATTGGGCGTGACCGAGGTGAGTACCTGTTACCGATGGGAAGCAATAGTTTATAAGCACATTTGTAATATAAGCAGTAATATGCTTAAGTGTTATGGTGTTATGAGCATGGAGCCGGGTGGAACCCGGAGAGTGTATGAGATAATGCCATGATGCCATGCAATAGATGTGTGCATGGAATGATAATGAGGCGTTGAAATCCGCCATGCAAGAGATTTGTGCATGGGATGATGATGGGGCGTTGAAATCCGCCATGCACGAGATGTGCATGGAATTTCGGCCGGGCACTGTGCCCTATCGGTACGAGGCTGAGCTTCACTGGGTCACAACTGGACGATCTGCCAAATCGAAACGGAGCGGAGTTCACTGAGCCTATACCTGGCGATCTGCCAAAGCGGAGTTCACTGAGTCTCTACCGGGCGATCTGCCAAAGCGGACGGGGTGAAGTTCATGGGACCTCGACCGGGCGTTCTGCCAAATCGAGACGGGTCCCAGGTGAACTTCAGTATTGGACCTCGACCGGGCGTTCTGCCATATCGAGACGAGTCCAGGAGTATGGGAACTCGACCGGGCGTTCTGCCATATCGAGACGAGTTCCTCATTGCTAGGCTGCAGGGAGATTACCCCGGTGTTGCGGGCTGTTTGAAGCACCGGTGAACACTTGCTAGTTCTTCTCAGCTTGTGTTGAATAAGCGTTGAGGTAAGGGGGGTGGCGTTGAGGTGACAAGGCTCACCGTGTAGCCCCATGTTGATCGCCTTTCAATGCGATGCAGGGTTTTTATCCTGCTGGACAAGAGTACATGGGTTAGATGTAAACTCGCCCGGGTGTATAAAGCCCATGCCGGTCGAATATTATCGACCGGGGTCAGCCATGGTACCGGGCGGAACTCGACCGGGCGTCCTGCCATATCGAGACGAGTCCCCCAGTGAAACGCCATGGGGCCGGGTGGATACTGTTCCCGGTAGGGGGTGAGGCTCGCCGTGCAGCCCCCTTTTGCCGCAGCTGGTGCGATGCAGGGTTTTTATCCTGCTGGACAAGCGTACATGGGTTAGATGTAAACTCACCCGGGTGTATAAAGCCCAAGCCGGTCGAATGTTCTCATGACCGGGGTCGGCCATGGTACCGGGCGGAACTTGACCGGGCGTCCTGCCATATCGAGACGAGTCCCCCAGTGAAATACCATGGGGCCGGGTGGATCCTATTCCCGGAATATGCTCTCGAGCCGGTTGGATACGTCGTAACCGGTGGGCGGATCTCGACCGGGCGTTCTGCCATATCGAGACGAGTCCCCCAAGAGAGATGCAACTGAGTGGACCTCGACCGGGCGACATGCCATATCGAGACGAGGTCTCTAGTAGGATGGCGTGCAGCCGGTTGAATGATACCTTACCGCGAACTGCTACGGACCGGGCGGATCTCGATCGGGCGACATGCCATATCGAGACGAGTCCTCCGGTGATATGCGACGAAGAAGCCATGCAGCCGGTTGAATGATCATAACCGTGAACTGCCATGGTGCCGGGCAGACCTCGACCGGGCGTCCTGCCATATCGAGACGGGTCCTCATACCCGGATGGATGCTCTCCAAGCGGTTGGATGATCATAACCGCGAGAGAGGTCTTCGAGATATGCAGCGAAGAAGCCATGCAGCCGGCTGAATGATCATAACCGCGAACTGCCATGGTGCCGGGCGGACCTCGACCGGGCGTCCTGCCATATCGAGACGGGTCCTCATACCCGGATGGATGCTCTCCAAGCGGTTGGATGATCATAACCGCGAGAGAGGTCTTCGAGATATGCAGCGAAGAAGTCATGCAGCCGGTTGAATGATCATAACCGCGAACTGCCATGGTGCCGGGTGGATGGCTCGTACCCGGATGTGTGCTCTCGAAGCGGTTGGATGATTACCACTGGTGAGAGGTCTTCGAGATATGCAGCGAAGAAGCCATGCAGCCGGTTGAATGATCATAACCGCGAACTGGCGTGGTGCCGGGCGGACCTCGACCGGGCGTCCTGCCATATCGAGACGGGTCCTCATACCCGGATGGATGCTCTCCAAGCGGTTGGATGATCATAACCGCGAGAGAGGTCTTCAAGCCGGTTGAGAAATCATGACCGGTTAATCTTGCATCAAAGGTGGCGTACAACCGTGGAATCTGGGGAAGTGGGAGGGCCTGACTCCTTGGTTCCCGCTCCTACCTTCCTGTCGCCAGCGTGCATGTGGGACAAGTGGCTGACATGCATTTAAGGAGAAAGTCCATCAGTCCCGTCAGTTATGATGGCATGGGCAGTTTACCGATGCTGGGACACGTGCCAGCGGGGGGCGGTCTTGAGATGAAGGGCCTGGATTCGCAGGCGTTTGAAGTGCCCTGTTTGCGTGTTTGGCGGGATTTCCATTGCCTAGGGCATCGGTCCCTTCTATAAAAAGGCCTCTTCTGCTCTTCTTTCTACTGTTGCTTCTTGCTTTGGAGAAACTAAGAGAAAGAGAGGAATCCGGTCGACAACCTTGAGCCCTTTTGCCCCACGAGATCCGTTTTCTTGAGCGCTCCCTACTCTCTTCCTACCATTGCTCGCTGCTTTCGCAGGGCGGATTGTCCTCGGTTGAGCATATTAATCGGTAAGTTTGTTGATTTCTTTGCCCCGGTGTTGTTCTTGTTTTGGCTTTGTTGTTTTGCGGCGGGGGGGAGGGATCTCTGTCGCTGACGGAACTGCTCTGCGGCGAACTTGGGGAGAGGCCGTAGAAGGCGCTGTTGTAGCCTGTTGCTGACGAGCGCTAGGGTTTTGTTTTCTTCCCCTAGGTTAAGATGTCATCTTCAAGTTCTGACCGGGCTTCCGAATCGGCTGCCAGAGGTCCTATTGAGGACGATGAGGAGAGACTGGAGGACTGGCTCGGTTCGGAATCTCCAGTGTCCGAAGCCGCTGACTGCTCCGGGAGCAGGGTTTCGTCTCCGTCCTCGTCTTCGTCTTTCGGGGCTGAATCCTCGGAGACTGAAATACCGCACGGGGTGCGCCTTGCAGATGCTCCGGCCGTGAGCTACACCATTGGTAGAGGGAAGGGTGCTGTGGTGTGTGATGAACCTGAGGGTAGCATGACATCTGGAGAGATTGCAGCGCTCCGGGAAACCTGGGCTATCCCGGATGACGTTCTGCTGCGGCCCCTGAATCCTGGAGAGTCGGCCAGCAACCCGAAAGCAGGTTGGGTTGCCGCGCACCAGGATCAGTTCCTACATGGACTCTCACTTCCGCTGCCAAACTTCGTGCAGTACATGCTCAGTGCGCTGCAAGTGTCGCCCGCGCAGCTTCCTGGGCTCCAGTGGAGGCGATTACTGAGCCTCGGCTGCCTATACGATTTGTCCGGAATGAGTATGCCAACGGTAAACGAATTCCGGTCCTTGTATAGGTTGTCCTACTCAAGGAAGCAGGGGTCTCGGGGTTGCCTGTCCTTCAACGCCCGGAAACCTCCACCGATCATCACCAATATGCCTTCATGGGTAGACAACAGCTGGAGGAAGAAGGTGGTGATGGTGGGCGGGAGGTGGCAGGCGAGGAATAGAATGTACCGGGTTCCTGGCGCCTTCCAACCCCTTGGCGACCAGTCGTACGAGCTATCCGATCTGGAGTATGAGAGGGTCTCGACCATAATCGGATGTTGGGACGATCTGGAACGGAGTTCTTTCAACTTCATCCGACGAGAAGTGTTGGAATACTGCCAACTCGGGTGGGGTCCCGGTGCGTAGGAATCCCTTGAGCGGTGATACTTTGTGCTAGTTTTTGCAAAATACTAACTGTTCGCTTTCCTTGCAGGTGCGTCTTCCCGGGCGACTATCAAGCCTGAAACCACTCTCTCTGTGGACGGGGAAGACCTCCTCAACAAGCTGAAGGAGAAGGGCGAGATCGTCTCGTGGACGTTGGTGGACGACGAGTCCGGACGGCTCACGACTCATTCGGAGCCGAGGGCTATGGATTTGGACGACGGCGCCTACCTCCTGAGGCGGGTGAAGACCCATCATGCTGCGGGCCTTCTAGCGCCTGGAAAGGGCAAGAGTACCGGGGGGGGGGGGGGGGGGGGGAGGGGGCAGTGAGGGTTCCCGGTGGAATGAACAGGATCCCCAACCGGCCGGTGTCTGTGCCGCAAGTGGCTCGTCCCGCCCGCCTAAGCACACAATCTTCTTCTCCGGAAGGCCGGGGAGAGAAACGGAAAGGCGGGGACATTCCTTCCTCCGCGCTGGTGACGCTTACCGGTGAGTCGGCGCGGGAGAACCTGGCCAAACGGTTCAGGATAACCAGCGGTGCGCAAACTAACGCTGCTGGGGAGAAGGCTGCTGCTGCTGCCCGGCAGAATAGTCCCGCGCCTGCGGAGGCACCGATTGGAAGCCCGGATAGTGCACTCGCCCGGCAAGTGGCGGCGGACTTGGCCGGCCTTGGTCTGGACAGACCTGGGGTTGCAGGAGCCCTGACGGGTGGGAATCGCCCAAAATGTAAGGAATCCGTCCTCCGAGTAAGCACTGCATGGTACCACTATACTGCCTGTAGCTTGTTTTCTTTTGCTGCTTGACTAACTGCCTTTGTTGCTGTGCAGCTGCTGTACAGTCTGTACGAACCGGAAGCGAGCGAGGAGCTGTCAGAGCTGAAGAGACAGATAGCTGCTCTATCGGAGGCCCGACAGCGCCTGGAGGTGGAGAAGTCTCGCTCGGACCGGGAGAATGCCAGATCGGAGGAGAGGGCCAAGAAGCTAGAGGAGCAGAACCGGAGCCTGGAGAAGGAGCGGGCCGAACTGGAAGCCAAGGTGGACGAGCTCCAAATGGGAGCTGCCGCTCTGCGCGCCGCCTCTGCTGCTCCGACCGGGGAAGATGATCGGGAACTCTACGAGCGGGTCGTTCTCAAATACCGCGAGAGCGATCAGTTCCTGGAGTTTCTGGTGAAGGCCAGGGAAGAGGGCATCTCGGATGCGTACACGGAATGGGCGGGGAAGGGATGGTTAGACACTTCTCTGATGCCGATTGCTGCTGAAGGAGATATCCATGAGCAGTCGGACATCCATCAGGAGGCGGTGGAGGGGCAGCCGGATGAAGCGATTCGCTCGGAGTTGGATTCTTTTACCAACGGTGCCGAGTCTCCCCGAGCCAGAGTCAATACCGGAACTGAGGTTGACGATGAGGGTACCGCAGGAGAGGCTGGCGGACTGCCTGCTGAAGGCGGAGTCGTGGCTCCTTAGGATTTTTCTTGCCCTTTTCCTTGTAATCTTTCCGGATCGGTTACTGCTTGTATACTTGCTTGAATATGAATATACTGGAACTGGCAGAACCGGTGAAATTTTCTTAAAAGTAGTTTGCATATATATTTGTTTTTACAACGGTTTGAACCGCGAACTATGCCAAACTAACCGCTCGGTGCTAGCGGGTTTTACCAGGCCTGGTCACGTTCCCGGTCGGGGTCTGTTCTTCTTTCCCCCACGTACCGCTGGAGCTGGCCGTTATCAATCAAAACCTGCACCGCAGTCTTGAGAGCGCAGCACTGATTCGTTCGATGAGTCGCCTCATCATGATAAGAGCAGTACTTGCCCGTCTGCGCCGTTGCAAGTTTCCCCTTCGGGTACTTTCTCTTGGGCGGCGGGGGAATGACGCTCCCGTTCTCAAGTAGGATATCCTCGTAGGAAGTGGTGAGAGCGGTGAAGACTTCTTGACCGGCCGGTGGTGGTGCTGGCATGATTGCCAGGGGGCGCTCTTGGCGGAACGGTACCGGCTTGTGCTCGGCCTGGGGTCTATCAGAATAGGGCCTCTGCTGCCGTTGTGGCCAGTTTCTGTTGTTGGCGTTCCGGCTGGGTCGAGCGGTGCGGTTCTCGGTCTGCTGACTGGGCTTGGCCTCCTGGCCTAGCGGAGGGTTCTCTTCCCGGGGATGGTCTTCCTGCTGCTCATCCCGCTTCCTCTTCAGTAGGTGATGCCCATAGGTATCATGATCGGCCTGAGCATGCCGGATGGCCATAGCCATCAACTCGTCGTACCCCTGCGGGAGTTCTACCCGGACGGCGTAGGAAAACTTGCCCGCTCGGAGCCCCTGCTTAAACGCCATCTCGGCGATGCCCTTGTCCAGGTTCCGAACTCCGGCCGTAGCCGTCTGCCAGCGGTTGACAAAGGTTCTCAGCTCCTCTCCGGGGGCTTGTATGCAGTTGAAGAGGATGGTCGATGTCCGGGCTCCTTCGACTCGGAGAATGAAGCAGCCTACGAACCGGTCGGCTAACTGCTCTAACGCCTCGATCGAGTTCGCCGGAAGCTCGTAGAACCAGCTGAGCGCTTCCCCAGACAAAGTCTCCTGGAAGATGTTGCAGCAGACTGCATCGGAGTATCTCTTGGCGCAGGTTTGGGACCGGAAGCTATCCAGATGCTGGTACGGGCAGCCGGGCCCTGAGTAGGTGAGCTTGAGGGACTTCTGGTTGCCAGATCTTCCCGACTCTATGACCCGGTGCGAAAAGGGGCCCATGCGCTCATTAAACCGGGCGCCCTCCATCGGCCGCGCGGCTCTTCTCTCATTGGCCTCCATTTGGGCCTTTAAGTCCGACACGGTGTTGGCTAGCATCTGCAGCGCTCGTGCGGTCGGAGTCTCAGCTTCATCCACCGACGAAGCGCCGGGCCGGAGCGGAGGTTGTCGCGCTCTTTGGCGGGCCTGCGCCTGCTGGCGACTTCTTTCGTACGGGGTCACCGGGCCGACCGCCCGAAGATTGCCCTGCTTCGGTGTGTTGAGGTTGGATCGGTGGGAGTGTCGCCTGTGCCTCGGCCATGGCGTCACTGCACTGCTGTCCCCTTTCCAGGGCGGCTACCAGGGCAGTATTTACCGCTTCCATTTCTTCGTACCGAGCGTTGGACTTAGCTCTGTCCCTGTCGCTCTCCTCTCTTAGACGACTGATCTCCGCGGCCATTGCCCGTAGTTCTCCCGCCATACTGCTATGGCCGGGGCTGTACGTAGGGTCCCGGTCTGGGCTCTCAGATCGATCGCTTGAATCATCTGAGAACGTCAAGGAGAAGCCCCGTCGCTCTGGACTGTCTTCCTCCTCTGCCGGGCCTTTACCGCGCGAGCTGTCGTGGTGGGGATCCGGCACGCCGGATGGTCCCCCACAGCTCCCTACTTCCTGACCGTTGCCCCGGTCGCCGCGCGGCTCCAGCGTGACGGCTGGGGTGGAGGTGAGCGTCTGCACTACTGCAAGGCGTCCCTCCTCGGCGGTACCTTTCTCTTGACTCATTTCCGAGTTCTTTCCCAACGGTGTTGCTTACACGGCTTTTCGTTCAAGCTTCCCACAGACGGCGCCAATTGTTTCTGCCTAAACCCGGGGGTCTAGTAGATACTCGATGAATCCAACTTGATCTCCTGCAATCCTGCTCACTAAGGGGAATACCGGGCCGGCCGGTCTTCTCCTCTCCGATGCCTAAGTTAGTATAGTTGGAATATATATAACCAAGGCACGTATGTAAGCAGGGAGAGAGATAAGTTACCTAATAAAGAGGGTAGTTGGGGCCCTTATATAGGTGGTTGGGGGTGAGGGCTGGCCTCACCCTTCGATGTGGGACTGGTTCCCTTCTGATTGCACCTTCTGGTGCCTCTTAGGCAGGCTGGCGCCCCCGGCCCCAGGGTCCCTGGAGGCAGGATAGAGTGCTGGGCCCCGAGGCCGGGTGCTGGTGATCCGGTCCCGAGCCTTGGGCCGGGGCCTGGTGCACTTGCTGCGGGTCTGTGGGCCTGCTGTAGCCTCTCTGCGGCTACTGTCAACAATATACAACATCAAAAGTTCATAATCTGATAGGGAAAAATGACTAGGTAGTTATTTATAAACCGAGCTATATTTCTATTCTTTTCCCTAACTAAACATAGGTTGGTTTGAATTTTCTATACTGTTATACGGGTAAAAGAATATTTTAATATGACTGATTGAGGGACTGACTACTGACTAAGGGCAGTTCTCTGCTATTGCAGGTGAGAAGTACAAGTATTCCAACACAGTCGTTGCAAACAGAATTGACGAACAGTAAAAAAACAAAAAACAAAACTAAACATATAACAATAAGTTTGAGTTCACAATTATCCGGTCTGGCATGAATTGATTTGTATAATCTTCCACGATTTGACTCTCCATTCGTGCATCTTCACTTTCTTTCATGAAATGTTATTTTAGGGCTTACAACGCTATTTTAGGATTTACCGTTAAAGAAAATGACGACAACTTGATGCTTCTATGAATTCTATAAGAGTGACTCTAATGGGAAATAAAATTAATTCAAAAGGTTCTCCACAGTATAATCTCACATCCAACCATGAGAGATTGGAAGAAGAATCTACTTTGAGAGTGAAAAGAAGAAAAGAAAAGAAAAGAAAAGAAGAGAATAGATGGTCGTACGTGAAGGAGGTTGTTGACAGTAGCCGCAGAGAGGCTACAGCAGGCCCACAGACCCGCAGCAAGTGCACCAGGGCCCAGCCCAAGGCCCGGGACCGGATCACCAGCACCCGGCCTCGGGGCCCAACACTCTATCCTGCCACCAGGGACCCTGGGACCGGGGGCGCCTGCCTGCCAAAGAGGGCACCGGAATGTACAAATATAAGGGAACCAGTCCCACATTGAAGGGTGAGGCCAGCCCTCACCCCCAACCACCTATATAAGGGCCCCAACTACCCTCATTAATAGGTAACTGATCTCACTCACCGCTTACATACGTGCTCAGGTTATATATTCCAACTACTAACTTAGGCATCGGAGAGGAGAAGACCGGCCTGTCCGGTATTCCCCTTAGTAAGCAGGTTGGCAGGAGATCACACGAGGATTCACCTGTATCTACCAGGCCCCAGGATTTGAGCAGAAACAGAGGTGGAAAGAGCAATTTATTTATTTATTTATTTATTTGTTTTTATTTGTCATTTCATATGAATTGATAAAGTTAAAATAAAATTAAAAAGCTAGCGGAAGTATACACGTTATTTTTGGAGGTGCAAATAGAACACGACTGTGGATTCCTAACTGACTGGACCAATATCAAAAATCGAAGCTAATTAAACTCTTTTGGATTTGGTCTTCATTCTGTAGGCTTTTCGAACCCAAGCCCATTCACAATTCCTTATAAGTGTTCCTCCGCCCCGCATAGACAACCATCTCTTGTCATTGTTTTCTTCCGCGGCAGCTGCTGTGACTTGTCTCCTCCTCTCTCTTCCCTTGTGCGCTCCCCCCCACCCATTCTCACACAGGTTTCTCTCTTTCTTCTATCTTCTCATCCCTCTTCCTCACCTTGGTTTTCATATTAGGTTTTAAATCGTTTCATATTTACAGCTTTACGGTTTAGTTTAATTTAGGTTTTTAGGTTTTGGTTTTAGAGGGTGCTTTTCTTTCATTCTAGTTTCTGGTTAGCGTCAATTTTCATACCGTAAAAAAGAAAACAAAGACAATATACAGGAGCCTATAGGAATTTTTTTTTTTTTCAATTAAAAAACACACACTTGAGAATGGTGTTAAGGATGGGTGTAACTTAGTGTCGTCCGGCAGCTAATTGCCCATAAGTTGTAGCGAAGGTATCCAAGTTGATGAATGCCAATTTGTTCTCCTTTTTTTATCCTCCCATTTTATCTCACTTTTATTCATCTTGCTGAATTTCTTTCTGCAAAGAGTTTCTCTTCTTTGAAAGCATCCAGTTCCAATATATAATGTCCCCCAATAAGTATTACCATGGGCTTCCACCTCGGTAATTACTAGCAATGAAGCGTATAATTTTTTCTTAGTAAGGTTCGGAATTCTGCGGGAACTGTACGTAATCAATTTCGTGGCCTTGTTCTTCATCTATCAAGAAGCATACTGCATCCCTTATGGCCTTGGAGTTGTTTGAATACATGTCACAGTCTACATAAAAAACCAAGTTCCCAAATTCCCATTGCTAATGTTTTATCAATGCATATTGTAGTTGATTATGTGTAAAATGACTTTCATTGGTACAGAGAAGCAACTCTTGCTGTTGAAATGTTTGCGAGATTTGTTTTTGTTCTTTGTAATTCCTGAGAAATGTAATTAAGGCGGTTTTTTATTTTTTTATTTTTTTGTAGATTATAAGCAAAGATGTTGACGGAAGAAGAAATTACGAAGCTCTATAGAGTTCGGAAGACAGTGATGCAAATGCTGAAAGATAGGGACTATTTAATTGTGGATCATGATCTCAACATGACAATGTCACAGTTCAAGAACAAATATGGAGAGAACATGAAAAGGGAGGATCTTACTATCAATAGAAGAAAGAGAGGCGACGAGTCTGATCAGGTATTTTGATGGTATCTTATTGTTGTCAAAGTGGTGTTGTTCGGGTTCTAAACTCATGGTTGTTGTGTGCCAGATTTATGTGTTTTTCCCGGACGAACCAAAAGTTGGGGTGAAGACAATGAAGAGTTACATCACACGCATGAATCAGGAGAATGTGACTAGAGCAATCTTAGTTGCTCAGCAAAATCTGACTCCTTTTGCAAAGACCTCCATTAGTGAGATGGGTTCAAAGTATCACTTGGAGATTTTCCAGGTGAAGTTTTATTGCTTAATTTTATTATTTTTTTTTTGTTTGGAATGTAGTTTTGCTGTTGAAATATTGTGATTCTCATGATAGTCTATTGATTTACCTGTGGAAAAATGAGGTACCAGAAACTTAGTATCCGAAGTATGAAAACTATCCGCAGATAGGTCTATATACTAGATAATAGCTTAGTTATCTCTGTTCTAATCCCATTTTGATTGACAAGTAATGTGATCAAATGTGCTTAGTAGTGTCGTCATTCTGCCACTTAAATGTGACAAGTTGGAGGCATGGGATTATCGGATTATGCTAGTTGATAGAGGTACCCGAGTAACACGCTTCAAACTTTAACCAGGCCTGTCTTGGGTTCAAACTTCTAAGCAAAGCCGAGAAAGATGTTTTTGTTGCTATTAAATGCTGCATATCTTTGTGGTTGCAAATTGGAGAATAAAATAATAGTCGCTTGTATATGATGTTCTCCTCAATGAGAAAAAACTAATGTACTGTGAGGATTAGATTGTACTGTTTGATTATTTTTTGTGGTTGTTAGCGGAACATCTTCAATTAATGTCAGCATATTCACAGTAGTTTTGTTTATATATTGGTCTCACCTAAATATGTATTGGCTAGTCTGTGTTCTGTTCACAAAATTCAAAGATTTTGTTTTCTGAGTAAGTCTATTGGTTCAGGAGGCGGAATTGTTGGTGAATATTAAAGAGCATGTTCTAGTTCCTGAGCATCGGGTTCTTACAAATGAGGAAAAGAAGACTTTGCTGGAAAGGTACACTGTGAAAGAAACACAGGTCAGTCTTGAACAATGCTAGATTTGAATAGCTACAAATGCCTGAAGTTAGATGCATATATTTTCTGGTAGCCGTGCTTAATCTGTCTTTGCATCCTCCAAACAATCTTTACAAATGTTGATCTTTTTCAAGAATGGAATGTTTAAAGACATCTTATTTTCTTTTCCGTGGTTACCAAACTGATTTTGAAACATGATTCATTTTAATTTTTGGTGGATGGTGTTCAGCTTCCTCGTATTCAGCTTATTGATCCAATTGCAAGATATTATGGGCTTAAGCGTGGACAAGTTGTGAAGATAATCCGGCCAAGTGAGACTGCAGGGCGATATGTCACCTACCGTTATGTTATCTAAGTACTTTTATTGGAAGCTGAAAACCTGGATTGCATTAGCCTTACTCATAGGGTTCAGAATATTACGGGCCTAAGTGTGGACAAGTTATGAAGATAAACTGACCAAGTGAGACAGGACAATATGCCATCTGTTGTTACGTTATCTGAGTACTTTTATTGTAAGCTGAAACCTGGACTGCATTAGTCTTATTTATAATTTGTCCAAAACTCCTAATGGATGGTTAGATCAAAAGTGAACATTGCAGTTGAGATTTTTGGGCATATGTGATGATGTTTTCAACTCATTCTATAAGTGGTTTGTAATGTGAGCATTGTGTGATGCCAGAACTTTAACCAGTTCAGGTGCTTCATATGAAACAAAGACTAGGGAACTTTGATGGCTATATCATGAAATATATTTGATTCAATATTTGATTGCTAAACCAAACAAGCCTATGAAAAATCTAATCTTTCACTCGTGCTTATAGTCGTCTATTTGAACAATTGGTCTCATCTTAAATTTTGCTACCATAATAACTCATCATTCAAATCCTTCTCAAGTTGTGCATTAAATTCTATACAGAATCATGGTACTGCATTACTAATCAAAATGCTGATGTGCTTTCAACTTCCCGCAACCCCTCAACTCTATAAATTTGACGCTCATACAACAACTACTACGATTAAATGATCAATGATGAGTTATGTTATAAGATAAAAGTGGGATCAAATATAAAGCATGTAAGATCGATAAATTTCATGGCCTCGTGGTAGATCAATATGCTCATATGGTACGTCGTCATACTAGTAGCTAGCAGGCATGGTTACTTACTTAAGGACTGATCATGCAACAGTAATGAAATTTAATTCATGTCATCAAAAAAAATGAAATTTAATTCACATAATTTAAATGCAATTACATGTAACGCATTTAAAATGTAACACAATTCACACACAAATAACTCAGAGATGGAAAATGTCCATTTGTTGCGCATGCAATGGCCATGGCAAACAATCTTGCTACATGCATTATGAACATTGAGACATCTTAAATAGTGTTACGTTATTTTCATAAGCCGGGAAAAATTGATGCAATGGCTCATTTGACTGTGATTGAAGCTATTAAGATGCCTGCATATGATCTCAGCGGAATTGGAGCAGTCATAGAAGAACTTAAAGGACTCAAGTCTGCTTTTGATGCTGTTCATTGGAGTAAGATACCTCGGAGCACTGCATTGCTAAGAAGACAGTTTTGGAAAGAAGCAAAGTCCCTCTTGGTTACATGATGTAGTCTTTGATGTAATGTCTCCGTGACATTACTAGATCAGGCAGGATTTTTAACGTTACCACATTCAGCTCTTCTCTCCTTAGAAAGTCATTCTCTTCTGTTCCTCTGCTCTGTTTTACTCTAGAAAGAGGTGCTTCCAGTTCGTAGTCTTTCTTGTTGCAGTGTAGTTTCAAGAATTCATCAGTAGTTGTATCCTGAGAGACAAGTGCCAGTAGACCTATTGCACCGATAGAGGCGGCGTAATTGTCTGAAGGACAGTGTGTGACACACACGACTCGACTCTTCCCCATCTTATTTAAAACTCCTTTAGTATTGGTTGAGTATCATCCTACTTATTCTTTAATTTTAAAACTTTTGTTTTTAATTTCAAATTAAGATTTATTTCAGTTTATATATTTACAATATCATATCCATTTTACTTTACATTCAACTTGTGTAGAGGCAACCCTGCAAATGTGCTATAGTTTAAGTAAAAGACAGTAGCCAATAACATCAACATTTGAAAGTCCACTGAACTCTTTGTTTCATATCAAAAATTGACTTTATCAATGTTCATTCTTTTGGCCATCTTGTCTTTTCTAATCCCTTTTGTTGCTTCTCCCTCTACTCTGCCTCGTTGTTTCTTCAAAATCTCCACGAAACAACTGGTTGACTGGGTTTAGTAGAGCCTACAAGGACAGAATAGAATATTAGACAGGTGAAGTTGAGCAAAAGAAAATAGAAAACCGAATGATTGGTGAAGCAACTAGCTATTTGGTCCATAGTATTTATATACAAACCATCTCTCTTCATTTCTCAATAGCTTCAAAGAAGATATCAATGGCTAGCGCACCCCAAGTACCAGAAGAGGACCATCCAAAGAAATCTTGGTGGAAATGGTTCAAGAGCTTCGAGTATAACAAGGACATCGACAAACCAGGTGATGCACGTAACGTTCTGTTAGTAGTTGCGGCACTGATCACTGCGGTTACCTTCCAAGCCGGGGTCAATCCTCCGGGAGGTGTTTGGCAAGACAATGACAATGGTCACACTGCAGGAAGATCCATTTATGCAACTCACAAGGTGCCGTTTTATGTGTTCTTGATATCGAACACCTTGGCTCTTTCGACTTCAATCTTCATAATTATATTTTCCACTTTTAAGTTTCCTTTCCATTTTGAGGTTATGATTGCCACACTTTCTATGATTGTGACTTATGGCGCTTCTGTTTTTGCTGTGACCCCGAATGAGTCTGTGAAGTTCCGTTACATATTGTTCACTGCCGCTCTGCCTTTTGTGCTGAGGTTCTTCTATCAGTTGTGCAGGCTGTGTAAAAGTTGTTTCAGTAGGTGTCAAAATCCATGCTCCGATTGCTAATCTTCTCCTGGAATATGGGGTTGCTATGTATTTAATGTGTATTCCGAGATATGATCAATAAGAGTGTTTATTGTTAAGAGTAGGGAGGAGGTAAGACTAGCTAGCAATGCAATATCCCCAGCTCATAAACTATGACTCTCAAAGTAATCTTATGTTATTCGTATTAGCACTGTATTTTAATCAAATGAATGATTTATTATCGTGTCAATGGCTCAATGCCTCATGTCAAGTTTTAATAACAAGAATACAATCTTAGCTAGCCACACTTCATTTTTGTGAGATCAGGAAAATAAATTTCCTCAAAGTTTTAAGTATGTCGATCAGCAAACACCAATAACCCAAGTGTGCTAATTGTGAAAGAAAAAGATCGAACAAGCACCAGAACAGATCCATATAATACACAGAAAGAAGTTACAGAACAATACTCACTCCATTACACACAAAAAAGAAATTGCAACAACGGAAATGGAATGCAGGCTAGGGCAAAGTGCACATCTCGATCAGTCCTGTTGCTGAGCATCAACAATCTCTTCATCCTCCAGCCGGCACCCCGCGAAGAACATTGTTGCATCTGATCAGAATCTCTCCGAGATTGCTCGTGAATTGTCCATCAATAAACTCTTCAGTGTTGGCCAGCTGCATGCAAGTTCCACTACTGTGGGTCACAACCGAAGCGACGACTTTTTGTCGTCGCCTCGGCACAAAAGTCGTCTCTTCAACACCCTACCGAAAACAAGTCTTCGCTTCAGATTCGTCGCTTCGATTCCAAGCGACAAATAATGATTCCATAGTCGTCGTCTCGATATTTCAAACTACGACAACAAACTTCGTCGTTCAAGGGGAGCGACGACTTTTGACCCGTCGCTTACCATCTGTGGCGACCGATTTTGACTCGTCGCTTGCCATCTATGGCGACCAATTTTGACTCGTCTCTTACAATCTGCAGAGACCAATTTTGACTCGTCTCTTGGAATTCTATGCGACGAAGTTTAGTTGTCGCCTCATGTCTTTAGCGACAAATTTTGATTCAAAAGTCTTCTCTTCATTTTATGTTTAATAGGAGAAAATATGGGATGATAAAAAAGAAGCGACGAAATTTGGTCGTCGCATTCAAATCTAAGCGACGAACAATGATCAATGTTCATCGCTTCATTGTTTGTTACAGAGAAGGAAAACAGCATCCTGATCTGGTTTCATTCACATCTAGAACCTGCATTTCATTCAAATCACATATCCAACATACATTTCATTCAAATCACATATTCATCATAACACAAACACTATGAATACATAGATTTCATTCAAAACTACAATATGTTCAAATTAAAAACTAACGAAATGGTCCTAACATATATTATCGTCGGGGATACCTAATCTAGGTCATCATGGGGGATACGTAATGAAGCACATGAGGATATATCGGCGACTGTAGCTGTTGCGGCGGCATTGTCACCCAGATTGCCTTGGGCCGCCATGAAAGCTCGGACGGTAGCCTCCATCTCTGCCATACGCCGCTTCAGGTCTGCATTCTCGTCTTCCACAACTACTAGCTTGCTCCTCAAATCATCATCTTTGCAGGACACGCGTGCACCGCCTCTTGGTTTTGGCTGGCCTCTTAATGCACCCCCTAGCCCTGCAGAAATGGAAAAATAAAAACATCAGTCAAATTAAAATCTAAAAACTAAAACTTGTAAAAGATTTAGGTGCAAAAATAAAGTACCCCGGACCCTCGTCCCCGGCTTCCCACCCAACTCCTTCTCTACTACAGCCATCTGCTCCTCGACGGGGACGGGAATGGGGCCCGTCAGCGGACTGTCGCCAGCTTCATCCGTCGCTCGGCTAGCACACAGCTCCTCCATCTTCCTCTTCACCGCTGCCTGCAAAAAATATTATCCAATATGTTTGTGTTAGTATAGTTTTTAATTCAAAAAAATAAAAATCAGAAACAAAAAACCAAACTCTTGCATCTAACTCGTCGTCACTCACCATTTTCTCCTGCGCATTCTGTGATGATTGATACACATCACAAACTGTCTGGAGGATAGGTGCTAGATGCCCTTTCCGCTCATTTGCAGCGACCCGGTAGCTGTAGGGAGTGGTGCCGGAGTGGTGGTTGATTGCAAACCCCTTTTCCTTTCCCTTGTTCCGGTTAGCGGCGTTCTGGACACACATCGCCTGTAAAACAAAATACAAATATATAATTAACATATTTCATATCAGAATAGGTAGAAATTGTTATATGAAATGCGAGAACCTATAAATTAATTTTCATTACCTTGTAATCGCCGTTCTCAAAGTGAACTTTGAGGTACTCCCACTGCTCAGGTAGGTTGATGAACTCTGCCGGCGTCGCCTTTGATACCTCAACGTAGTGAGTATCGCAGTCGTACTTCCAATCCTTGTAAATCTTAGAAGCGGTCTCGTCGATGTATTTCCACATGCGTGTCTCGGTGGGAGAGAGGTCATAGAGCGTCTAGTAAAAAAAAATTCAGAAAGATCATCAGAAATAACATATTAGTAGATATTGTGGTATGTTAATTGGTTTTACGAAATTATTGTAAAATAATGCTTTACCTCCAGATAAGTGGTCAAACAGTCCTGGTGCTCCTCATCCAGCTCTGCAAAGGAAGGCAGAATCATCGGCACTTTGTTCCGGATAGCGCTCCCGATGTCTCGGGACATCAAAGTCCTCCACTTCAAGAGGCGCGGACCCTTGTGCTCTTCGGCGTACTCAACCTTCAGAGGCTGGTTGTTGTTTAGGGTCTTCAAATACTGGGTCTTTGTGCCCGTGATGATGCCGAGCTTCTCAGGGTTCCGCCTCTTCACCTTCTCCCCTGTTGTCATATCAACCAACTCTGCATATAAACAAAACCAAAGTCATGCTTGTCAGCACAAAACCAAATCATATTAACAAAACCAGCTATATTAGCATCAGACTATTCCAATGATATAAGTCTTCCTTATGCTTTTGATAACATCGAAAGTAGACTGCTAGTAACCATACAAGCATAGCAACTTCCAGAAACACAAACATTTCATATTGTAGACTAATGACAAGCTACAAGGTCATTAACTATAAAAATAGCATATCTGCCTTGTTTGCTGCATCAAGCCATACACTCCAAATTAAGCTCAATATATTAATCAGTCAAATGAGCAGAGAAAGATGGATGTGTACTCTTAAGTTAAGTAAACTATAGGAATCTGCAGATACATACCAACAAGAATCTGAGCACAAACATTCCAATTTCTATGTAAGGGATGAGACGAAGCTGCAGATACATAGTCACGGATTGTGATTCAATAGATGTGTACTACAACTACCAACATTACACCAAGACACCAGAAGAAGCGGCAGCTATGGGAATATTGGCAGGTGATAGAATATATTGTACAAATTGTTCATAATGTGGTTGAGCTCTCATATATATTTTCCTTATATCCATCGGAGTAGCAAGTAAACGCTAACCAGGGTTCATAGTATGAAGTGGTTAAAGGACTACTCTCACTTCAAGATAATGAACCAACTTGCAGCAACAAAGCTTTCCAACAATTTTACGGTAGCATTCTCACAATAGCACAAAACCAGATGGCTAAATCTTCTTTCAATATCAAGCCCCCATTGTCTCTCATCCTAATCTGGTCTTCCAGCACAGATATCTTTGTTTTATATGCTTCTAACTAGGGTATACTAAAGGCTTTCTTGCTACTGTCATACTTCAAATTGCAAATTTGCAGTTGTAAGTCACGACAGACTTATGCAGGGTCTCAGATTATGCAGGGTCTCACCCATACTTTTCTACTAAGTCTAGTTCAAATTGTGACTATAAGCAGTAACAAGTCACCAATTCTAACACAAACATAGCCAACAACATATCAACCAAACCACGGAAGAAAAATTAAAATCGGAAAAAAGAAAAACTTACCCGGCTCCTTAGGACCCCTCTTGGTCCTAATACTTAATGGCGGACCGTCCACCCCTTCCACAGTGGCAGCTGTAGCGGCGGCTCCTGTGCCACCACCACTGTCAGCGCCACCTCCAGCAGCTCTCAAGCCCGAACCCGAAGGGTTGGTTTCTTCAAGAGACGGCATTGGTACTATCGTGCCCGCCTCTGGTCTCGCCGTCGTAAAATCCACTGCCGCCGCCGTCGCCGAATCCACTCTCACTGTCGTCTTCGCCCTCGCGGCAGCCAATCCCGGTGCAACTTCGGCCGCTCTCCTCTCCCTTCTCTCCTCGAGCTGCTTCTTCCTCTGCTGGGCACTAGAACCTGGTGCCATTGAATTAGGAAGGGATTTGATGGGTTGGAGATTCAAAATTAGGGTTGGAGATCGAAATTAGGTTTCTGCTGCGGTTTGAAATTTAGGGATCGCTCTAATGAGGAAGAAGAAGCCAAGTCCCGGTCCTTATAATCAGATATGAAGCGACGAACATTGACAAAAGTTCGTCGCTTCGATATATTGAGCGACAAATATTGACAATCATCGTCGCTTCGACTTTAAGTTGGCGACGAAAGTCAAAAGTTCGTCGCTTCAGAACACCGAAGCGACGAAGTTGAACCTCACTAGGTAACCTAGTGAGGTAAAAGTTTGTCGCTTCATGTGATTTGAAGCGACGTAGTTGTACCTCACTAGGTAACTTAGGGAGGTTCAACTTCGTCGCTTCGGTGTTTTGAAGCGACAGACATTGTGATACTTCGTCGCGTGATAATTTCAAGCGACAAATATTGTCCAATATTCGTCGCTTCAATGGAACTTAACATATTAGTTATGCTTATATGCATTTGTTTTTATTTAATTAGAATATTGTAAATATTGTTCAAAATTACAACAATAAATATATATCATCATCATCATATTACAACATGTACCATAATGAACTAGTAGTATTCCTCTTCGTCGTCTCCGCCATCATCGTCTTCATCTTCCTCGTCCTCATCAAATTCATCGCCACTGTCATCTTCCTCTTCCTCACAGTTTGATTTTTCATTCTGTTCGTGTACTTCTAAATCAAGTTGGAGATTAGATGCATCAATATGGTAAAATTGTATTGAACTTAGTGTGTGCTCTTGGTAAGGCTCTGTGATTTGATTCCCTGAAAGAGGCATGTTATCTTCTGTTGCAAGTACTTCAAGACTGTATACATTTCGGTGCGACATTTCTTGCACCACCTTCCAAGTACCACCCGCCGTAGGATCGTCCAAGTAGAACACTTGTTTTGTCTTGATAGCAAGACAAAAAGGTGAATTCTCATAGTAACTACTGTTTGTATCCACAGATATCAGACCATGATCTACCTTGACGGTGTCAATTTCTTCAGCATCCTGATCGTCAGTGGTGTTGTGCCATATAACTTTGAACAACACGACCGAGAAATTGTCTAGATAAAATATCTCGACTACATAGTCAAGATGGCCATAAAAGTGTTGGGACAGGTTTCCAACATTCGTGCTTAACATCACCCCGCTATTTTGAGTCACGAGCCTTTGATCTCTATCGAATGAGACATACTTGATACCGTTCACATAGCACGCCTTATAAATTCGGGTGAATTGCGGACCTCGAGACAATGACCATATTGCCCTGTTAAAATTAGGGTCTTCAGCATCATATATTCTCTTGGCCTGAAAAATAGATGGTGTTAGTTTTATACTATTTAGGGTTTAGGATCTCTGTACAAGAAAAAAAAAATACAATTTTCGTACAAATTTTAAGAACCATCGATGGAAACTCCTCCTCATGGGGCGCTCATCGTAATCGTCACCATGTTTTACTATGTACATCTGCAAATGAGCGTCCATGTAATATTGAGCTTCTTCTGCATCTGTCAAAATTTGCCAGTGAGCCTCAGCCGTTTCCTCCTCTGTTAACCTGATATTTCCTGTGGTATCCATAATACACGGCTGAACTAACTGAGAAACACAACTAATATTCCATATTGGGGGATTGAACTCTTCATGTTCTTCCAATTGCAGATACGACTTACAGTATGTCACCGACTCCCATGATATGTACATTTCTGCAATACTCCCCTCCGGGTAACGTATATTACTCATTGACTGTTTATAATCACCTAATTGTCTATAAAATGATGAATATGATTAGTGCATATATAAAGTTAGTGTAAACTTAGTTTTAAAAAAAAGAAACATATTTGGTTAGTGCATATACCTAACCATGACATATTTGGTTAGATACATCTATGTAAAATGTATTGGGCCTGTAAGTATAACTTGTTCGGGAAGGTGAACCATGAGATGAACCATAGAGGTGAAGAAATATGGAGGAAAAATCAACTCCAAATTGCAGAGAATGATCACTATCTCATCTTTCAAGTATTGGACATCTGCCTTCTTCAACTCCCTAGCACATAATTTCCAAAACTAATTTGACAATGCTATCAATGGCTTCACGACGTTATTTGGCAAAAACCCTCGGATAACCACTGGAAGAAGACGTTGAAGCAGGACATGGCAATCATGCGTCTTCAATCCATATAATTTTTTCTCGGTTAGTTTCACCTTATTTCTCAAACTTCCCGCATAGCCAAGTGGATACCTAACACCGCGAAACCATTCAAATACTTTTTTTCACGACGATCCTCTTGAAAAAAAAGGGTGCATGAGGAACCTTTCCCATCCTCTTTTCAGCTTTCGATTGATGTTAATTTTTGCGGATTTTCCTCTTCTCCAAAGCTTCGCGAGCCCTTGGATGATAGGAGCATAAAATACTAAGTTTATAATGTGTTTTACCCTCATTTATACTATGCTTTAACCCTTAATTTCGTATAATCGAGTCATATAATTAAGTTATGAGACTTTGATAGAGTTGTAATGAAATCGTGCTAAGTTTAGATAAAAATGTGTAAAAATGCTATTAGCCGATTTCTGAGTACTTATGATAAATCGTTGGTTTTGTAAAGCCTCAACTTTACTTTTGATGGATTTTTCTTCTCTCCTATGCAGTACACATGCCAAGGATTGAGAAATGAAAAGAGTTAGAGAAATCTGAGCAAAAGAAGGTACCAAGAATTGCAAGCTAAAATCGGATCCAAGAACTTCAGTATTTTTCTGGGCACATCACTCAATTTCCAGAATTTATTCCGGACGATTCACAAGGAACCAGAGTACGAGCTACATATTCATGGAAAGCTCTATGAGTCTAGTTTCTACTGAACTTAGAATCGCATCAAAATCTTCCCTGAGGAGAGAGTTATGCCAGTTGCAAGACAGCAAGGTTCAGTCTGCCGAAACAGAGGAACCTATTGCCCGTTTTCCTTCCTTTGCGTTTTTAATTATCAAGATGGCATCCGATTGCACCATTGAAGATTTTCCAAGTCTAGTGGAGGTTAGAGGAAGCCAACAAGCTAAAGAGAATCAAAAAATATCAAGAGGAGAGTTCTCCTAGCTCGGCTAGGAAAACTGCTGGTTCTGGAGCTTATTCTGCCGGGTGTGTTCTTGAAGCATTTGCTACGTGTTCTTTGGACCAAAATTCATCATGAGGAGTTACTGAGTCCACAAGAGGAGTCCATGAAGTGTTGCAGCCCGATCCAAGAAGGAAATCGGCATAAGAGGTTCTGGAAGAAGCATTACTTTGCCGACAAGAAACCTAAACCAAATCGGTTTAGGTTTTGCTATCCCAATTGCTGCCAACTTTTGCACAGCTTCTCTCCTATATAAAGGCACGAATTTCTACAGAAAAACTTGTCACATCTTAAGCCAAAACACAAAGTCATAAACTCTACCAAAATTCCCCAAGAGTCCTACACACGATACCTAGCCGAAACACATCTCACCTTCACCAAAATACCTTCAACTGTGCGCCATCTTCATCTTCGGATCAACACGTCTTGAAGCCATCAAAGGTGTCTGAAAAAGTGTGATCCACTCCCTACTCTCGGTTTAGGAATTTGTTGTATGTAGTTATGTTTAGTTTTGTCTATGAAACTTACATGTATTCTTGGTTTCGAATTGTATGTCTATGTATGACTCGGATTGGAATTTGGTTTTATAAATTGCATGTTAAAAACGTTTTCGATTCGTTGCTTAGGTCTAGGTTTAAGTTTCGGATTGATTAAGTCTTTGTATGTTAATTTTGTAATATAAAACATGTAGGAAAATCGTACACTTAGATAATTAGAACAGTTGGTATAGATGCATGTTTAGGATTCAAATCGATTAATAATCTAAGGGTGTGACTTAAAAACCGAAACATTAATGATGTTTGACAAGCATGTAAATCTAGATGTTAGGTTTCATCTAACCCGAGTAGAACGAATAAAGATTAAACGTATGTTGCTTTGATTCGTTTGTGCTCACTTAGGGTATAACAGTAGCTAAAACTTGCATGTTAAATGAGATGATTGACAAGGTTGCTTGTTTACATATCTTCGATTATAGACTTTTGTGTTTCAATGTTACGAGTTGTATAACAGTAGCATAACTTTTAGGATCACTTTGCGAATAGCTAGATTTTAAAATATTAGAAAGTCTCGCAACTAGGTAAAAATCGAAACTCGTTCTAGTTGTAAGGTCGAAACTTGTTTGAGTCTAAAGCATGCTAAAATACTTGTTCCTTACTTTCTTTTGTACGAGTCTTACTTGTTAAAGAGTTATGTGCTAAGTGCCTTGTGTGAAAGATGTCGACCATAACATGTACATAGTAGTTTTTAGGATTTTTATTCATGCATTTAGTTTAGGGGCAGCCTTATGGCTGCCGAATCTCATCCTAAATCCCCCATTGGAAACGTTTAATTGTGTATATACTTGTGAATATTTATCTAACATTCTCATATTTCAGGTACCCTTAATCCCCGGCTTAGAATGATCCCTACTTGCTCATACTACTAACGATATTTTGTAAGGTTATTATTGTGTTGCTCGTGTAAGCCATTCGATCAATTTTTGGCCCGGGAGATTTGATCCTCTCATATAGGACAACTCTTCCTGCAGGCTAAAAACCCTGCACATACCTCATGCATGTACGAACAAAGGGCTAAGAAACGATCGGGGATGTTGGCCAATACGAACACAGGGCCGCTTCACCCCACCGGGAGATTTGATCCTCTCATACAGGACAACTCTTCCCGCAGACTAAAAACCCTGCACATACCTCATGCCTGCACGAACAAAGGGCTGAGAAACTATAGGGGATGTTGGCCAATACCAACACATGGCCGCTTCACCCCACCGGGAGATTTGATCATCTCATACAGGACAACTCTTCCCGCAAGCTAAAAACCCTGCACATACTTCATGCCTGTAGGAGCAAAGGCAGTCAAACGGGACACCAACGGGAACTCCTCTAACACTTAACACGCTTCCCGCTGGTACCGAGTTACCTTATCAAGACCACTCTATTTAAGGCACCCGCTGACCGTTCCGGCTACCGTTCTATTTTGGGAGACTCGTTCCACCCGTGCGCTATATTCACCCGGATTTCCTGGGACATAGCATGACACGACAGATTTCAACGCCACATTATCATCTCATGCACTACATCTTCTACCCATATGCAACTGTCACCATGAACATTATAACCATGCACTCATCACATTATGTATCATCATCACAGGTTTATTCGAACGCTCGGCTAAGCCCAATCTTAAACGTGGACTTGGGGGGCTAGGGCACCGTTGGGTTCATATCCCTGCGGGTTTGCAGGCCTGTAAAGCAAGACAGATTTAAGTCCCCATTCAAGATGGCACTTGACCGGGAACTTGGGGGACTTGTTGACAGTAGCCATAGAGAGGCTACCCAGGCCCCAGACCCGCAACCAGCACTCATGGAGCCGGCCCAGGGCCCGGGAGCAAAGCATGGATACATGATCCCGCGCCCGGGCAGGTTTTACTTGTGATCGGGGCCCAGGAATCGGGGTTGGCAGCTCCCCAAACAGGGGCCGAAACAGTCCAGCAATATGTGCGGAAGGGGGCCAGTCCCACATCGAAGAGTGAGGCCAGTCCTCATACCCGACAACCTATATATGAGTCCCAACTACCCTCATTGATAGGTAATCAATACTTCAACTACTCATTCCCACTTAAAGTTATCAGTTTATCCCAACTATACTGACTTAAGCATCAGAGCGGAATAGACCGGCCCGCCCGGTATTCCCTTAGTTAGCAGGATTTGCAGGAAGGAATAGCACCCAGATCCACCGCTCTTAGTGAGTCTACGGATTCAGACAGAAACAGTATGCTAAACTCAACTTTGTTCTAGAAGAAGTTGGTTTTGTGAGATACAATGCCGATTCCTGATTGTTTGTCAGAAATGGAATTAAGGGAAAACTGGTGGTCCTTATCTATGTTGATGATATTATCATCACTAAAGATGATGCTACTGAAATTACAGAACTGAAGACTGCTCTCAACAAGAAGTTTGCAATTAAGGATCTCGGAAATCTTAAATATTTTATTGGTATTGAAATGGCTACATCTCAGAAGGGCCTGTTTCTTAGTCAAAGAAAATATATCCTTGATCTTCTTAAGGAAGTTAAGATGCTTGATGGCAAACCTGCTCGCAGTCCCTTGTCTAGTAAGTTTCAGTTGGACATTAAGGGTGATGCTCTCACTAATATCAACAACTATTAGAGGTTAGTTGGAAAATTGATCTATCTAACAATTACAAGACCTGATATCTCATATAGTGTCATTATTGTAAGTCAATTTATGCATGCTCCCTCAACTGGTCACTTAACCATTGTGAAGAGAATTTTGAGATACCTGAAGGGTACTGTTGGTAGGGGATTGATGCTTAAGAACAATGGTAGCACTGATATTACAAGTTATGTTGATGCCGATTGGGTTGTACTAGATAGGAAGAGCACTGCTGGTTTCTGCACATTTGTTGGTGGAAACATGGTCACTTGGAAGAGCAAGAATCAGTCAGTAGTAGCCAGGTCTAGTGCTGAAGCTGAATACCGTGTTATGGCTGCAGCTGCATGTGAATTAATCTGGCTCAAAGGGTTACTTGAAGAACTTAGTTTCAAGTCTGTTCATCCCTTGCTATTTCACTGTGACAATCAAGCAGCTATGCATATAGCCTCTAATCCAGTGTTTCATGAGAGAACAAAACACATTGAGGTGGATTGTCACTATATCCGTAATCAAGTTCAGCAGAAGATCATTGAAACTGTCTACACTCGCAGTCAAGATCAATTGGCAGACATCTTCACTAAGGCCATGGCCACTGTTCCATTCTTGAACATTTTATCCAAGCTTGGTTCCATTCATTTACTGGAACCAGTTTGAGGGGGAGTGTTGAAGAATGCTTCCTGTTCTGGTTCAGTTTGGTCAGACTGGTTTGGTTGCCCTGTTTCATGTTGTTGCTATAGTTGTTGTTGCTACAGTTCCAGGAAACATGGACTCTGAAATCCTGTTCATATCTCGTGGTAGTAGATCTGTTGCCTTATTCTTAGCAACAGATCTTTATCACCTTTAGTTGGTAATTAGTCCTAGTCTTGTAAAGTGAGCTTATATACTTTGTTCCACACACATTGTAAGTTATCAAAATTAGTAAAGAGAAAATCTTTCTCCTAATTCTCTTTCTTCTTGATCACAAAATCTTCAATATATACAGCAAAATCTTATAATGAACTCAGAATTGATCTTGTTACTGAACAGGACAACAAGTATGTAATGAAATAGATTAGACTGTGTATAGTTCAAAAATGTATCTTTTAATCTAAAGAAATCTGCTCAACTTTCTTTTACTTTCTTTGTGTCCCTTTAATTCTAATATTATTGCAATTGTAATATAGATCGATAATCCTGACATACTTTCCAAAAGCAAGTATATATAAGGTGCTTTCAACTTCCCGAAACCCCTCATTCCAATAATGAGAATGAACAAATGGTTTGAATCCTGTATATATATTTGATGCTAACAAATAAAAAACTACGTACCATATATGAATGACTGAGAAGAGGAGGTTATGTTATTAGATACAGTGGAATCAAATATAAATCTTGTGAGACCGATAAATTTCGTGGCTTCCCGGCCGATCAATAAGCATGGTTTCTCACTCAAAAAGGACATGCAACAGTTATGAAACTTAATTCACATTATCAACCAGCACATATAAGTAATACATCATATATAGGTGATATGACTATATAAGATGAAGACGGTCAATTTTGTAGAACAACCCTGCAAATGTGTGGACTTCAACTTTTATAGAACAACCCCGCAAATGTTCTATAGTGTAAGTAGAAAACAGTAGCCAGTAACATCAACGCGTTGCATATTTCAACCCCTTGTAGAGTTGAAGGTGAGGTTCATTTTTAAAATATTCGTGGAAGGTGATCCATAGATGGACTTGTACATCTATTTGTTGAGCAGGTCAATTGGCTTTATTTCATATCAAAGACTGACTTTATATATCAGTGTATGAGCCTTTGGTCAATTGGCCGTCTATCTTCTTCTTTTCAAATCACTTTTATTGCTACTTCCTCTACTCTGCCTTGTTGTTTCTCCAGAATCTTCACGAAACAACTGGTGGACTGGGTTCAGTAGAGCCTACACGGATAGAATCGAATATTAGACTGGTGAAGTTGAGAAAAAGAAAATAGAAAAACGAATGATTGGTGAAGCAACTAGCCTATATGGTCCATATTATAAATATGCAAACCATCTGTCTTCAACACTTCATTGCTCAATAGCTTCAAAGAAGATATCAATGGCATGTGCACCCCAAAAGCCAGTAGTGAACCCTCCAAAGAAATCTGGGTGGAGCTGGTTCACGAGCTTCGAGTATGACAAGGAGATCGACAAACCAGGTGATGCAAGGAACGTTCTGCTAGTAGTTGCGGCACTGATCACTGCGGTTACCTTCCAAGCCGGGGTCAATCCTCCGGGAGGTGTTTGGCAAGACGATGGCAATGGTCACACTGCAGGAAGAGCCATATATGCAAGTCAAAAAGGGACCGTTTTATGTGTTCTTGATATCGAACACCTTGGCTCTTTCGAGTTCAATCTTCATAATCGTGCTGCTCACTTGAAAGCTAACCAAGCTTGAGAGAAAAGATATCTGATATATTGATGAAGAAGAAGAAGTGACTATTACAGCAACAGAATCAGCATATAAACGAAAACATGGTGGCCACACATTACAAGCCACTTGGAGATGCTGACAGCTCCATAACAGAATTATTACAGCTCATTAACAGAATGTAATTAACAGAAAGCTTAACAGACTGAGCTATTTAACAAACTAATCCTAACACCCTCCCTCAGCTTGATGGTGGTGGAACAAGCATCAAGTTGGAGCAGAGATGAAGATGCTGAGGAGAGCATAAACCCTTTGTAAACAAATCTGCCAGTTGATTTTTGGAGGAAACAAAGAGTAGTTTGATAGAGCCTGCTTTAACCTGATTCCTTGTAAAATGAACATCCACTTCTACATGCTTCAGCTTTGAATGATATACTGGATTGGTGGCAAGAGCAATTGTAGAAATATTGTCACAATGCAGTAAAGGAACATCTGCAAGAGATATCTTCAAGTCTTTGAACATATGCAATAACCACATTACTTCAGACGTTGTATCTGCCATGCTCCTGTATTCAGCTTCAGTTGAAGATCTAGAAACAGCAGTTTGTTTCTTACTACACCAAGAGATAGGACAGTCATTTAGCATAACAACAAATCCAGTTGTGGATTTCCTATCATTAGGGTCTCCGGCCCAGTCTGCATCACAGTAGGCTTTGAGATGTAATAGACTCTTGTCATGAGTTCTTTTCTTGAATAAAATTCCCTGATCAATTGTTCCCTTAACATATTTTAGGATTCTTCGAGCTGCTTCTAAATGAACATAAGTTGGAGAGTTCAAAAATTGACAAACTGAGTTAACTGCAAAAGAGATATCAGGCCTTGTGAATGTTAAGTATTGTAAGCAGCCCACCATGCTCCTATACTGAGAAATATCATGAGCTTTCAACATTTCCCCATTGTCTCTGAGAAGCTTCAAGCCTGATTTGCAGGGAGTAGGATGAATGTGACAGTCAGATAGACCTGACTTATTAAGAAGATCCCTTGCATACTTCTGTTGAGATACAAAAATCCCATTTGCAGAATACTTAATTTCCAGCCCCAGAAAGAAGTGAAGGAGACCTAAGTCCTTCATTTCAAATTCATCTTGAAGAGCACATTTTATTGCAGTCACCATAGATTCACATGATCCAGTAATTATGATATCATCCACATATAAGAGCAAAAATACTGAGTCATGTTGACTGTGTTTAATAAAGAGGCTAGGATCTGTAGTTGAGACTTCAAAGCCAATGGAGGGAAGAAACTGAGTAAATCTGTCATTCCATGCCCTAGGAGCTTGTTTCAAACCATATATAGATTTGTTAAGCTTACAGACTAGAGATGATGATGTGGGATGAACAAAGCCACTAGGTTGAGTCATATACACTTCTTCATTTAATGAGCCATGTAAAAATGCATTTTTAACATCCATTTGATGCAGTTTCCAAGAGTAGAAAGCAGCAAGGGACATAATAAGTCTAACTGTTGTATGTCTGACTACTGGTGAGAAAGTTTCTTCATAATCCACTCCATACTCTTGGCTAAAACCCCGGGCAACCAGCCTAGCTTTCTGCCTTGATATTGAACCATCTGCATTTCTCTTAATCTTAAACAACCACTTGCATGACACAAGATTCTTGTTATCAGGAAGATGAGTAAGAGTCCATGTATTCTGTTGCATTAGAGCATTATATTCTTCCTCCATTGCAGCTTTCCATTCAGGGATTTTGAGAGCTTCTTTATAACTTTGAGGTTCTGAAGCACTAGGATCAAGATTGAATTGAGTTAAAATGGCATTATAACACTTTTTCTTCTGGATACCTCTTTTTCCTCTAGTAAGCATAGTATGAGTATTGTGATCAGAATGAAAGATTCCAGCTACTGGATGTAAAATGTTAGCTTCAGAGACTTGAGCTGAAGGGATATGCTTAGAATCAGAGTCAAGATTAATAGAGATAGAGCCTGATCCAGGACTTGAAGATAGAAGTAGTTCTCCAGTGGCATCAGTAAATTGAATTGTGGTGTCAGCAGATGGTTCAAAGATTGTATCAGAAGCAACATTAAGGGATGGCTCATTATCAACAAAGTCACAAGCATTTATTACAGCAAGAGGCTCAGAAAAGGGTAATGGACTTACCATATCTTGATTTGGCATATGAACATCAGATGAATTCTCAGAACTAGATTCAATGAAATGATCACTAGAAGAAGACTGACCTGGAGAATGGAGAGCAGCTGATGAGTTGAGGACAGGAGCAGGCAAGTCTATTGAGCATAGAGGTTGAGTGTTGTTGAAGCAAGGGTTATTAATTGAAGCATTCTTCTTGACTGACACTGCAGAGATTCCTGGAGCAGTTAGGGAGTATGGAAAGATGGATTCATCAAAGAATACATGTCTTGAGATAATGTACTTCTTTGTGACAGGACTGTAGCATACAAAGCCTTTGAATCCTGCTGCAAAACCAATAAACACACACCTCATAGTTTTTGGTTGAAGTTTATTTGTTCTTCTTGAAGCCAGTAGAGGGAAACAGCTACATCCAAAGACCCTGATCATATCTAATTTGGGAATATGACCATCTAACAATTCATATGGAGATTTCATCTGCAGATTTGGGGAAGGCATTCTGTTTATAAGAAAAGTAGCTGTAGCACAGGCATGAAACCAAAATTGATTAGGCATAGATGCATGTTGTACCATAGTGACTGCTGTTTTCCTGATATGCCTGTTCTTCCTTTCACTTACTCCATTTTGCTCAGGAGTATAAGGGCAATAAATCTGATGAAGAATTCCATTAAGAACCAAGAACTCTCTGAACTGATTATTAACAAACTCTCCTCCTCCATCACTTCTGAAAATTTTAATGCAAGTATTGAATTGATTTTTCACAATTGCACACAAAGATTTGAAGAAAAAGAAAACTTCATTTTTATTCTTCATTGGAAAAATCCAAGTAAATCTTGTACAATCATCAATGAACAGTACAAAGTACTTGTATCCACCAAGGGAAAGATGTGGAGATGCACCCCAAACATCTGAATGAACAATTTCAAAAGGACTAGAACTTCTGGTCTGAGACTTGGGAAAAGGGAGTTTATGAAACTTTCCTAGTAAGCAAGACTCACAGACTAAACTTTTACTATCTGCAGAAGAGAGTATACTATTTTTCTGAAGCATGGACTTGATGACTTCATTGGTGGGGTGTCCTAGTCTCTGATTCCAAAGAGACTGCTTGATTTTCTGTCCAAGATTTGCAGAGAGAGGAGTTGCATTTACTGATTTATTCTGAGAAGTAGAGAACAACTTGCAGGAAGAAACTGATCCTAGATTTGCTGAGACTGAGGTTGAAACACTTGAGTTCTTAGACAACACAGGAAGTTGAAAAGGAATTGGATATAACCCTTGCTCACTCAACCCCTGAAATAGAATCTTGCCCTGCACCTTGTCCAGTATTATACACATAAACTCATCAAACCAGACAGCACAGTTGTTTTGTTTACATAATTGATATATGGAGAGTAAATGAGTAGCTAAATCTGGAATATAAAGAATATCATGAAGTTTAAGAGATCCCAGATTAGCATCACCAGAATGTGATATGTTTAATCTTTTACCATTACCAATTTGCACACCCTCATTTGTAGGATAAGAGGTGACATTTGAAAGCATCTGCATATTGTTGGTCATATGATTTGTGGCTCCTGTGTCAGCTAACCAGAATTGAGGAGTCAAATTTGTTGCTACCACCATTGTTGTTGCCTGACCATTGCTTTGATCATGTTGTTGCCCAGGAAAACCAATCAGAAAATAGCATCTGTCAGCTGAGTGTCCAGAAAGCTCACAGTACTGACATTTCTCTTGATCAGGAGTGTTATTGCTGTTCTGATTAGCATTTGGAAGAGACCTGCATGTTTTGGCACTATGACCAACTTTATTGCACCACTGACATGTAATAGAGGACCTTCCATTGTTGTTGTTGTAGAATCGTTGGCCTCCATTCCCATTATTTCTGCCTCCACCATAGTTGTTGTTTCCATTGCCTCTGCTGCCATTCCCTCTTTCTCCATTGTTGTTGTTATAGAACCGTTGGCCTCCATTCCCATTGTTTCTGCCTCCACCATAGTTGTTATTTCCAGCATAGAAGCCACTCATTTGAGGAGAGGAGATCATGGTATAAGCAGACATGGGAGAAAAACCATATGACATGGTTGGAATATTCATATTTGAGGATGTTGGAGCAGAAAAACCATGAGGAATGATTGGAGCAGCAGAGATATGAGATGCAGAATTTGATGACATAATAGAAACTGGAGCTTGACTAGATGAAGAAGAAGCCTGATTTGAGGTGTCTGAAGCATTCAAGTTACACTTAGCAAGCATAGCAGTCAGAAGACCCTGAATTCCTGGCATCTCATTATTGATGTCCATTTCTGCTGCCTTAAGCATAGTTTTAAGCTGACTTAATGGAGCACTAGTAAACTGAGCTCGAATAACAGTCTTAATAGCAGCATATTCTGATAGAAGACCATTCAAGACAGCAAGCACAACATCATCATTATCAATCATGACATTAACAGTTTCTAATGCATCCTTGGCTGCCTTAACTCTATCTAGATAGGTTTGTGTGTCATCTGAACCCTTCTTCAGGCTATGCAGATTAGCTTTTAGCTGAAGAATATTTTGTTTGTTTGAATCAGCAAATTTCATCCTCAGACGATTCCATAAATCTTGAGCAGATTTACTCCCAACAGCACAATTCATTGCAACACTACTCAAGGTTTGACCAATCATCATATGAATAATGCATTTATCTTGAGCTTTCCAAGCAATAAACTCAGGCGAAACCACAGAAGATGATCCCTCTATAAACTGAGAAGGACAAGGTATAGATCCGTATACAAATCCAAACAGGTTCTGACCTTGAAGAAATGATTCCATTCGAAATAACCAAGTAGGATAATTCGAATCATCGAGTTGAACATTAGGAAGGAACACTGTGGTTTGAGATGAAGAACGAGTAAAGGCTTGCGAGCTAGTCATGGTTTTGAAGCAGAAAGAGAAAGCTAGGGTTTGAATCAAGATACGAGATGAGACTGAAAACGAAGGAAAGGATATAAAAGCTCAAGTGAAGTGACTATTACAGCAACAGAAAAATAGTAATATGAGCTCCTCTCTCTGCAAATCTTGGACAGAAAATCAAGCAGTCTCTTTGGCATCAGAGACTAGGACACCCCACCAATGAAGTCATCAAGTCCATGCTTCAGAAAAATAGTGTACTCTCTTCTGCAGATAGTAAAAGTTTAGTCTGTGAGTCTTGCTTACTAGGAAAGTTTCATAAACTCCCTTTTCCTAAGTCTCAGACCAGAAGTTCTAGTCCTTTTGAAATTGTTCATTCAGATGTTTGGGGTGCATCTCCACATCTTTCCCTTGATGGATACAAGTACTTTGTACTGTTCATTGATGATTGTACAAGATTTACTTGGATTTTTCCAATGAAGAATAAAAATGAAGTTTTCTTTTTCTTCAAATCTTTGTGTGCAATTGTGAAAAATCAATTCAATACTTGCATTAAAATTTTCAGAAGTGATGGAGGAGGAGAGTTTGTTAATAATCAGTTCAGAGAGTTCTTGGTTCTTAATGGAATTCTTCATCAGATTTCTTGCCCTTATACTCCTGAGCAAAATGGAGTAAGTGAAAGGAAGAACAGGCATATCAGGGAAACAGCAGTCACTATGTTACAACATGCATCTATGCCTAATCAATTTTGGTTTCATGCCTGTGCTACAGCTACTTTTCTTATAAACAGAATGCCTTCCCCAAATCTGCAGATGAAATCTCCATATGAATTGTTATATGGTCATATTCCCAAATTAGATATGATCAGGGTCTTTGGATGTAGCTGTTTCCCTCTACTGGCTTCAAGAAGAACAAATAAACTTCAACCAAAAACTATGAGGTGTGTGTTTATTGGATTTGCAGCAGGATTCAAAGGCTTTGTATGCTACAGTCCTGTCACAAAGAAGTACATTATCTCAAGACATGTATTCTTTGATGAATCCATCTTTCCATACTCCCTAACTGCTCCAGGAATCTCTGCAGTGTCAGTCAAGAAGAATGCTTCAATTAATAACCCTTGCTTCAACAACACTCAACCTCTATGCTCAATAGACTTGCCTGCTCCTGTCCTCAACTCATCAGCTGCTCTCCATTCTCCAGGTCAGTCTTCTTCTAGTGATCATTTCATTGAATCTAGTTCTGAGAATTCATCTGATGTTCATATGCCAAATCAAGATATGGTAAGTCCATTACCCTTTTCTGAGCCTCTTGCTGTAATAAATGCTTGTGACTTTGTTGATAATGAGCCATCCCTTAATATTGCTTCTGATACAATCTTTGAACCATCTGCTGACACCACAATTCAATTTACTGATGCCACTGGAGAACTACTTCTATCTTCAAGTCCTGGATCAGGCTCTATCTCTATTAATCTTGACTCTGATTCTAAGCATACCCCTTCAGCTCAAGTCTCTGAAGCTAACATTTTACATCCAGTAGCTGGAATCTTTCATTCTGATCACAATACTCATACTATGCTTACTAGAGGAAAAAGAGGTATCCAGAAGAAAAAGTGTTATAATGCCATTTTAACTCAATTCAATCTTGATCCTAGTGCTTCAGAACCTCAAAGTTATAAAGAAGCTCTCAAAATCCCTGAATGGAAAGCTGCAATGGAGGAAGAATATAATGCTCTAATGCAACAGAATACATGGACTCTTACTCATCTTCCTGATAACAAGAATCTTGTGTCATGCAAGTGGTTGTTTAAGATTAAGAGAAATGCAGATGGTTCAATATCAAGGCACAATGCTAGGCTGGTTGCCCGGGGTTTTAGCCAAGAGTATGGAGTGGATTATGAAGAAACTTTCTCACCAGTAGTCAGACATACAACAGTTAGACTTATTATGTCCCTTGCTGCTTTCTACTCTTGGAAACTGCATCAAATGGATGTTAAAAATGCATTTTTACATGGCTCATTAAATGAAGAAGTGTATATGACTCAACCTGGTGGCTTTGTTCATCCCACATCATCATCTCTAGTCTGTAAGCTTAACAAATCTATATATGGTTTGAAACAAGCTCCTAGGGCATGGAATGACAGATTTACTCAGTTTCTTCCCTCCATTGGCTTTGAAGTCTCAACTACAGATCCTAGCCTCTTTATTAAACACAGTCAACATGACTCAGTATTTTTGCTCTTATATGTGGATGATATCATAATTACTGGATCATGTGAATCTATGGTGACTGCAATAAAATGTGCTCTTCAAGATGAATTTGAAATGAAGGACTTAGGTCTCCTTCACTTCTTTCTGGGGCTGGAAATTAAGTATTCTGCAAATGGGATTTTTGTATCTCAACAGAAGTATGCAAGGGATCTTCTTAATAAGTCAGGTCTATCTGACTGTCACATTCATCCTACTCCCTGCAAATCAGGCTTGAAGCTTCTCAGAGACAATGGGGAAATGTTGAAAGCTCATGATATTTCTCAGTATAGGAGCATGGTGGGCTGCTTACAATACTTAACATTCACAAGGCCTGATATCTCTTTTGCAGTTAACTCAGTTTGTCAATTTTTGAACTCTCCAACTTATGTTCATTTAGAAGCAGCTTGAAGAATCCTAAAATATGTTAAGGGAACAATTGATCAGGGAATTTTATTCAAGAAAAGAACTCATGACAAGAGTCTATTACATCTCAAAGCCTACTGTGATGCAGACTGGGCCGGAGACCCTAATGATAGGAAATCCACAACTGGATTTGTTGTTATGCTAAATGACTGTTCTATCTCTTGGTGTAGTAAGAAACAAACTGCTGTTTCTAGATCTTCAACTGAAGCTGAATACAGGAGCATGGCAGATACAACGTCTGAAGTAATGTGGTTATTGCATATGTTCAAAGACTTGAAGATATCTCTTGCAGATGTCCTTTACTGCATTGTGACAATATTTCTACAATTGCTCTTGCCACCAATCCAGTATATCATTCAAAGCTGAAGCATGTAGAAGTGGATGTTCATTTTACAAGGAATCAGGTTAAAGCAGGCTCTATCAAACTACTCTTTGTTTCCTCCAAAAATCAACTGGCAGATTTGTTTACAAAGGGTTTATGCTCTCCTCAGCATCTTCATCTCTGCTCCAACTTGATGCTTGTTCCACCACCATCAAGCTGAGGGAGGGTGTTAGGATTAGTTTGTTAAATAGCTCAGTCTGTTAAGCTTTCTGTTAATTACATTCTGTTAATGAGCTGTAATAATTCTGTTATGGAGCTGTCAGCATCTCCAAGTGGCTTGTAATGTGTGGCCACCATGTTTTCGTTTATATGCTGATTCTGTTGCTGTAATAGTCACTTCTTCTTCTTCATCAATATATCAGATATCACTCATAGGTTTCCTTTGCATTTTGAGGTAATGATTGCCACACTTTCTATGATTGTGACTTATGGCTCTTCTGTATTTGCTGTGACCCCGAACGAGTCTGTGAAGTTCCGTTACATATTGTGCACTGCTGCTCTGCCTATTGTGCTGAGGTTCTTCTATCAGTTGTGCAGGATGTACAAAAATTCTTTCCGTAGGTGTCAAAACCCATGTTCCGATTGCTAATCTTCTCAATAGTCAATATCATAAAATTATTTGCAATATGATTTTAATGTGTATTCTGATATCAATAGTGTTTATTAATTGTTTAAGAGTAATAGGGAGAAAGTAGGAGTGGCAATGTAATTCCCCTAGCTTAGAGTTTATGATTGTCAAAGTAATATTATGTTATTCGAATTAGATCTGTATTTGATCAATTGAATGAATTATTATCCTGTGAATGCCTCATGTCAAGTTTCAATTAAAAGAAGACAGTCTTAGCTAAGCCACATTTAGGGCTTCATACTTGTGATATCAGGAAAAAAAAATAAAAAATTCCTCAAGTTTGAAGTTTGGCAGCAAACACCAATAACCCAAGTGTGCTAATTTGTGTGAGAGAAAAAAGATCGAACAAGCACTAGAACAATATTACTCACCCGATCAATTACGCACAAAAAAGAAATTTCAATGGAGATGGAATGCAGGCTAGCTAGGACAAAGGCACATCTCAGTCCTGTTGTTGGGCATCGACAATTTCTTCATCCTCCGGCACTCCGCGAAGATAGAGAACATTATTGCATCTGATCAGAATCTCTCCGAGATTTCCCGTGAATTGTTCATCGATAAGCTCTTCAGTGTTGGCCAGCTGCAAGTTCATACAGGAATCCACCGAGACAAGGAAGCCTTTGTACTCCATTCCCCATTTAAGCTTCACGAGCACAGACTTTCCGGTCAGGTTGTTCAAGAAAGGTTTCGGGTTAACAGGTATTGTAGCCATTGTTTCAGGGCTCAGTCCCTCTCATATATAGGGATTGCAACCCTGGTTAAATATGGTGACCTGCCAAAACCTCCTTTACTTCAAATGTTTTTTTTTTTTTTTTTTTTTTTTTTAACTTTGTTTCCAAGCAATGAAATCAGATGGCATCTCTCACTGTTGTCCAGGGAAGAACTACTTCATGCTCTGTTTGTTTCAGTGTATATCAGTTGAAACTTTTATACACTTTTGAGACAAGTATGAACTAAACTATTTAACAGTGCATGTATGACAGTTATTTCTTGTCAGATATAATAATATTATAAACCTAAAAAATCATTTAAATTTGTAAAAAATCGTAGCGATGATATATACATCAAAATCTTATAATGAAGTAATGAAATCTCAATTTATAGTTATTATATAAAAAAAATAAAAAATAAAAAAAGGGAAGCCCTCTTCTTTTTATAGAAGTATAGGATAATAAGATACTATGCGAGTACAGTTCTATCATTGTTTAAGCCACTTACAAGCGAACACTGGTTTGAGCACTACTGGTGTTTGAATCTAAATCTCAGAAATTGAAAGATTAAATTTGGGATTATTTTTACACTTGTTCCACCTATTACTTAGCTGAAAGAAAAAAAAATTATTCCAAAGAGTTCTCTCTCTTTTCTCCATCTATCTGTCCAACTACAAATTGCCCCATGATTGCACATGTTTCTTGTTCCCCTCTCAAGGTCAGTACAACTGTCTAACAAAACCAACTGTCAATACCAAATATATATACCTCCAATGAAAATAGCCCTCTCTTGCACACTATTCTTTTGGTATTCTATCTGACCTTCTCTATGCACTCACCACTCATTTCCCTTCCAAAAAGTGATCAAATATCCAAGCACATTGGCATGCATAGCCACCAATCTATGCACTTGTGACAACCAAAAAGTTAACAGAACCCAAACATTCTTGGATAAGAACAAAGTATCATTACAGGCTTTGTTTTCCAGACTGGAATTGTCAACACCCATCTTTATATACAAGCAAAGCAGCTCAGTTACAATATCAAAATAGCCAAACCAGCAAAGAAAAGTGCATAGAAACCTCATTGTTCATTTTGCCAACCCAAAATATTGGAATAGTACAAAACTCACTACTTCTACTACTTCAGTGAAAGAGTTCTCTCCCTGTAAAGCTAAACAGCAAGTTGTTGTTGCTTATGTGAAGGGTCATCTTCATCAAAGCACAAATGGAGCTTTAGTGACTTCCCCAAACTGAGAGAAGAATCTATTGAATCTAGAGGAGGTTGCAACATGAGCATTTCCCTTTGAAGATAGGAACAGTAGGTGGTGAAGGTTGTGGGAGTCACATTCAAGTTGAAGCTCAAACCAAATAGGAAATCCACTTCAAGAAAATTCATCTCTGCTGTGCTGATCCCTCCAACTTTTGCATAATAAGCATTGTTGTAGTACCTGAATGTAAAGCATCCCATGAATAAAATTAGAAACCTATTTTGGGGATCATCAAAAAATGAAATAATTTAATTTTTGACTTCACCGAGTTTATCAAATTTTATTATGTTTTGTCAACATGTGCATCTTGGTGGACTCTCCATAACTAGGAAAACCAGATTAGCATATGGCTGGAGTTAATTGGATTTTCTGATAAAACATTGTTGGAGACTCAACATGATCAAAGATTATTCAAATGAAAAGTGTGTATTTTTTTCTGAAATTTAAAATTACAAGCAAGGAATCAACTTCAATATCTGAGGCAAGCAAAGGGTTCAAATATGTGAAACTATTCAAGAACCTAAGAACCCAGATCACAAACCAGAGAATAAAACCATCAAATACATATGTTTCAATCTACAACCAATCTGTATGAACACAATGCATGTAATAAGTTCAAGTTCAGATACTTACAGATCATCCATGAACTTTGCAGCCACCATGACACTGGTAATCAGCAACCGATGAACGTTGAACGAATTGATAGGCAAGGAGGGCTGCTTCTGAGTAAACCGATCGAGATAAACGTAAGCAACGATTAAGCAAGAAGGGCTGCAGTTTGCATACTTGAAGATCCTCTCTAGGTAGCTCTGAATTGAAATTGTAGGTCTAGTTAGACCATGAAAGACTGAGACTTTCTGTATTTGGAACTGAGAATTGAGATCATTTGACTCAGCTACTCTCTGAACCAAAGAAGATAGGAATGTGATTGTCTTGTTCATCACAACTGGGTTCTCTAGCTCTGCCATTGAGATGATGGCAAGTTTTGTCTTGGTGCTTCAAAGTGTGTTGGGATTGGTGCTCAAGTGTTTTGAATATGGCAGATGCTAGCTAGAAGGCTGGTGTTGGGTTATATATAAGGGTAGTTACCAGTAAATTTTTCAAATTAGTTTTGTTTGTTTCTTAAGTTGAAGAAAATGAGAGAAGGTCAGTAATGGTAGAGGAGACTCAGGGGAGGTCAAACAAGGGAGAAAGGAAGAGTGCACATAAAACTAACAAGTAAAAGTGGTATTTAGTTTTTATTTTCTGAACTGTTTATCTTTTAATTCTCTCATATAATATTTCACAGTTGATCATTTCTCTCCTTTTTGTTTTGATTTTGAAAAATCTGAACTAAAATAACCAAAAACAAACAACAAAATTGTAGGGACTATGCAACTTACCAAAAAAATTGATTTCTCTGGTTAAATATGTAGTGCACATAACGAATGCACTAAGAACATGTTCTTATTTCTTACTATTAGGGTTTTATTTAGCAAATATAGTTAATTGTTCAGAAAAATGAGAATATTTTATTGACATTGAAGTAAAGAAGAATTTAATGTTCGATTATCCGTGTCACACTTTTAAATTCTAACACGATATTCTGAAATCAGGATAAGAAGTCATCAGAATCATCATATATCACGTTACTGGGTACAATATGTGGGATATGCGACACCATTTTCTCTTTAAACATAAGCAGAAAATGTACAATTAAAGAGTAGGTGTTTTTGAATACCCCCTCATCAATTGATTATGACATGTAGATCCCTATTTGTTTAGTGGGTTTGTGACTTTTTCTCATTTTCATGTCACATGTACTTGAATTTTGAGCTGGGCAATGATTTTGTTTCTCTTTGTATTTCAAACCTCACAAAGAGAGAAGGTTAAGGTGGATTAATTAGTGCTGCACTAATCACCCATGAATAATGTCCTTTTCTTTGAAATGAATGTGGGGGATTTTCTGGTGATTTGCTGTGATAATGGTGATGGCATGCCATACCCATCATGTGGTTACATGTGAGGAATTGTAATTGTAAATTTGTGGGGTGTCCCTTTTTCGAAGGAGATCTTGCATCTTTGCATGTGTAGGGATTCCCATACAATTGGGTAGGCATAACATGGATTTTTGCTCTCCTGCTCTACTGCTACTAGCATTCATAATTTTTCATAAGATTATATGCTGCTTTTGTTCCAAGCAATATAAAGCATTATACTACTTAAAATTTTGCAAATTTAGGGGGATTATGAGTTGGGTTTCTTAAGATTGGGTCATGTGATGCAGATCTTGAGGCAATGTTATGTTTTCAGAAAACCAGAAGTTAGATACCACAAAATAAGTTGCTTGTGACTGAAAAAAAAGTAGCTACTAAATAACAAAATGTCAAAGTCTGTAGAGAGAGAGAGAGAGAGAGAGCATGATTTGGGGCATGATTTGGACACATTTCTTGAACAAGATGGTGTGAATTAGTACAGATAGACCTTGGCTTCTTCATTTCAGGTTCAAAAAAAAATTATTCATTGTTACAACAGACTTGTATCATTGTATCTAGTCATCTAGAGTACTCTCTGTTTGGGCCACAATTGGAATTCACTCCAATTGGGCTTTTACCCTGAGGCCCAGAGGGGTTTAGGTTTAAATCTAGCCCGATATTCATGTTTTCCCGCCTCATTCAGGAGAGATTATTTGGAGGGGAATATTGATTTATTACCTAATCAGTTCGGGGTTATTTTGTAGTAATCCAACTATACAATATACGAATTTCCTTAAGAGATAATGAGGTGTAAATACTGATTGGGATAATTAGGGATTGTTTCGGTAGCAATCCATCCAAAAAGGATATCTTCGCCGAATCAGTGATTGATTGGCAGTGGACTCGATTTGGATGATCTCGACTTTAATGAGTGGTGATCTGGACAGTATTTGACGGAGTTGAAGTTTCTTAAACAAAGAGGAAGTCTGATCTCGATTGATTCTTAATCAATTGGATTGGAAGAAGAATAAGGAAGGACAGTCCTAATGAAGCTCGGAATCCGCCAGGCTGGATCTCACAGCCCGAGGGTTTCAAGAGCAATATAAATATAACTCTTCCAGCAATTAGGAAAAGGTTCTCAACCAAACACAAACAACCACAAGTTCTAGCGCACCGCTAACTTGCCAAAGCCTCTCTGGAGCAACTCACGCAATTCGCCTCCACCTACGATCGATCTTATCTCGTACTCGTGCCGAGCGGTTGCTGAGCCTATCGAGTCAGTCCGCTACTCCGGTAGCAATCGAGTCAGTCCGCTACTCCGGTAGCACACACCCGTGGTCTTGGTATAAGCTCTGCTTTGCTTCTCCGGATCAGAGTAAGATCCTCAATCCTTAGGGGGTTGGGAAGAAAATCCTGTTAGAGAGTTCTATTCAGGTCTTGTTCGAGTCCTGTACGCCGGCTTAGTCAGCGCCCGCGTAACAGTCGCTTGGTCAGGAAGTCAGAGTCATTTGGGAGCAGACGAGAAGACTCGCCAGGGGTCGCACGCGATCGAGTTGCACCTCTCCAAGGGTGCTGGCACGCCTAAAGCACACAGAAGACACGCGAGGAGCACGCCTCCTCCGCCCCACGTGCTGACTGTTCGCCGGGTGCTGAATCCGCCACGAACACTCTCCAAATTAGGAAACTTGAGAAAAGGGGAATTAATTATTGTAGGAAACTTGTTCAAGTAAGCATTTTGTACAGGGTGGAAAGTTTGGAATTTTGGGATGTCCTACGAATTAGCCGGGAGGGGTAGATCCAATAATTAGAATCCGGTGCGTCTCCGGCTACTTTAGAAAGTTTAGACGATCAGAGTGTCTTTCAGTCATTCATGTTCTAAACAACTGATTTTTTTTTTCTCGATAAGTTAATAGAGGATTATTTATGCCATGACTGACAGGTAATTTGAGACATCAAGCGAAAGTTTACAATTCCAAAACAAGTCACAAGTCACAAGGGCCAACCCACAACCCGTGTAGCAAAGAGAAGTCGGAAAAATATCACAACATATAACTTAAGGGTATGTTGTGTTTATTAAGTTTAGGGTTCTTCTTATCCATATTGCTAAAATCCAAATACATTCTTTTGAATCCATCAATCCAATATTCCCATTGAACCCAAAACCTAAGGGCGCCCTCTCGATCTACTAGCTAGCTAGCAAGCAAACTAGATGATATATATCTCAGAGTGGCACTCTTGGATTAGGATCCTCTGCAGAGCTCAGCTGATCCAACAGCCAGAAACCCACCTCACAACAAGGACACCCCCCTCCCGCAAGGCCTCTCCACCGTCGGATTGAGATCAGGTAAGGTCAGGCAAAAAAAAAAGACAGGAGAGGATCCTTGGGTGAGATCAAATTCAGAAAACAAGGAAATGAAGAAAAGCCAATGCAGGCCACCCAGGAATCTATCCTTCGATCTGGTAATAATATAGGAAAAAAGAGAAGAGAGGTTTTAACAAGAGATGCTTTTACAGTATAGATTTCATTATTATATCATAAAAGTTTGTTATTCTCTATCTGGTTCCTGGCTAAACTACATGCCTTAATTTTCTGCATATAAAATCCAAGCCTACTACAGCAAATATTATCTGTAAGCAGCAGACAATCTATACTTCTCATAATTCTGGCATGCATGTTATGCGTTCACCGTCATATGACTCATATCAACCTCTGTCCTAAGTAATATGTAAACATGTTTAACTGTTCTCAGTGCGACACATTTTGCCAGACCACTAATATTAAACATGTACTACCATAAATATTTGGAAAAATCCATCTATTCATCGAATAAACTAGTTTGATAGAGGTAGATTGACTTCATGTATCGGTAAATTAGTTTGTGATAATTCTAAATTCACCGACACAGTTCAATCTATTTTGTTTCGAACTTAATTTTACTTAATATATCAGTACATAGATGTAAAATAGATCTTGTCGGTTGAGTTCACTTGACTTGTTTGTGTTCACAAGAAAGGTCCCCATCCTCAATGCTGTAGCTCAATGTTACTCATAATAGCAGACATGATCAATTTGATCTGGAAATAGTTTTTGCTATTCACCAATAAGTGAACTGGAAATGGAGGCGTGAAGCATGAGAGGAGCAAAACATGTTTGGTTTGAGTGAGAGCAACAAATCGGCGCATTTGAATTGTGATCAAGATTCAGAACCTTGTCTCTGTTGCATGTGATGTTCATGTGATCCCCCTCCCTAGTACTCCTTCGAGAATTTAAGAAAACAAAACAAAATAAAAACATAAAGTACGTACCCTGTAGATTTGCATGATTTGATACCACATAATATAAGAAAGAGTTTTGGAATTTAAATATGGAAAAATGGAGAAATTATGGACCAACCCCCACATGTTGTTCAATTTTTAGTTCATGCTAGTGGGTCTCCTCTAACTTTCAATTGAATAGGACACCCCCTCCATGTTGCTATTGAAAATGAAATAAAAAGATTGAAACTTAAAAAAATGAAAATAAAAATCTTCACCCTCCTTGTTGTAAGCCTAATGTTTGGACATCCCTTGATTGAATTCGTTGATTAAAAAATGCCAATGGTTGATTAAAGAATGCCAAATCGATGATATACCAATTGTTGACGTGGGAATCACGTTATGATACATATTTAGTTTAAACATGGAGTTTTGCTAGAAGATGTTAGATTACTTGTGTTACATTCACATATCTTCATATTTTTTCATAGGCTCAAGCAAGACATATATGGGGTGTTTATTACATGGGATCGGATGAGACTCGACTGTCTCGTATTAGAAATTAGGGAAAATGGCTGGATTGATCACTGAAGTATGCCCCATTCTAAACTTTGCTCACTGAAGTTTGTCCAATATCACTTTGCTCACTATCGAATTACACTTGTATTCACTTTGATCACTCCGTCTAAATCAGACGTTAAAATTCAAATTCTGCCGTTAAAAACAATGACACGTGAGATACATGTGCAAATCTGAAGGACATTTTGGGAATTTCATATACACAAGGCTTTTTTCTCAATTCTTACTTTTGCTTCTGTGGGGGAATCATAAAGCAAGAACATCCTGGAAATGATAAAGCATGTCAATCTCTTCCAACTTTGCATTCCCAACTTTCATTCTTTCCATGATCGTCCAAAGCCACCCAGTCCCCTCTCTGCACGGTGTGCACTGCCCACAGCTCTCATGCTTGTAGAAGTATATATGAAAGTCGTGCAATTGCATCCACAATGTCAGTTGATTTATCCATCACAATAACAGCTGCTGTCCCCAACCCAGATTGGACAGCCTTCAGTGCATCAAAATCCATCAACACATCATCACATATGTCCTTGGTAAGCAATGGAACAGATGAACCACCTGGAATTACTGCAAGTAAATTATCCCATCCACCCCTCACGCCTCCACAGTGCCTCTCTAATAACTCTTTCAAGGGTATACTCATCTCCTCTTCAACAGTGCAAGGCTTGTTCACATGTCCTGAGATGCAAAACAGTTTAGTCCCTGCATTGTTCTTCCTCCCAAAACTAGAAAACCATTCTGGTCCACGCCTTAAAATGGTGGGAGATACAGCAACTGTCTCCACATTTGTAACAGTCGTAGGGCAGCTATATAATCCTGCATTAGCAGGAAAAGGAGGCTTCAATCTTGGCTTGCCCTGTTTGCCTTCAAGGCTCTCCAAGAGAGCAGTTTCTTCACCACATATATAAGCACCAGCCCCAAAATGGATATGAACATCAAAGTCATAACCAGATCCACCAGCATTCTTGCCCAGTAGCCCAGCTGCATAAGCCTCTTTTCTGGCCTTTTCAAGGTTCAATCGCTCATTCACATATTCACCTCTTTTCCGACTTTGGCGGTGTCCATGATGATGGTGGCCATGTACCTGGGGTCCTGCTTGTTCCATCCCAGCCGGACCAAGGGGGTGTCGGGCTCGGAGCTCTCGTAGATGATGGTGGAGTGCTCCTTGTCACGAAGGTCGAACACTCTGACAGAGCCATCGGCGGAGACGGAGGCGAAGACACCGACGCCGCCCCAGGCGATGTCGTAGACCTCCTTGTCGTGGGCGATGAGTTGGGTGTCGACGGCCTCACGCTCGATGTCCCAGATGGTGCAGGTGGTGCCGATGCGTTTGGGCTCAGCCTCGTTCCAATCGAAGGAGGTGAGGGGCCCGCAGAACTCCGAGTTCTTGTTGCCGTTGAGGACTGACTTCAGCTCCACCGAGGAGGAGTCTTCCGAGATGCTCCAAACGCGGAGGAAATCGCTCGATGTGGCCAGCAGGTCCGGCTTCTGGCACTCCTTGTCCGGGATGAATATGGTCTTGGTCGGCGGGTACGGGTGCTCGAACGACAGATTCGGGTCGGACCGAATCTCTCCGTTGGAGTCATCCAGCTGCACAATCTCCACTCGGTTCGGGTACTGCTCCAGCAGGCTCGCTATGGCCAGCCTGTACTTCTTGTCCCGACGGACGCTCCAGTTCATGGCGTAGATGTGCCACGGCGCCTCGTAAGTGTAGATCTCCGATCGTTTCTGCTGCTCGTCCGACCCTTCCTGATTCTGATCGCTACTTCTACTCGCCCCCATCCCCACTTTTGCCAATCAGGCTATCTACTTCTTCTTCTCCAGGAGAAGAACTTTATCATTTCCAGGATGTTCTTGGTATATAAAAAAGTAATTAATTTTGTTTAATGAAATTCCCAAAATGTCCTTAAGATTTGCACATGAGTGGCACGTGTCATTGTTTTTAACGGCAGAATTTGAATTTTAACGTCTGATTTAGACGGAGTGATCAAAGTGAATACAAGTGTAATTCGATAGTGAGCAAAGTGATATTGGACAAACTTCAGTGAGCAAAGTTTAGAATGGGGCATACTTCAGTGATCAATCCAGCCATTTTCCCTAGAAATTATGACTTGTCCCACATTTGGCCGAAACATGAACTAAATTTAATAGACTATGTAAACCCAATATGGCCTCCCGCATGGTCTTACATAGAAACACCAAATTTTGTAGGGACTGTCTAAGTCACAACCATCTCTTCTCGCCTGTGTCCTTCTTCGCTCAATTCTTCTCCTTTAACCTCCTTCCACTGCTATTGTTCACGTTCAGTTTTTGGGTTTCTTGATTGAGTTTTCTTAGTTCAAGAATGAATCTAGTAAAAATTGATCAATCTAGGTTGTTCTCCTTCGAAAACGATTGTGATTTTCTGGGTCACTATTGGCTCGCAAGTTTTTTTTCTTGTTGTAGCAATTTGGGGACAAGATTATTTGGTTCATTCTATTTTATGCCAAGGATTTCTGGGTGTTGGCGGAGGTCCACTTTTTCAGTTGATTGGAGTTGGATCAAATAGAAATTGGTTCTTAGTTCATGGTTTGCTTCTGTTGATTCATGGCTTTATTCTAGCAGATTCTGTATTAAGTGAGGATTGAACATTTGATTCGTGGCTTGCTTTTGTTGTTGAGAGATCTGATTTTGCTGTCAATGGTGGGTGTGGCATATGACTTCATGGATTGTGCATATGATTCATGTTGCTTCTGTTGTTGATTTTTCCTGCTACTCCTTTGTCCCGTGCTGCGCCAAACATAAAGCTTGGCTTACTATGACATAACCCAAGCTTGAAGAGCCTAGGCTTCCTGTAGAAAATAAGGCAGGCTATGCTAGTCCAATGAAACAAACACCCCCATGAGGTCAAGCACTCAAGCTATAGTTGAGTGAGATTTAGAAGGAAAAATCAAATCAGTTTTGAATAAACAGAAAGATAACCGATGTTGTCATTGATTCTTAGCACCTATGCTTTAGGCAGCCATAGTCTGAAAGGTTGATCTGCCGGTAGCTGCCTGAGGTGCCGGAAAACGGAAACTACAGCTTGAGGAGGACATATGTGTATCCGATATGTAGGAGAGACTTCCATACGTCTATCTCGATCCTTTGGTTGGTTCGTATTCGATACATAAGATGAGCACTTGTTCATCCATCTCACGTCTTTAGGGTCGCAAATAGTACTATCATTGAAAGTTACATGCTACTGCATCACAAATGAGATGAAAAGCAGAGTTGAAATAGTGGGCAGTATATATAGCCACAGAATTAACCCCCAAACTCTACATTCCTTGTATGTAGCTCTAATCTTCAGTTTTGCTGATAATCACTTATTCCCTTAATAAAATGTTCTTCCTTTAAGTAAACGCTCAGTCTTTTGTTCAAAACTCTGCGATTATTCCACCCACTAATAAACCAATTACCCAGCAGAAATACCTAATAATCTTACTATCAGTATAAATTATAAAAATGATATAGGGATGATGCACTTGCTACTATAGCTAGATGGGTTTTTTACATAACGTTGACCGCATAACTGAATAAAAAAAAATTAAAAAAAATTAAAAAAACGTTGTCTAAGTTTGGTATTTATAAATAAAATGAGCTGCTCATATAAAGTTGCATAAACTGGAAAGGAAAATGAAAATTGAAGAAATAATTATGCCTTTTATATATGTTCCCACTACTCGAGTTTCGTTCTTTTATGTTAGGTGACTTAGGTCAACATAAACACTGGAAACTGTGATCCTTTAAGCTAATCAAAACTACATAAAAAATTTCATACAGTCCCACATATTACCAGGATGTTACTCGGCAGTGCAGAGTAGCGCAGAGGTATGTATGTCATTCTGATATTCAGCTGATAGAACTTGGCAAAGTATTCAGCTACTGGCACTTGGCAATATATTCAGCTACTACAGGCAGTTTGTGGACATGGCACTCATCACTAGCATGCAAGGTAGGAAGACTTCTGAAACTTGAGAGGAGCCTTTTCTGCAAAAATCTTTCCCGCACCTCAAAAAAAGTATCACAGGGTACTCTGCAATTGGTTCAAAAGCATATCTGACCCATCATCTGACTTATCATCACCGTCTGGGTTATCGTTGGTTCTATCTTTCTCTAATGATAGATCATTATCACTGGAATCTTCATCGGATAAGCCAACAAGTAATGCATATGACTTATTTTTAAGATATCCCGACTGCCTCAACAATCCCAAAAAAACCTCTTTGCTACTTAGATCGCCTTCTTGCTCACAGAATTCCAGGAAGGTAGTCACATTAATGGGCTTTGGTCTCCAACTTTTTGAGCCCTCAGCCAAAAAAGCTTCTTTCCAGCAGGATAATGCCTCAGAGGTTCTCTTCTCTTCAATATGCCCTTCAGCAAGGGCCTCCCATGTACTAGAATTAGGTTTTCCTCCTGCTTCCACCATGTTGTCAAAGAAACTCTGAGCTTTATCAAAATCCCCTTCTTCTATGTAAGAAACAATGAAAAGATTGACAATTCTAGGATCATAAGTTGGCTTAACTGTCAACCATTCCTCAAAAATCTTTTCTGCCCCTTCAACATCACCTACTCTGATTAGAGAAGCAATGATAGCATGGTAGCCCAAATTCGGAATACTGGGAAAACTTGATTTGTACACATTCCATACCCGATAAATCTCGTCTTTATTACCAACACTGCCATAAAGGCTTAAAAGATAGTGGTACGGAATCCGATCCCGACCTGTGATTCTACTCTCAACCTTCTTCAAGCAAGCTTCAGCCTTTTCAAACAGCCCCATCTTGATGTACATTGTAGCCATTGTGCTGAAGGTGGTCCAGTTGGGATTAATGGTTCTGTCCAACTTCATCTGTTCAAATACCTGTTCCATGCGTTCTGCTGATCCCTGAGATCCTCGAGATGATAGCCAGATATTGTACGAGTAGATATCTAGCTGAATGGTTTTCTCCATCATTTCAGAAACAATAGATTCCACTTTCTCATACTCCTTGAGGTTCATATAGAGTGTCATCATCACATTATATGGAAGTGCATGCAAAGCATGACCTTTACTTCTCATTTTATCAAGCAGAGATTCTGCCTTATCTTGCATTTTAGCCCGGGCGTAGGCATTGAGAAGAGCCCCATATATTCTCTTGTCCTTCATACTATCTGGCAGACTCAGGAAGTAATTTTCCGCACTAGAAACACCCCGAACTTTAGCAACTAGATCCAACTGAATGGCAGCATCACTACTGGAAAATCTAAATCTCTCTGCTCTGTTGATCATCCAATCATACACCTGCAGAATGCATGGAAATGTTAATAATAACCCGACATGCCATGGAAAAGGGATGAAAGATATAATGGAGCATTACACCACTAGGTACATACTGAAAGAAGGAGTCTTAATGTTGGCTTTACAAACAATATTAAGTCTGATCCTTTATGTAATAATGATGTTTCCATTCTACATAACCACAGTAACAAAGTCTATTACACCCAACCCATGTTGCAATTGATCGAGTTGTCTACACTAGAGGCTGATCACAACATCAGCATCAATAACAGCTGACAAGCTGCATTGCCTTCTCATTGTTCTTCTAGTTTAACAGTGAAAATTATGTACATGATGGAAATCTTATTTCTCTTCTACTGGACTTCAAATATAAAGTTAGACATCTACATGTTTTTGATAAATTGTTCTTACCTTGCCAGTCAATTAAGATCCCAGAAGTAGGTCAACCTAACAGGATTAGCATCAGATTACCGAGCATCCAATATGGTATGCCAGTTGCCAAGTTACAAGATCATTCTGAAATTAGGTACAAAATAAACACCCAATAACCAAAACCCACTAAACACTTGACCCACTTACCTCAAGAGCTCTACCATAGCGCTTAAACTTCCTCAACTCCTTGACAACTCTAGAAAGCTCCCACTTGCTCAACTTCTTGCCCTCCTTCTCCCACTGGTTCAAAACACTCGACGAGTTCAGCTCCGGGTCGTCAGCCAGCAACGATATCTTCCGATAAATGGCGTTCCATTTGACGATGGGTCGTCTCTCGTAGTCGACAGTGCCATAGTTGTGAACTTGAGATATGGAGGAGGAGGAGGAGATGGTGAGTTTGTTGTAATTTATGGAATTGGGGAGGGGTAAAGATGGGATTTTGAAGGGGAGGGGACGAGAGTAGGAGAGGGAGGAAGAGAGGGAGGCGTTGAGGCGGTTGGCTGAGGTTTGGAGAAGCATTGTTTTGAGGGTTTAAGGGAGAGAGTTTAGCCTTAATGTGAGAGAGTGTGATGATGGACAATGGGAAGTGATCTTTCTCTGGTTGTGTTGGAAGATAGAGCTGTTGTCAAATTACATCAACGCCCTTTTACTAGTTTCTTTTTCGAAGAAAAAGAAATTACAAATAAAAATCAGCACAAAATTGGCTTAAGCATTAACCATATTACAGTCCAACTACGAAAGACTAAGAAAAGATGTCATAGAATAGCGCTAGATTAACCAATTTAACTAGTAGACAGTCATTTTTCATAGTCTATTCGTCCTATTTAAAATGTGATATATTCGTCATTTTTATTTTTAATCTGATTCATTCTCGATACTTATTTATTGTTATAAAAAAGAAAAATCATGGGGCTGTGAGTCACATTGTCGTCGCTTCTGCTCCAAGAGCAGAGGATTGTGTCAGTTGTAAGATATGTGAATCTGCCTGTCCAACGGATTTCTTGTCGATGATTCAAAGCTCTATCTCTTAGAGCATCCGCACCCATAAAATGGATTTGCTCAAGTAAATAGTGGGCCCAGAAGCAAATTTTGCTTCAAACAAATGAATTTCATATTTTGCTCAACCAAATCGATTTTTTCACACACCCATTCACAATTTGCTTGAGCAATTCAACTTTGTGTTGTTGTGAAATGATTAAATTTTTTTTACCGGATAGATTTACAACCAATAATAATGTGCCACGTGAGCCCTTAGAAATTTTTCTTTATTTTCCGGCACTTAATATGATTTTTTGCCACATTTTTCCGAAATGTCGTTACTGTCGTTTAATAGTTCGGTATTAAACTATATGTCGCCACGAGCATAGAAATATTCGCGGAATATTTTTCTGACGCTCAGTTTTATTTTTACAATTTTTAGAAGGTTATTCGATATTTTTAAAATTGTTTTTAAATTTTTTTGCGTGGTTAATTTTCTACCGTCGATCTAACATCGTTTAATCTGAGCCGCCCATTCTTTTCCCTTATACCTAGCCACCTCATCTCTCTTCTTTCTCCCTTTCTCTGTGTCTATTCGACAACACAGAGAGCAGAGCTCTCTTCTCTCTCTCTCACACCGATCTCCATTCGAATCAAGCCAAACAAATCTCTTCCAGCAAGAATCAAGCCAAACCAATCACACCATCACCTTGCTTTCCAATTTGAGAATTAAAAAAGGGCTGTGGGCTCCACCAATTGGTCGAGCAACGAGTCGAGCAAATTTTGCTCGAACGGAGGGGCGAGCAAAATCTTCGGTTGACTGGGCGAGCACCTCTCCTCCTCTATTGCCGCCGGTGCGAGCTCCAAATTGGGTTTGCTCGAGCAAACCCGGGCGGTCCCACCTCGTGCTCGAGCAGCTGTGCATCAATTGCTCGCCGGTGCAGATGCTCTTAGTAATGGCCCTCATCCATGGTAATCACATACCACCGGAATGTAATGTAATGGTGTTGTGCATATTTCACATCATATCATCATGCAAATCAAAGTATCAAACAGAAAAGACATATATACAATAAAAAGGCTCTCGGCAGATCAAAGTTCTTGACATTCAAAATTGACTTCTGAATGCCAAAAAAAAAAAAAAAGATATATTTATTCAACTGGCTTTCTTATCGTAAGATCGAGCAAGTGCTTATTCAGGTATTCACTTGTTCATCATTACTTAATCGTGACAACCTGGTTCTCACTTCTCAGCCAAGGAAAAAACGAAAAGTTAATCATACGGAATCTGATAATTTGGGTTCACTATTTCTTACGAGTGGAATCAATTCACCAGCAGCAGAAGCCTCCTCTTCAACACAAAGATCATCTCTAACCCTAAAAACTGCATGCACCAAAATCACTGGAGTCACACCAGCCAAAGTCAGAAACAGATGTTTGGCCGCATCTGTGACTATGAGCTCAACCATGGTCGCAATTACCAGCAAAGCCAGAACCAGTCTCCTGTCAATGATCTTGTATTGCAGGACTACAGAATTAGCTGGTACCAACCTCATCACCGCAAGAATCGAGCAGGTCAGAGCAGTCATCGCTATCAAGAAGATCAAGGAGAGCTTACGTTCCGGCACGAGAGTTATGAAGAGTATGGTCCATATGAAAAGTGTGTAGTACAATCTGTAGTAGCTCAAGTTTCTGAAGATTCGGGCAGCGGCTGCTTCTGGGGACTTGGGGTTGTTGAAGGGAAAGCAGAGGGAGAACTCGATTCTCACTCTTGGTGTTGAGTCTTTTGGTTCGTGGGGATGAGTTGTTGGGAGAGTTGGGGATGTTGAGGTGGTGGTGGTGGGTGTCCTTTGCACGGTGCCATGGCTAGCCATATTAGTGTCTTGAATTAGAAACTATGGAGCTGACCGAGAGGAGATTTGATTCTGTTTTCAGGTATATGTCTTGAGTTGTAGTTTCGTGTTGAAATTGTTGGATCATATAACAACAATGAGATATGCTTCGAGGAAGAAGAGAAGATCAGTATCATGTATGACTTGACTTTTAGAGCAAAGGGACGACTTGTAGCAAAGACTTCAAGTCAATCTTTCTGACCAATTCCAATTTGGAAAAATCATGTTGGAGAGGCGACTGTTTTCTTATGAATCTCTACAACTCAATGAACTAAGCTCGAATAAGTATGGCCTCCATATCGAAGTTTCCTCGTAATAAAGACATTGAAGATTGACGACTTCAATCGTGTAGCTATGATGTATCTTTCATTTATAATTAGTATATTGCAGTTGGCTAAACTTTGAGCATGCCAAAACACTAATGTTCTTCCTTCACAGATAAAAGTAAATTTTAAATAAAATGACGCGCTAGTGTAATTCATTTTCATTTCATAAGTAACAAAACGTGAGTTCGACATAAGGAATATTAGTTTTTGATCTAACAAGAGAAACATAATTTTATTTTAATATTTAGTTTTTCTTTTAGAAAAAAATATAAAAGAGCATACAGTAGTTGAGGTAGAGACATGTTTGTTTGTACCTGCTTTGCAGAATGTGGAGAACTAGAGATCGCGCTGCTAAATAGAGGAGTCGCCCCATCTTATTTTAGAGGTTAATAACCGTATTCCAATTAGTAGATTACCTTGCACTCTCACTTTCTCTTTTTACAAAAAACTAACGCAACGTTCCCCCCCCCCCCCCCCCCCCCGGTTACTAAAAACAACCTGGAACCTCTTTTTGGGGTCAATCCTGCTTGACAGTTCATATTGTCCTTCCCTCCGACCCTCATCTTTTGTGTCATAACCAGCTCCCCAACTCAAGGAGCATCAAAACCTTCTCGAGGCAGAAGTCACCTAAATTTCATAATTTGATCCGCACTTCTGCCTCATAAATAGGAACTTTGCTGAAGAACAATGGCGTTGAGAATGTCGAAACGGAGATTAGCCGTCATAGGCATCTCTTCGATACCATTGGTAGCAATGGTGGTAGCCCTGGCCGTTGATGTTGGGGGGAGCAAGAGTGTTTCTACCAAGTCATCCAGCAGCAATTCGATAAAGGCCGCTGTGGTCTCCAAAGTCTCTCCCCTCATAGGTTTGAACATTCAAGGCCCAAGTCGACGCCTCCTTGTAGATGACAACATACCTATTGATGGTCACGAGGGCCATGAAGAAGATGTACACAAGAAGATCTGCTAACCCAGACACTCAACTCCCAAGTCATCACCTCGCAAATGACGGTCTACCTATAGATGGTGATTTGGGCAATGGCCAAGAACTACCGGAGTCATCTGATGAGCCAAATATTCAAGGCTCAAGTCGTCGCCTACTTGCAGATGACAACATACCTATTGATGGTCACGAGGAGCAAGAAGAAATGCCCGAGTTAAATGCTGATTTAAACATTCCAGGACAAAGTGCTCACCACCATGCAAATGACAACCAACCTATTTCTGGTCATGATGATGATTACCAAGAAATTCCCTAATCGTTTGATCATGTAAACACACCAGGCCAAAGTCGCTGCCTCCAACCTTTGTACAATAAAAATCTCACAACTCTGGGATTCAAAGACAAATGTATCCAAAAAAACAAAAGATTGCTTACTTTTTAAGTTCCACAGATCAGGAGATAAAAATATATTCTACACCTCAGGTAAATGACTAAACTATTTATCAGCAACACATGGTTTTAGCAAGTCAAATCAATGAGCATTTGTAATATGGATCCCGAAACATTTCAAGAAATGCATTCATTCTAATAAGGGGATTGTTGTCAGCTGGTTTTCTTCATGGTCGTCAAAGTATCACAAAAAGAAAAAGAAAGGAGTCCAAAAAGAAAATATGTCATCGCTGTAAGTATGAAGATAACACTTTTCATCATCACCTCATAAAAGTTAGGAGCAGCCTGGCCAAATTCTGTCAAGGACATCGCTGTGTTTTACATTTCCATGGATATATACTTTGGGCTCTTTAACCTGGAACAAGTACGGAGTAGTTAATATCATATATACACCACTTTTGCAAAAGTAACCAGATCCCCTACCAGTAAAATTTGTGGGAAGCCAATTTGAAGACGAACACATGAGAACCCATTTACAGCGGATAGACACTTGAATCCATTGACAGCAGGATGCTCACTGTTATATATGAAAAAGAACGAAATCAGACATTAATTAACACAAAAGTAAAAGACCGTATTTTGTAAACCCGAACATCCACCATCCCACTATTGAAGAAGCTTTTGAATTTGGATTGTGTCTGTATGTGTCCATTGATAGGACATAAGCATTACATAAATCACAAGGACAGCGCAGTTGGACTAAAGGAATTTTTTCATCTGTGTCTACATCGTAGCTCATTCACTTAATTGATAATAAACAGAATGATATGATGCTAAATTGAAGATAATATAGAAAATAGTTCCAACATTTTAAAAAACAGATTGCTTTCTGAAGTTTCTCTCCTAGCAAATAAGTACGGGCATGGATTACAATGATTACATGGGGAGCCTTGATGTGCTGTATGTTAAGTTTTTCCTCCAACTACTTTGATAATATTTGATTCTACAAAGAAGACAAAAGAATAACTCACTTGATAAGATAGTCGAAATTTCTGTGGCATAAATCTTTCACTGGAATTCCTTCCTCTTTTGAATATCTGCCATGTTCAGAGTGAAATTCACTGATACACAATCTTTGCAAAATGTATACAATAAAAGCCAAGAAGAACTAAGCATGGTAAACACAATTAAATACAATATTACCAATGAGATCAATATCAGATCAGTAGCTTACTTTACAAAATTTCTTGTTTCTCAAATAGCAAACACAGAAGTATTACAATTTATACCTTAATCAAGAAATTAAAACAAGTAAAACCAGGCATACCTCCATGGAAAATCATGTTCACAAAAGCGGGATATTCCATTCATGGCTGAATAGGTATCAATATGGACAAAAATTTCATTTGCTCTGTTCCCAAGATGACCTGTTAGATTACACATCATCAAATTCTAGCCAAAACTGCTATATTTCACATTTATAAGGGAAATTTTGGAGAATACAAGTGCTATTATAAAGGGATTAAGGGGTACCAAACAAAACAATTATAAGTTTGAGAACATGATCCATTAACTCTAGAACTCAAGAAAAAGTGAAAAAACTACAAATACTTGCTATGCAAATATATTACCTAAGCCTGTACTTTGAGTAACTTCAGATGTGCATTAGAGCTTGGAAAAAAACATTTTCACCAAACTTAAACCTAAAGCAAGGGACCAAGCTTATGGAAGCTTTCCAAGAGGGGAAGCAAGTATCAAAGTGCTTTGTGAGTAAAACACTAACTAAAATAAAATGATATCAACAGATGTATAAAAAAAGGGCAAAATGTGACCTACGGATTAATCAAACCAGTACCGGAGGAAACACTATAGTCGTTTATTTCAGTACAAGTGCAACAAAATGACTTGAATAATAGCAAAATGTAACAAAAAGAAAATTCAAGCAGTGCAGGTGTAGGGATAGATGTTTTGTTCAGTAAAGGTGCAACAAAATGACTTGGATAATAGCAGAATTTACCAAACAGAAAACTCAAGCAGCCTTACCAATCTTATGCAAATGTTTTAAAGCATGACCACTGGGATAATTCTCATTGGATGCCATGAAAGTTATGCCCGTGCACCCTAGACTACAAAGCATAAGATCAGTAAAAGAGGTGATAATATTGTTCCCTTTTAAAAAGAATAGTTGAACATCTAACCTGATCAACAGTGATCCGAGCATAATTAAATAAAGAAACTTCCAGAATGTCTTTTTTCTATTGTTATAGCTGTAGTCAAGGAAACACAATGATTCATTTCTATTAGTAATTGAACCTGTAAAAATAACAAAAATTATCAAGTAAAAAAGAAAACTGTATTGGAATTACAAAGAAACAAGAAAATATAGACTGTTGTGGGATGCATGCAACTTGTCAACCTTGCTAATAGTGTTTATATCCTAATATTTCTCTCTTTTGCACTATTATAATTTCCAGGACAAAAGGTGAGATTAGGGAGATGATGAGATATGACTACAGATAACCAGAAATACATCAGTCAAACAACCTCTGGAATCAGTAATTGAGGAATAATGGGAACAATTTTACTTGAGATCCTATTTGATGATGAAATTTTGATAAATACAGACCAGTCAGACCACATACATTCTAGTAGCTGCAATTGCGGCAGATAAGTTGAAGATTGGAATTGAACTAATGATAAAGCGGAGCTCCTGCATCATAAGATTATAGTCAACTCCATAAATATTATTGAAAGCTAAGATTAAGGCCATTGAACTTCCCAAATAAAAGCATTTTACCTTATGGGGCAGCTTGGAGTATAGTAAAACAAAGGAAAAGACTGGAATAATGAATGGCAAAACTCTTCTGTCAAATAAGATCCCTAGCTGCAGGAAGATAGCGTGTCAAGTTAGAAAAAATAGGGGTTTGTGGGGAGCAGGAAAGTAGAAGAAACCATATGCTGAACAAGTTGAAAACATTGAAACCATAAAACCCTATTTCTCTGTATATTGGTTTTTCTCCCTCCAATTATTCTACATTCCCGCATCAATTATGAAAAAAAAAAAGCATTTCCATCACTAAGAAAAATAAAGCAATGATCCAAGTCAAAATTTCATATCACCCTTGGAAAGGATTTCTCCTGAAAGAGAAAAAATCACCTGCATCTCTATACCTCATCAAAAATAAATAATATCCAAAGTAGCAGGCATTTTGACATAGAAGTGCTTCTAAGCAATATACTATATCTATTTTAGTTATTTGAACATGCCCACCCAACAAAAAAAGAAAAGAAAAATATAAATAGCTAAATTCAGTGCATATCTTGCACCCTGTTAAGTTATCGTAAGCCATCGACTATATAAATTAGTAAACATTCTAAGCAGTAAGGACATGAGCTAGTAGCAACCATCCTAATAAAAGAGAACGTTTAGATAATAGTATCTCTTTCTTCCAGAGCCAGACTCACCAGGAAAAGAGGGTATGCAGCAAGCAATGAGCGGGGGAGTGCTGAAGTGAAGTACCAGTGAAATGAATGTGTCTGAATAAATTGTTAAGGGAATCTAATAATTCATATAAGGAAAGACTGCAGAACTAAATTTCTCTCTCACTGAGCAAATGACCTCGCTAAAGAAGCTATGAACAAGACTAACTTCTGTTGGACAAAGCCTATGAATAATGCACTGATAGCATTTAAGGAAAATGTTTAATACAAAAAAACTTGTCCAGAGCTCAAACTATATCGTAGATACTGAGACACAATTAAGCAAACACCTATAGTGTAAAAATTGAAGAATGCTCAAATGAATTTTAAAGATCTCGATTTTGTGATTAGACACAAAAAGCAGCAATTCAGATTGAAAGTGCATCAAACAATATTTTAAAGGATACACCCCACTCTGAACTTCGATTCAGAACAGAGTTGAACCAAAAAACTTCAAATTCAGGCCAAAGAAATCTTTTCCACATTATTGAATCCACAAATACAGTAAGACCTGCACTGCAAAGAAAACAAATCCACATATTGCTTCAGAAATCGTTACTATGGGAAATAGAGATAAAGAACTTGAATTTATATGATAATAGAAACATATAAGAACCTATGCACAATAGAGCACACAAAGTGCAGGACTTCAGTGCCTTCCATAGTGAAATTGATCTAGTCTGTAAAGAAAAGAAAGGAAAAAAGAAAAAGAAAAGAGGATTAAATCCCTGCTGTTAGGGAGAATATTCATCAGACTATCTCATTGTGATCGTAATAAGCGATGAATGGTATAAACATAGGAAAACACTGTCTGATGTCCAGATAATATGCACATCTTACCCAAGGCCTGGATTAAAGAATAATTGATTCATAAGTTCTTAACATTCTTAACACAGAAAAACACTATAACCAATTCATCACAGCTTTTGAGGTACCTCACTTCTCTAGTTTCAATATAGTGCTACAACCCATTGCACAGATATATGTTCTGACCGAACATTCAGTCACATTTCAACCTTCTCTCGTTGTTTAGCTTCTCACACCCCATTAAATATCTTCCTTCAACCAATCCTGAATCCGTACTCCTATTAACTCACTCTTAAGTCTTGTCAGGGTTGCTTTTGTTTGTGCACCGGCCACCAGGCACCAAAGTGCTTGATGGTTGAATCACCCAATCAATAATTTATAATAATAGAAACCATTAGGGAATGAGTCTACGAGGTATGTGTGCTAAATATTGTCAATTGAATCACAACATCTTAAGATGATGTTCCATTTTCCTGTGCATTCTCTATTGATATATCTTGTGATTCATTTCAGGTTTTGGATTTTTTTTTTCTTCTAAATTTTCTAAGCAGTGGAGGCCTTCTCTGGTTATCCAAGATCAACAAGAGACTATGTAAATGCACTTTTCTTTTCTTTTTTGAATGGACCATGTAAATACACTTACCAAAAACTACAATGGATGAAATCATAAAAGACACAAAACTGAAAGGTTGCTGAAGAATAAATTATACAAATGTTAAAAGAATTATCCACCACAGAGCAAAGTAGAGGCGTACCAACAAAAGCTCCAAGCCAAGAGGACACAGAAGTAATAGAATATCACATCTTAGGGTAACTGTAGCAAAGATCTGATCAAGGAAAATAAGGAACTGTAAGAGTAATATAAAAAATGAAACAAAATTATAAGAAAGTCGTCCAAGGGTAACTACATAAATTGCTGTGTGAAGAACAGAAGCAAGCTTATTCCATATGCAAGAAGCAAGTCTATAATATAATATCCTTGTACATTTTCTCTATGTAAAAACAGATCATTTTCTTGTCAATATTAAGGAAACAGTAAAGGTACGCCTGTGGATGAAACGACGATACTTTTTTCCTCCACCAGTCAGAATTGCAATAAATGTTTCTAATTTTAACATTAAAGTTTCTATATCTAATTCTGTTGAAAATTGACAAAATAATATTTTTAATAGAATATAACTTTTAACAAAAGAAAGATGAGTCATTTACAACTATAACGGATCCCATTTGGCTGTGGGCAACCAAAAAACCAGAACATTAAAATTAATAGATGACACAATTCATATATTTCACCCAATCAAAATAGGTTTAACTGAAGACAATACCCCTGAAACAATGTGTTGATTTTCTCTTATTTTTTGGTTATAAGAACACATGTCATTTTTAAAGAATGGTGCACAATATTTGTTCATGAAAATTCAAATATTAAGGAGGTCCACTTTGTCCACCTTTTGATCAGGGTGCAACCCAGAATAGCCAATAGTGAATGCTTAGTCACCTTCGTACAACCAAACCCAAATCCTGAACTTGCAATACTTAACAATATTATGGCCAGACTGAGGCCACTGCAAACAATTGCTCCAAATCCAAATTTGGTACAAAAAAGACAAAGCAAATGATGCAGAATCTGATATTAGCATGTAGCAACATACCAGACAGTTTAAAGCTGCATAAGACTTCTCCTTTAGCCAATATCCATATGCCAAGTTGACTACAACAAAAAAAAAGAAAGAAAAAAAAAGTAAAAGCTGCCAGAGCAATCCATATATTAAATTAGCAGTGAATAATACAAACAAAGTAGAAAAGACATGTGCTCTTCCAACTCTATTTTTACCATACTAGGTGCATATTTGGGCAGATTGGATGTGTAATCGCTACTTACATGTCTAAAATCTTCGGATGTTTTCCCTTATAGATTCAAAGTTCATGCCACTTTCTCCTAAGTAATAAATAACAATACCAGCAGAAAAGCACATACAGTTTATATTTGTTAACCTTTACAAAATTTTATCTGGTAAACTAAAACTGATCAGTGTAGGGCAGGTGGAAAATAAATGACAGGTCAAACAAATCATCTGAAGAATTAGCTGTACATACTGTTCTGAATTCATTCACTCCTTTAGAATTACACAAAACAGAAATGTGCATAAAAATGAACTAAACGAGAAGAAGTAAATTACCTGCACCCAGAGCTAGTATATTTGGAAGTGGACGGGTACAATAGAACAGAAGGTGGAACTGAGCTCCAGTCAGTATTACAAAGAAAGCTTCTACTTGACGTCCAAACTTTTCTCTAACCTGATCAATTGAAATTATTAACAGTATTACTTATCTCATCTAGCTGATTCATGAACATACATGCAAATGACAATGATTCAATACATACCTGAAGACGAAAGAAGCGTAATGTAGATAATATGATGCAACCTAATGTCAAACGAACTGGACAATAGCAACTAAAAATTCAGCATATCAATATAGTACATATTTATATAACACAATAAAAGCTTAGAATAAAAGATGGTTAAGGGGAGCAAAAAGCATACAGAACTTTATATACCCTATTTTCTATTACAAGAATTATTTGTTTCTGATCCAAGTACACCGGAAGTATACAAGAGCTAACCATTTAACCACTAAAAAAAAAATTTAAAACAATGTCTCCAATCAACTCCTCTAGACTAGATTCCAAATTATCATTCAAAATGCAAGACGAGTAGCCACATCCTAAAAAAAAGTAATTTCTCTCAATTAACCCCAGAAACAGAAAATTAACACAAATATTACGATGAACCGATCAAAAGGTGGAAATCATCATATATTTAGCTAATCCCTTTATGTTATCACTTGCAACTATCCAAAAAAAAAAATCTCTATATTTTCAACAAACGTAAAAAAAACTCACCTGCAAAAAGACCATAAGTCTTTGGAATGCGCAGCAAGCTCATTGCTAAAATAGCAGGGGATGCCAAACTCGATACAAGAAAAGCACCTAGAATTTTAAACACAGCAATGAGTGAATACCAAAAATAACCGAGGAAAACTATTCCAATAGTTAACCTACTCAGCTGAATCACAAGCCTAGCACTATTAACAACTTCAAAAACAACAAACTCACCGAGAAATGTGCGAGTAACAACTCCGGGGAACTCCAAATGATCATACTGTTGGCAAAGCAAAACATCCAAACCAAGCAATCAGTCGAAACGTCAAACATTTTCGGCACCAAAACAACTTCCGAAACCAATAAATTACACTTACATTGTCCAAGTTTTGTCGATGATATAAAATATCATGCATTGCCTAAATCAAACAAAACGCATAGTTAGCAAGCAAAATTTAGCTATGGAATTTAGAATTGAGAACCAGGTATTCAATCAGAAAATCATGCATATACTTAAACGATTACAGGCCAGTAATTCAATCTCTCTGGTAGTAAAAATTTCAGATTCTCTCATTTTCTGGATGAGCAAACGCAGTAAAATTGAAGCAAAACAAGAGTTTTTACCTGAACGTTGAAGCTTTCTTCAACCTTAGTGTAGGGCGCCATGAACACATAGAACGCAGCTACTGATCCCAGTACCACATCGTAACCGAATCGCTCTAGAAATTTCGGAGATTTGGAAGCCATTGCCTTCAGTCGCTGAGAGAGAGAGAAGAGTGCGACTAACAATTTGCTAAATTGGGGCTTATGAGATGGGCCGGGTTAAAAATTCAATCTGGCTCTAGCTTCGGGTCAAAATTTGAACCAAAATTTTAAAAAAAATAAATAAATAAAAGGCTGTTGATTTTTTTAGACAGTAGTCTTTGGTACTCCAAAAGGCTTTCTGTGTAAAATACTCTAACTATGCGTTGTAGTATAGTATCCGGTTACTTTGACAGTTTCGTAAATTGAACTTAAATTGAGAATTATTTACCTGACACTCGACTACTAAGTCATTTATTTCAAAACAAATAATTTTAAATTTATCGAGCAAATGTTTGATCCAACTACTACACTAGTGATGTTTACTTCCTCAGTAACTAATCAAACAAATTATGCTCAATCACCATTGAATATAGTAAATGAGAAATAAAGCAACTCAGCTTAAGTAAAATTGTTGTTAATGAAATAATTTTTATACACCCAATATCTCTATGTACGTATATGTCAATCTATGTATACACATCAAACTTTCATTAGTAACTCTTCCATGGTGAATCTCACAAATTGGTTTACTCACTGTAATTGTCCGAGATTTCATGTTAGACACTTCATCTCTCATTATCACTAGAAAAGGATTGTAATTAAAGTCTAATGTTTGACCAAAAAAAAAAAAAAGAAATAAAGTCTAATGAGTGTTGACGGAATCTGAATCTAAGAATGGAGTTCCACACCTAAACTTATATCAACTCGATCGGTTAACAAATATCATCTACATATAAGAAGAGCCGAGTTGATAATTCAATCTTGCCCGGGTCAACCCGTACTATCCGGCCCTTAGCTTCGGGTCAAAATTTGAAAAGAAATGGAACGTCGTCAAAATCAAAACTCTGTCTTTCCTTCCACTACTGATAAGCCATGGAAGGTTTAGCAGTAACCTTCCCATCCCTCTCTCCCCAACTCCACACTTTCCCGCCAAATTTCCGCTTCCCAGCCACCACCGCCAACCATGACAACCCCAACAACCACCTCTCCTTCAACCTCCGCGCCCTACCTCGTCATCGCCGAAAACCTCCCAAATTCGAAGAACACGACGCGTTTCCGGAATCACTACCGCTCCACACGAAGAACCCTCACGCCGTCTACAAGGACATCCAAAGATTCGCAAGCAAAAACAAGCTCAACGAGGCACTGGCGATTCTGGACTACCTTGACCAGCGGGGCGTCCCGGTCAACGCCACCACATTCTCCCACCTCATCACCGCCTGCGTCAGAACTAGATCGTTAGATACCGGGAAGAAGATCCACACGTATGTTCGGATCAACGGTCTCGAAAGCAACGAGTTTATAAGGCGAAAATTGGTGGATATGTACGCGAGCTTCGGGTTAGTTGATGATGCACACCACCTGTTCGACGAAACGACCAGCAAGAATGTGTACACGTGGAATGCGCTGCTGCGAGGGACGGTTGTTGCCGGAGGGAAGCGGTACCGGGATGTGTTGGAGACGTATTCGGAGATGAGGGAGCTGGGGGTGGAGATGAATGTATATAGTTTTTCGAATGTGATCAAGAGCTTTGCTGGCGCGTCGGCGTTGTCGCAGGGTTTGAAGGCGCATGGGGTGTTGGTTAAGAATGGTTTGATTGGGAGTGTGATTGTGAGGACGAGTTTGGTTGATATGTACTTCAAATGTGGGAAGATTAAGCTTGCGAGGTTGGTGTTTGAGGAGGTGGGGGAGAGGGATGTGGTTTTGTGGGGGGCTATGATTGCAGGGTTTGCACATAATAGGCTGCATAAGGAAGCTTTGGAGCATTTGAGGATGATGGTGGACGAAGGGATAAGGCCAAATTCGGTTATATTGACGAGTATTCTTCCGGTGATTGGGGAGGTTCCGGCACGAAAGCTTGGGCAGGAAGCGCATGCGTATGTGTTGAAGACAAAGAGTTATGTGAAGCAGGCGTTTATTCAATCTGCTTTGATAGATATGTATTGCAAATGCGGTGACATGGAGATGGGAAGACGGGTGTTTTATAGTTCAATGGAGAGGAATGCAATTTGTTGGACTGCCTTGATGTCGGGTTACGCTTCAAATGGGAGGCTTGAGCAGGCATTGAGGTCAATCATTTGGATGCAGCAGGAAGGGTTTAAGCCGGATGTGGTCACAGTTGCCACTGCCCTTCCGGTTTGTGCAGAGTTGAAGGATTTGAAACGAGGGAAGGAGATTCATGCCTATGCTGTGAAGAATTGCTTCTTGCCCAATATATCTATTGTTTCTTCTTTAATGGTGATGTACTCTAAGTGTGGAGTCTTGGACTACTCTATAAGATTATTTGATGGCATGGAGCAGAAAAATGTAATTACGTGGACAGTCATGATAGATTCCCATGTCGAAAACGGGTGCCTAGATGAGGCACTTGGTGTCATAAGGTCGATGCTTTTGTCAAAGCACAGGCCGGATTCGGTTGCAATGTCAAGGATGTTGGCTATCTGCGGGGTACTAAATAATTTGAAGCTTGGGAAGGAAATCCATGCACATGTTTTGAAAAAGAACTATGAGTCCATCCCTTTTGTTTCTGCTGAACTTGTGAAGATGTATGGGCGCTGTGGAGCAATTGATCATGCAAAGTCATTTTTTGATGCAATTCCAGTCAAGGGTTCAATGACATGGACTGCATTAATAGAAGCTCATGGATATGCTGGGATGTATCAAGAAGCTATTAGTCTTTTTGATCAGATGAGATCTAAAGACTTCGTTCCAAACAATTTCACTTTCCAAGTGCTTCTATCTATTTGTGACCGAGCTGGATATGTTGATGACGCTTGCCGTATCTTCCAGTTGATGTCGCGGAGATATAAAGTCAGAGTGACTCAAGAACAATACTCTCTACTCATTGGTCTTCTTACTCGATCAGGTCGAGTTCAGGAAGCTCAGAGATTTATTCATATGAGCTCATCTTTAGTGTGACAGTAGATAATTGAACTTCCCTTTTCAGGTACAAATTTATTAAGCTCATGTTTTCTGCTATTTCACTGATGTATAGATCCATTGTATCCTCATGTATCATAGCATTTCTGTTTGATCCGGATTTACTTTCATCATAAATGAGAAAAGTAGAGATTTGTAGTTTACAAATACGTTGGATCAAGAGCCTCATCTTATGTTGCCTCATCTTATAACCAAAATGGTCTTACTAAATATCCTGTTTGGATTGAGAATCATTAACATATTTGAATTTAATCGTTTTTGCCAGTACCAATTAGCTTCATGTGATTGTTGCACTGCTTTTACTATTTTCATGGCTAGCTCGATGCTAGGCACAGATATCTGTCTATGTGAGAAATGATTTCTTTCCTGCTTTGAATAGGATTTCAAAGTTGCTAATAATGATTCATTTTGAAGTCAGGAAAAGATATCAAGTTTTTAAAAACTTCCCATCCCAGATATATGAAGAAACCCATAGATAAAGATGGATTAACTTCTGTCCCAGGAACTGCATTATCATTGTGAATGCTGTACTACAGTACAGTCTGAATTCTACATTTTGAAAAACTGAATACAAAAGTTTTAACACATCTTGTTATACTTGCAATTCCAATCTTGGATTCTAACACCAGAGCTTTCCATTCATTTGCTTTTTGTTCCTTTTTTTTCACTAATTTTTTTTTTATTTTTTTATTTTTTTTTTGCTATTTGCTTTTTCTTTTTGTTTTTTTGTTTTTTTTTTTTTCAGATTTGATGATTATTACTTAATCATCCCAAAACTAACTAACAACTAATTTCATCACCATTCTCACACTTCCACATTCGACCCCAAACCCAATTCTCACCTTAACCTTAATAGTCCCGAAGTAATCCATCCTCCCCAATTCCTAAAACCCTAATCAATCAATCAGCCAAATACTCCAAAATTCCTAATTCATTCCCAAACCAAAACCCCAATCCCAAAAGGCCCATCTGTTCTTCCCTCCCCAAATCCATAATCAAATCCTAACTCCACAACAATCAAATCCATAATCAAATCCAACAACTCCCATCCATCAACCTCCAAATCCTCATCCATAGCCCAATCGTCATCGCCAACCTCAATCACGAATCCGTCGTTCTCAATCAAAGCCACATTCAAATCCTGATCCTCTATAAGATCGTTAAGGCACAGTGGAATGTCCACGCCCAGATCCATTTGGACCGATTGGTGCGCCATCGGGATCGAATTCAAGAAACGAAGAACGACGATTAGTCGAACAAAGGAGAAATCGGAAAATCAGAAACCCTAAAACTTTGGAAAACCAGAAAAGAGGTCGCGGTTTTTTTTTTTTCCCGATAATAAAAGAGAGCAGAGTGGGTGGAGGGGGTGCGCTCGGGCCTATTTATAAACTTACCTTTTCAACAGAAAGTACTCAGTTATGAGGTGATAGGCAAAATGGCCCTCTGGGTCAGAATCTGTGGCCTTCCTATTAAGTACTTCAAGGATTTTGCTATTCCTAAAATTGGAAAAATCATTGGTGATGTGGTAAGAGTGGATCCAATTACTCTAGGTCAAGCTAGAGAAAAGTTTGCAAGGGTATGCATTGAGGTTGATTTGAATAAACCTCTAAAGCCTTTTGTGGAAGTTGAGTCTGTCTCCTACAATGTGGTGTATGAAGGCATTTCCCTTATTTGTTTTGAATGTGGGTGCTATGGACATGCCAAAGATAAATGCACGTCTGTGATTCATTCCAATACAGCTGGTCCTGAGACGAATGTTCCTTCTGGAACAAATAACGATAATGCAACCAATGATGTGGGGAATGTTATGGATGAAGGCCTTGTGAACTCTAAGATTATTAAAGAGGATATAGGGCCTTGGATGCTTATGAGCTACAAAAATAAGAAGAAATCTTCTGATGTTTCTAGCCTGAAGAAGGGAGGTTCCAAAGGTTCTAGATTCTCAGTCCTGCAGGATGAACCTACTGATATGGGAAGTGATGCGATAGTTGAGAATGTGTCATCTCCTGTGAAAGCTACCCCTGTAATTGTTAAACTATGGAACAGTCTCCAGGAAAAACAGAAGAATTCTTCACATAACACTCCTAATGTTTTCAACAGTCCAGCTGCTACTCACAACAAAGGTGCCTCTAGTAATGGCCCTACGGAGAGTGTTCCTAATTTGAATGATTCTAAACCAAATACCAGACTTCCCTTGAAGGACATCTCTAATGCTACCTCTAAAGCTACTACTAAGTCTACTTATAAGACTGTTAGGAAACCAAGAGCTGTCCCAAATCCTATTGCTAAACAACATCCTTCTGCTTCCAAACAGCTCTCCTTTGATAATATAGGAGGAGTGTTTAGCACTGGAATTGCAGGTATTTTTGGTCATTGCCCCCCAGAGCCTTCTATGGACCTGGATGTGAGCTCTTCAGCAGGACAAGATTCTGATACCCCTGTTGAAAATGTATTTGATGAAAATAGCAACTTGGCTAATAATATTACCCTCCTCTCCTCTCCTGAGGATGAGATGGTGAATGCTTAAGTTGGACTTTGTCCTCTCCCCCTCTCTTTTATTTTTAGATGGATAATATCCTTTTCTGGAATGCTAGAGGTGCAGGTAGTGAGAAATTTAGGTCTGCTATTCAAGACCTTGTTAAGATGAACAATGTGGATGTCCTAATTATTTGTGAGCCTAGAATTCAGTTTGAGAGTGCCAAGAAGTTTCTCCTTACTCTTGGTTATACTGATTTTAAGGTAAGTGAAGCTGCTCGTTTTGCTGGTGGCTTGTGGTTGCTTTGGAACAGGAACAAAGTTAGCATTGAACCTGTCCATGCCAACTTTCAATCTGTTTCTGTGAAGGATTCTGTTAATGGCTCAAATCCCTGGATTTTATCTGGTGTTTATGCTAGCCCTTGCAACTCTGCAAGAGCTCAATTATGGAATTATCTAGATTCTATTCACCAATCTGTTAAGCTGCCTTATGTGATTTTGGGGGATTTCAATGAACTGCTCTCCTACTATGACAAAATTGGAGGTTCTAGACACTTTAGATTTGGAGGCATGCAAGACTGGGTTTGTAGAAATGGCTTAATTGATATGGGATTCCAAGGAGCCTCCTACACTTGGTCTAATAATTATGTTAAAGAAAGGTTGGATAGGAGCTTCTGTGATAGTAATTGGAGAATTATCTTTCCTGATGCTTGTGTTTTCCACTTAGCTAGAATGAGGTCTGATCACTGTCCTATTCTTATTAGACTTTGTCTTAGTCTTAGAGGGATAAGGAAAAACTCTCCTTTTAGATTCCAGGCTATGTGGATGAATCATGAGCACTATTCTGATATGGTCTCTGATTTTTGGGGAACTCAAGAAGGCTGGCTAGTTCCTTGTCTGATTGGAATAGGAACGTTTTTGGTAATATCTTCAAACAGAAGAAGTCCTTGCATGCTAGAATTTGTGGAATCCAGAGATGCTTGGGAAAAAGTAACAATAATTTTCTTCAGGATTTGGAGAAAAAGCTAATTTCTGATTATGAAAGAGTAAGAGACTCTGAAGCTCTTTTCTAGAAACAGAAGTCAAGAGATAAATGGCTCTGTGAAGGAGATAGAAATACTAAGTTCTTTCATCTGACTACAATTATTAGAAGAAGGAGGAACACAATCAATGGTCTGATTGATGAAAAGGGTGCTTGGACTGAAAATATCAGTAGCATGCATGAGATTGCTGTCAATTTTTTCAAAAATCTCTTTTCTGCAGAACCTATGCATGAAACTGGTTTTGAACTCCCTTCTTATTACCCTGATATCTCCGGCCTTGAAATGATGAAGATGAATAGGCCTATCTATGTGGATGATATTCATGATGCTCTCTTTAGAATTGGCAAGTTAAAAGCTCCTGGTGTGGATGGCTTTCCTGCCATTTTCTTCCAACAACACTGGAATATCTGTGCTCCTGATATCATTGCTACTGTGAATTCAGCCTTCTCCAATGGTAGCATCCCTCCTGGTCTTAATCATACCCTTATCACCTTGGTGCCTAAAACTTCTGCTCCTCAGCACATGCATCTTTTTAGACCTATAAGCTTGTGCTGCACTGTTTACAAAATCATCTCTAAGATTATTGTAGATAGAATAAGGCCTTTACTCATAAAGTGGATTAGCCCTAATCAAGTAAGTTTTGTGCCTGGTAGACACATTTCTGATAATATCATGATTGTTCAAGAGATCTTACATAAGTGCAAGAATTCTAAAGGAGCGAAGGGTTTCATAGCTTGGAAAATTGATCTATCAAAGGCTTATGATAAGCTGAGTTGGAGTTTCATTGAAAAAGTTCTCATTGAGATTAAACTTCCTGCTAATCTGATCAAAATTATCATGAGTTGTGTCTCTTCTGCTAGCTATCAGATTATTGTCAATGGTGAACTTTCTAATTCTTTCACTGGCATTCGAGGTATAAGACAAGGTGATCCTCTATCTCCATACCTCTTTGTCCTGTGCATGGAAAAGCTATCTCACATTATTCAATATACTGTCGACATGAAGGTTTGGAAACCTATTCAAACATCTTAGTCAGGACCTTTCGTATCCCACATCTTCTTTGCTGATGACCTTATTCTTTTTTCTGAAGCTACCTCTCAGCAAGCTTATGCTATGAAAGATTGCATGGACATTTTCTGTAATATTTCTGGTCAAACTGTTAGCCTTGAGAAGTCCAGAATTTATTGTTCTCCTAATGTCAATTCTTCCCTTGCTAATGATATAAGTTCAATATGTGGTTCTCCTCTAACTGCAGACCTTGGAACTTATCTTGGAATGCCTCTCATCCATTCCAGAGTCTCTGTCTCAACTTATGCAGGCTTGGTTGATAAGGTCCATTCTAGGCTTGCTAGCTGGAAAAGCAAGTCCCTCAACATGGCAGGAAGGCTCACTTTGATACAATATGTGACTTCGTCTATTCCAGTCTATGCAATGCAAACCACTAAGCTGCCTGTTCATACTTGTGAAAGCCTTGATAAGCTCAACAGAAACTTTCTGTGGGGTGATTCTGATAACAAGAAGAAAATCCATCTGTCAAACTGGGACTCAGTTTGCAAACCTAAAGGTTTTGGTGGCTTGGGGATTAAGAAATCTGTTGATATGAACAGGGCCATGCTTGCTAAAGCTAGTTGGAGAATTATGCAGAAGGATAATGGTCTCTGGAGTAAAATTTATCAGAAGAAGTACTTGCACTCTGACTCCTTGATTAAGGAAAGTTATGTTAAACCCCCTAGCTGCTCTAGCACTTGGTCTGGGATTGTGTTTGGAGCTAGTTTGCTTAGGAAGGGTCTAAGATGGAGAATTGGAGATGGCTGCACTGTTCATTTTTGGACTGATAACTGGTCCAATTTGGGTATTTTGCATAACCTTGCCTTGAGTGAGGCAGAGATTGATCTTTCTGCAAAAGTCAAAGACTTCTGGTCTGATAGAATGTGGAATACTGATCTGCTTTCTAGAATGCTCCCTAATGATGTGGTTAACTCTGTTCTTGCTACTCCCATTGCTACTCATGATATGCAGGATGCTCTTATATGGAGTGGTACCTCTAATGGTATCTTCTCAGTCAAATCTGCCTACAAGCTCCTTTGTGATGAGCAGAATCTCCATCACTATAGCTGGCTTAAAATTTGGTCTATGCACATTCCTCCTAAGCTGAAAATTTTCCTGTGGACTTTTGTCTCAGGAAAAATGCTTACAAATGTGCAAAGAGTTAAAAGGAAAATCTCTTCTGATTCTTCCTGTCACCTTTGTGATGGAACTCCTGAAACTATGCTGCACCTGTTTAGGGACTGCCCTCAAGCCAGAAAGATCTGGAACTCTTTTAATATCCCCACTAATATGAGAACTTCCTTTGTGCTGGATTGGGATGGATGGCTTTATGCTAACATGTTGCAGAATAAGTGCCACATCGATAATTTGGAGTGGAATGTTTTCTTCACTTTTTACTGCTGGTTTATCTGGAAATGGAGATGTAGGTGCATTTTTGATGGAAGCTTCAAATACCCTTTCAACCCTGCTGAGGTAGTCTTCAACTATGCTACTGAGTGGAACAAAGCCATGGCTAAGTCCAAAGTGCAAATGGTCAAATATGTTAAAACTCTTTCTTGGATTAAGCCTAGTCCTGGTATCTTTAAATTGAACGTTGATGGTTCTAGAACTAGAAATGGAAATATTGGTGCTGGTGGAGTGATACGAGATGACATTGGCATTTGGCAGGCTGGTTTTATGGTAAACATAGGAACTGGTGAAGTGCTCCAAGCCGAGGTTTGGGGTCTCTTCCATGGCTTGCAGCTTGCTGTTAGCATGAATATTTCCAAGATGATTGTTGAATCTGACTCTGCGATCTTGATCAACCTCTTGCGTAATGACTGCATTGACCTGCACCCCCTTGGTACCATTTTGAACAACTGCAAAGTTCTAATGCAGGAGTTTGAGGACTTGCAGCTACAGCACATTCATAGGGAAAGGAACACTATTGCTGACCTCCTGACCAAGAATAGTACTTCTCATTCCATAGGTGTCTGCACTCTTTTAGACCCTCCTACTTTCATCTCGGAAGCTCTCATTGATGACATTGTTGGAGTTACTAGACATAGGCTTGTAAACACCAGCTTGGCTGGTTAGTTTGTTTGTGTTTTCTTGCTTGGGCGTCTTTGCCCTTTCTTAAAAAAAAAAAAAAAAAAAAAGTACTCAGTTACTCACCGACACGATAATATTGTATATTTGTTTTTACAAAATTACCAATAACTACAATTTTGTGTTAATATTTTCCAATAACAAAACCTAATTTTTTTATACCATCAGCACCAAACTAACAGCAACAGCTGTTAGTAATTATCCATAAAATACCCATCATACCCTTCTCTACCTTTTCTCTTCAATCTCAGCTTCCACAAACACCACTCTCTCTCTCTCTGCCAAAGCGCACAAACCTTCGTCCCCAACTTGTTGAACCACTTGTAATTTCTCCCATGCTACATCAGCAGAGATCCCTAATTCTTCAACTTCATATCCACCAGTGCCTCCCAGTACGTGAATACCTTGTACCCCAATTTCCTCACTAACTGATATAGCATCAATCTTGATGGCCTCCAATCTGGGGCATGATTGGGCCACCAATGTCAAGTCAGCATTGCTCACTCCCTTGGGGGTTTCAAATATGGTTAAGTTTGGGTACCTAGCTAGTAATCGAGGAAGATTATCGAGGTTGAGAACTCGGAGTGATGATCGGTTCAGACCCTCCATGACCCATCACCCCTTACACACTTGAGAGGCCGATTTTCTATCAGCTGGGTCAGTGACCCTGCTCAGGATTTGGCCTAGTTTGTGGGAGATTGGTTATGGCTGGTTTGACTTTGTGTGTTGGGTTTTTGTTTCGAGATCTGATCAGATCTGGGTGGAGAAATCAGATGGTGTATATGGAAGTTGATTTCTGAGAGTCAGTAGCATTGGAATCGCGGCGGAGGACGGCAGAAGTAAAGTTTCTAAGGGTCAGTAGCATTGGAATCGCGGCGGAGGACGACAGAGGTAAAGTTTCTGAGGGTCAGTAACATTGGAATCGTGGCGGAGGACGGCGGAGATAAATTTTCTGAGGTTCAGTAGCATTAGAGTATTTTGGTTTCTGAGGCTCAGTGGTATTGATTTCTGAGGGTAATTTTATAATTTATGAGTTAACGGATTCTGTTAGTTTTGGATGGAAACTTGCTACTCGTAATTTTAAAAAAACAATTTTGCTACTGGTAAATATCACCACAAAATTGTAGTTTTGGGTAAAAATCTCTATTTTTTTTATGTTAAAGAGTACAATATTATTTTGTTTTTGGATAAACATCAGGATTTAAATTTCGCTTTGGTCTTCGGTTAAGCTGAGTTGTTTTCTTGTGTGCAGCCGTGCAGGTTAATACAACTAATTGAGATATTTGGGCCGTTTGATCTGCGGTGCTTGGGATAGAAAGGGTGACATTGGGGGAGGTGGTACACGTGGGGCGGGCAACTTGACGTCAGTGGGACATTTCAGAACTGGGGTGACGGGGTGGATAACGACGTTGATTTTGGGGGTTGTACCGGTAGGAAAAGACTCCCTAGTTATTCAAAGAGTAAATTCCTCATATGATACTCGACGTATGGCCAATTGGACACTTTGGTACCCAACATTTCAAAGATGACAGTTTGGTACCTGAAGTTAAGTTTTTTGTGACACTATGGTATTTATGTTGACTTTTTTGTTAAATGTAAAGGGTAAATTTGACATTGAGATATATTTATAAAAAATAAAAAATAAAACAAAAACATGAGTGTTATGTCTCTAAGATTATTGGTTATCACCTTGATATTCATCTTTTTTTTTTCTTTTGGGAGAAAATAAATATGATTTAATTTTTTATCAAAAAAAATATAAATTAAACTTTTGAGTTATGTTGAAGGTAAAATAATTAAAATTTTATTTAGTAAATCTAGTATTTATTATTTGAACACCCACGATAATACATTTGGTTGATTAGATATAACTCACTAGGCCAAAAACCTCAATAGACAATAGTCATCAGACAATGGTACTAATAAAAACTATTGTTTGAAAAAATCAGACAATGATAAGAAAATAACTATTGTCTGAAGCTGGTGTTCAGACAATAGATTTTACGTTACCATTGTGTGAGTCTATTACAGACAATTTCAGTTTACTGTGGTGTTTTAACATTGCGCTCCCTGAGACTTCAGACAATGGTTTTTATTTAACCATTGTGTGAAAACCGGCGTCAGACAATACCTTTAAATTTATATGTTGTCTGATTGGTACCCATCACACAATGCTTTTAGTCAATTATTGTGCATTGTCTATATTTTTTCCAGATAATTGTTTTAGACAATGTTTATTATTATGCTTTTCAAGTTATGTTGTCTCAATATTTATGCAACAATACTTTTAATCATAACCCTAGGTATAAATACTAACAGTTAAAAAAAATCAATTTATTTTCCCACTCTCACTCCCACTCATCGACCTCCTCGAGCTTCAAACACTCAAAGATCTCTCACTCCCACTCATTAAACTCTCAAATAGATGAGATGTAATCAACCATATAAAAATTTGAGAACGTTTACCTCCCGATACTATGGCTCCCCATAGAGAGAGAAAAGTTTAAATAAGGTTGACCGCATCAATCGGGGCTTTAACTTTGTCGGATTTAAGTGATTTTTTACCATCATCGTATTTCATCATAACGATCAAATTCTATTTCATAACATTTTTCAAAATTTGACTTCTTTTATATAGTTGTTTCGAAAAGTTGTACACTTGAGTATAATCTTCTAATCAAGTTATACCGCATTAGTAAGCATTTTGTCATTGTAATAGCTAAATTCACAAAATGAAAAATTTGACCGTCTGATGTGATCATTATAGTTAAATATGAGTAGAGTAGAAAAATCAACTCGTTTCGTGAACATTCGATGCTCGATCGAAAATGTCAACCATATTTTCATAAAACTTATCACAGGAAAACGCTATTACGTACCTTTAGATGACCTTGTTTCGTCGACTCTTCCAAACATTAAACTCTCAAATAAATGAGACGTAACCAGCCATGTAAAAATTTGGGAACGTTTACCTCCCGATACTATGGCTCTCCATAGAGAGAGGTAAGTTTAAATAAGGTTTACCGCATCGATCGGGTCTTTAACTTTGTCGGATTTAAGTGATTTTTTGACCATCACCTTATTTCATCATAACGATAAAATTCTATCTCATAACAATTTTTAAAATTTGACTTCTTTTATATAGTTGTTTCGAAAAGTTGTATACTTGAGTATAATCTACTAATCAAGTTATGTCGCTTAGTAAACATGTTGTCATTATAATAGCTAAATTCACAAAATTAAATATTTGACCGTCTGATGTGATCGTCATAGTTAAATATGAGTATAGTAGAAAAATCAACTCATTTCGTGAACGTTCGAAGCTCGATCGAAACGGTCAACCATATTTTCATAAAACTTATTACACTATTACGTACCTTTAGATGGTCTTGTTTCGTCGACTCTTCCAAACATTAAACTCTCAAATAAATGAGACGTAATCATCCATGTAAAAATTTGGGAACGTTTACCTCCCGATACTATGGCTCCCCATAGAGAGAGATAAGTTTAAATAAGGTTGACCGCATCGATCAAGGCTTTAAGTTTATCGGATTTAAGTGATTTTTTGACCATCACCGTATTTCATCATAACTATCAAATTCTATTTCATAGCATTTTTCAAAATTTGACTTCTTTTATATAGTTGTTTCGAAAAGTTTTATACTTGAGTATAATCTACTAATCAAGAGTTGACTTTTTGATCCGTTGTGATTTTTAGAAACCTTCCTTCAAGAAAGTTGTAGGGCTTGGTGATATGAGTTCCTAGACACGTGGCACGCGTGAAACGGACTTTGTATGAGGAAATTACAACATGTTAAAGTTATTTCTAATCTTTTGAAAAGAGGTATAAATAGAATGGTTAAAAGTGCAAACCCTAAAAATTTACAAATTGTCAAAATGGCACAGCAGCCCCCGATTACTATTCATCTTCTTCTCTCTCGACGTCGGACCTTCCCAGCCGTCGTTCTCCGCCGTCCGGCGACGCCAGCCGTCGTGCCACCCACCGAAATGACGAGCTCGACCCCCTCTTTCGTTTGAACCAAAACCCAAGCGGAGCCGCTTGACGTGGGAGGTGCATCAAAGCTTGGGAGCGACTGCCACCTTCAAGGGCAGCTCTCGGGGCCATCTCTGATGAAGCCTAGCTCGAGGCAGCCTCCTTCCAGTCGTCCTTGCCCCTCTGTGGCTTCATCTTTCAATTAATTTTCTAGGTTCAAAACGTGAAAGATCTTTTGGAGGTGGAGGTGAGAATTTCATGACTTGGTTTTATGTTCAACTTTATGGTATTGAACCGTTAACTTTGTTTTTACAAGAAAAGTCAGAAACTTGGTATTGCCCAACATTTTGCATGAGGTTTATGGTTTGAAAGTAATCAAGAATTTGGTGTATGAATTTTTTTTTTTTTTGGACATTTAGATTGGGTTACAATGTTCGGATTGGAAATGTGTAGAGTATAAGGGTTAAGTTAGTTTTAGAATTCTGAATGGATGTTGTGTTGTTGTATTGAATCAAAATGTGCAAGATACAAGTTACAAAAGGATGTGCTAGACATTGCATGGTCTAATGTTCTTTCAATTCTTTATACAGATAACTGGAAACACAAACTGAATTGGCTAAACAAAGCACAAATGGCATCAAGATTTAAACTTATTCTCAGGATATTTTGGTCTAATATTTATTATATCTATAACAGGAGATTCTGCTATGGAAAAGGGTGGTGGAATAACACAGAAGAAAGCGGGGTTTAGTGGAAAGAAACCTCTTGGAGATGTATCAAATACAGGGAAGCCTGACTTTGGGTGTTTAGATATAAAATTGAAGTAAGCTTTTGATCTTTGTTTACTTGTGGAGTTAGGGAACAAGTGAAGAGTTGGACACCAACTCTGCTAAGTACGTACCAACTTCTCATATCTTTTTCCGGTGTCTCTCTGTAGTCCTATCGATATCTTTGTTATGACTTGGCTATTAATTCTAGCAATGCAATGTCTATTATTATGGGTTTGAGGAATATTTTCATTTGATCTAGGATTGTTTTGTTCATAATTTAGGGTTATGGAGTGGGTTTTGTGTTTGGCAGTGGTGGTGGCGGTAGAGGAAGAGGTTGGGAGGTGAAAGATGATGGAGAGGGATCGAGGGGCCGCGGTGGTGGTGGTGCTGACGGCCATTAATGGGCAACTTTAGTCCTCAGTCCAAGGACGACTCCACCAACCCTCAACCTAGAAAGCATACTCTATGGCATGGTTTACACTGCTGACTTCTTTGAGCTTGACCCCTGCATGGTTAGTCTCTCTCTTTTTGTCTCTCAATGTTGTTTTAAATTGTGTCTTGTTCATGTTGCTGTTTCAAAGTTTAGTTTATGAGTGTTGGAATACTGCTCCATTGCACCTGATCGATTTTAGTCCCAATTTTTGTTTCAAAGTTTAGTTTATGAGTGTTGGAATACTGCTCCATTCCCTTTTCTTTTTAGTTTTACTGCTGTGTATTTAATCTTAGGGCCATTTTCACTTGCAGCTGTGTTTCCAAACTGAAGAGAAATGCTGTCTCTTTTGATCTTCAGGAGGAGAAAATGAGTTGGACTGCGGCTGATGCTTTGGACTACAAAGGGTTTGCTGATGATAAGTCCAGAACTGGTGGTTGGGTTGCCGTGGCGCTTATACTAGGTTTGTATATACTTCAGATTAGGCATATGCAGGTTTTAGGCAAATTTCGGCAACCTTATGTAGCCGAGTAGACTATACTAGCCATTTTATTTATATTGGCTCAGCTAGTAAGGATGATGAATATTTGGTTGTCTCTATATTATGAATGGATAAATTTTGAATTGGTTAATGTCAATATTGGATGGATTTGTTTTAATTTGTTGGTTTTAAGAAATGTATTGTATATCACTGTGACATTGCAAACAGAAAAAATTGTCTATAAACCAATCAAACAATGGTTTGTCAATCGGAAACAGAAAAGTATTATCTGATTCTCAGAATCACTTTACAAGCCAAAACGAAACCATTGTGTGTATCGGAGTATCACATTACAAAAAAAAAAAAAAACCATTGTCTGAAACTCAGAATCACAATGGAAGCCACAACGAAACAATTGTCTATATCTAAGAATCACAATGAAAGGGAAAACGATACCATTGTCTGTAACTCAGAATCACAATAGAAACGAAACTAAAACCATTGTCCATAGCAGATGCAGATAACAAATATCGAACACAAATATGAAAATCCAGAAACGACTGTAGCTTAAATCAAATACTGACATTACATAAAGAGAAAATTAAGTTGTGCAAAACTAATAAAGACAATACTTCTGTTTTTGTCTGAATCCGTAAACTCACAGATACCGGTGAATCTTGGTGTGATTCCTACCTGCAAACCCTGCTAACTAAGGGAATACCGGGTGGGGCTGGTCTATTCCGCTTCGATGCCTAAGTCAGTATAGTAGGGATAAACTGATAACTTAAGCGGGAATGAGTAGTTGGAGTATTGATTACCTCTTAATGATGGCAGTTGGGACCCTTATATAGGCTGCCGGGTGTGAGGACTGGCCTCACCCTTCGATGTGGGACTGACCCCCTTCTGCACATATTATAGTACTGTTCCGGCCCCTGTTTGGGGAGCTGCCATCCCCGGTTCCCGGGCCCATGTCGCAGGTAAGACCTGCCCGGTCACAGGTGCAGGTGTTCATGCTCTGGCCCAAGGCCCTGGGCCGGGTCCAAGAGTGTTGGCTGCGGGTTTGGGGGCATGGGTAGCCTCTCTATGGCTACTGTCAACAAGTCCCCCAAGTTCTCGATCAAGTGTCATCTTGAATGGGGACTTAAATATGTCTTGCTTTACAGGCCCGCAGACCCGCTGGGGCACTTACCCACCGGTACCCTTGCCCCCCAAGTTCGCATTTAAGATTGGGCTTGGCCGGGCGTTCGAATAAACCTGTTATGATGATGCTTAATGTGATGAGTGCATGGTTATGATGTTGATGCTGACAGTTGCATATGAGTACAAGATGTAGTAGTGAGATGATAATGTGGCGTTGAAATCCGCCGTGCTATGTTCCGGGAAAACCCGGTGAATATAGCGAATGAGATGCCGTGCTATGTTCCGGGAAAACCCGGTGAATATAGCAAATGGGATGATGTGACGTTGAAATCCGCCGTGCTATGTTCTGGGAAAACCCGGTGAATATAGCGAATGGGATGACTGAGTCATAGTAACCGGTGAGTACCTTGAACAGTTTTGAAGAGGTTACCTAGTACCAGCGGGAAACGTGGCCTTTCCTATAGGAGTTCCTGGTGGGTGGCGTGGCCCGGAGTGATCATGGGCAGCCGTCCCCACGTGTCACACAGCCTCTTGTTTTTGCAGGCATATAGGATGTGCATAGTTTTTAGCCTGCGGGAAGAGTTGTCCTGTATGAGAGGATCAAGTCTCCCGGGGTGAAGCGGTCCCGTGTTGGCACCGGTCAACATTCTCGATTGGTTTCCCAACCTTTGTTCTTACAGGCCAGTGGTATTGTGAAGGGTTTTAGCCTGCGGGAAGAGTTGTCATGTATGAGAGGATCAAGTCTCCCGGTGAGTGGCATGGCCAGGAGTAGTCCTTGGTTGCCGTCCCCAGCGTCGCTGCATTTGGTCCTGCAGGTGGGAACTATGTGCAGGGTTTTTAGCCAGCGGGAAGAGTTGTCCTGTGTTAGAGGAACAAGTCTCCCGGGTTTATAAAGCCCGGTGGTACATTAGATCCGTTACGTCGTATAAAGCTGTCCGTAGGAATGTCTCAGTTCGCTGAACCAGTTATTCCATAGGGGAGCGGTAAGCCAGTGTTTTTTTTTTCTCCCCCTTTTTTGTTCGTGGATGGATCTGATGGTCGTTTGGTGGTACCTAGATTAGCCATTTGGATAAGACCGTTGTAGTACCGGATCTCTGCGAGAACCAAGAACTGTCGGCTGAGATCCCTATCGCCCGGTGTGGACTGTGCCGGGGCACAATATGCTTCGTACATGCCTGCTGTGGTTGTTGGTTTTTTTTTTATATCGTGTTTCTGATCGGGGAAGGGGTTTTTTTTTTTTTTTTTTTTTTCTAGGTTACATGGATTCTGGGAGCTCCAGTGAGGTTTCTGGATCGGCCGCCAGGCAACCGGTGAGGGACGACCAAGAGAGGATGGAGGACTGACTTGCCTCCTCTTCCTCGGGGCCTAACCCCAGCGCTCGCTCGAGCGGTGAGGCGTCGACGTCGACGTCTGGGTCGCTGGGACAGGAGGACACTCCGTACGTAGTGTCCTTGGGCACTGCCCACTAGGGAGGGGCCGCGCGCCACATAATTGTGGACGGGGATAAAACCATAGGTTGTGATGAGCACGGGGGATCTTTATCTCCCGCGGAGATTTTCGCTTTTTGGGCGAGGTAGAATATTCCCGGAGAGGTAGGCTGCGGCCCTTATATTCCGGATAATCGGCTTGCAACCCGGAGGATGGTTGGGTTGCCGTTCATGAGGACCAATTCTGGGATGGGCTATCGCTCCCGCTGCAGGATTTTGTGCAGTACCTGCTGAGTGCCATCAGGATATAACTGGCACAGCTGCCCGGGAACCAGTGGAGGCAACTGCTGAGTCTGGCTGTCTCTACTGGCTGAGTGAAATGAGTTGTCCTACGGTGAATGAGTTTTGGGCCTTGTACCGAGTGACATACTCGAAGAAGAGTAAAACCCGGGGCTGTGTAAGCTTTTCCGCCCGAGATTTTAAGCCGGTGATAACCCGTTTGCCCTCCTGGCTCAACAATAACTGGAGGAAGAAGGTGGCAATGGCAGGGGGGTTGGCAGAAGAGAAGTAGGGCGTACCGGGTCCCTGGTGCCTTTCAACTGATCGGCGATCCGTCGTATCGCTTATCTGAATTGGAGAGAGATAGGATCGCTCGGGTTTTTGGGTGTTGGTCGGACCTGGAGCGGAGTTCCTACAACTTCATCCGGCGGGAGGTGCTGGAACTATGTCACTTGAGGGGAGTCCTGGTGGGTGGTGGAATGTAGGATGTATCTCTGATCTTGTTAACCGTATTGGTGTTGGCTAATACATTTGTCTTATGTTCTGCATGTGTATCTTCCCGGACGGCAATTAAAGCTGACGAGACGCTGTCAATGGACAATCAGGATCTGGTGTCGAAGCTAAAGGAAAGAGGGGACGCCGCTGCACAGTCTATGGTTGACCGGCGAACTGGGGGACAGACTGTGCATGACAAACCGGTTTTGCTGGACGTTGCGGACGAGGATTACGCCATAATGCGCGTAAATACTCACGCTTCGGGCCCCCAAGCGGCTTCTAGACCGGGGAAGGCTGCTGCTGGGCCGCCAAAGCCCCCGGGTGGTGCATCGAGGATTTCCCAGCGGTTGGGCCTGGTGCCAATAGTCGCCAAGTCTCCTCTAGGTGCCGCCCTATCTTCTCCTTTACAGGTTGACCTGGGTGAAAGGAAGAAGAGGTCCCGGGAGATGCCGACCTCCGCGGTTGTAACCTTCACCGGCCAGTCGGTTGGTGATAGCTTGGCCAACCGGCTGAAGCTGACGCGTAGTACCCCCACTACCACCCAAGGCGATGTTCCTACTGCCTCTAGCTCTACTGCTGCCGACACAGAAGCATCAGGGGTGGAGAAGGGTCCTGTGGCGGGTCTGAGCGACTCTTTCGCCCGAAAGCTGCTCACGGATGTGCAGGGGATGAAGCTAGAGAAGATTGTGGCTCCGGGAGGGCGACCAGAGGAGAGCCGGCTGAAGACCAAGGAAGTGGCCCTCCAGGTAAGGATAGTTTTCCACTGGTATTCGTTCAACATTATTTCGTGCTCTGTTGCTTTATAATCGGTGCCTATTAAACTGTAGCTGTTGTACCACTTGTACCAGTCGGATGCAAGTGAAGACCTGCCGGAGCTGAAGAAGCAGGTGGCGGCGTTGACGAACGTCCGAGTCCTCTTGGAGTTGGAGAAATTCAAGCTCCAACGGGAGAAGGCCCGCTTGGAGGAGAGGGCCAGGAAGCAAGTTGCCAAGCTGGAGGCCCAGGTTGAGGCTCTTGAAGAGGAGAAGAAGGGTATGGAGGAGGAGAGGACAGAGCTGGAGACCAAGGTCGAGGAGCTCCAGGGGGAGATGGTGACGGTATCCGCCTCTGCCGGCGAGGCGGTCGATGAAAATGACTGGGAAGTGTACCAGCAGGCAGTGAAGAAGTATCAGGAAAGCGCTGAGCTTCTTGATCTGCTGGTCCAGGCCCGGGAGGCGGGGACAACCAATGCTTATGACGATTGGAAGAGTAAAGGCTATCTTGACGTCTCAAAGTTGCCACTTCCGCAGGCGGACGAAGAGGAGGGTCTGGAGGGTGGTGCCGAACCGGCCGGTAAGGACCCCGCTGTCGAAAACGCCGATGGTGAAATCGCTGGTGAAGGAGCTCCTGCTGAAGTAGCGGAGCAGGCGGAAGCGCCCTAGCATGATCCAGATTTTGTACACTCCTGCCCTCCCCTTTTTGTTTTTTTGTTTTTTTTTTTTTGTAAATGCTGCCCTGAATTACAATGAATGGACATGTTGCCTGAGCTTGTGTTATGCCTTTTTCAATTTGCCTGGCTTAGCTACCCATGGATTGTGATCTGTACTTAGTTGAAAATAAAGTTGGAATACATAACTGCCGAAATTACACTTCCCGGACTGGTAGTTGTGTTTAGGAGGGAGGACAAAACTAGCATTTTACTCGGGCTGATAGGTTGTTGGACTGCTGAGGTTCTATACGGGTGTAAGATTTCGACCGGTCGTATGAGCTTTGGTGTTGTGGGATAGGCGTCCAGATTTCACGCGGTCCCCACTGTCCGGGTTACCCTTGATACAGCTGCAAGTCGCCGCGGCGGACTAGGCCCTCAATCGTGGTTTTCAAGGCAAGGCAGTCGTTTGTGTGGTGCGTGGCTTCATCGTGGTAGGAGCAGTACTTACCGGTCTGCGGCCTGGTCAGGTTCCCCTTTGAGTGCTTTCTTTTTGGAGGAGGGGGGATGTTGTTCCCGTTCTCATATAGGATGTCCTTGTAGGAAGCAGTTAAGGTGGAGAATACCTGTTGTCGTCCCGCTGACATTATTGTGAGGGGGCAGGTTTGTTGGTAGGGCGGGGGCTTGCCATCTCGCTGGGGGGTGTTAAGAGTGTCCCTCCGGCTCTGCTGGTTCGGCCAGCTCCTTGGCTTCTTGTCGAATACGGCTTCTCGGTCATAGCCCTGCTGCCAGTTTCTTGTCTCCTGCCGGGCGGAGTCATGTTCCTCCTGCCTTCTCTTGTGTTGGCGAGATCCATAAGTTTCGTGGTCCGCCCGGGCGTGCCTAATGGCCATCGTCATTAGCTCATCGTAACCCTGCGGGGTCTCCACCCGTACAGCGTACGAGAATTTTTCGGGCCGGAGACATTGCTTGAATGCCGATTCGGCAATCCCCTTGTCTAAGTCTCTGACCCCGGCAGTGGCAGTCTGCCAACGGTTAACTAAAGCTCGGAGCTCTTCGCCGTCTGCCTGCCTGCCTGCAGTTGAAAAGAACTGTCGAGGTCCGGGCCCCCCGACCCGTAATATGAACCGGCCCACGAACCTGTCGGCCAGCTGTTCGAATGCCTCTATAGAATTCGCTGGCAACTCGTAGAACCAGCTAAGTGCCTCCCCGGACAGGGTCTCCTGGAATATGTTGCAGCAAACGACGTCGAAGTAGCCTTTAGCACACGTTTGGGATCGGAAGCTGTCCAGGCGTTGGTATGGGCAGCCGGCCCCGGAGTATGTCAGTTTTAGCGACTTTTTGGTGCCCGCTCTTCCGGATTCCAGTACCCGGAGTGAGAAGGGTTAGGGCCGTTCGTTGAATCATGCGCTATACAGCGGTCTCGCAGCCTATCTCTCGTTGGCCTCCATCTGGGCCTTCATCTCTGACAACGAGTCAGATAGTATCTGTAGTGCCCGTGCGGTCTGATAGGAGCACAATGTGCGACGATATTACATGTTCATGCCCTCGTTTATGCTTTGTTTAACCCTTATTTGTCTAAGATAGAGTCATAATATAGTTAGTGTCAATTTTGGTAGAGTTTGGCGAAAAGTTGGTTAATAATCCGAAAAATGACTAAGTTTGAGAAATCTGGAAAATAGTGTAAAATATGTCTTTTTCGCGATTTTGAGATGAGTAAAAATATGATCTATCCTTGTCTGAATTCTATGAAATTTGGTGTGCTTAATATTCATATACTGAGGAATGTTGTATTAAAATTTCAGATCAATTGGAGTTTGGGAAGTCGCCCAAAAGTTGGATGCAAAACGGCAGTCCGAGCATACCAATCCAGGGGCTTCCTGGATTTTCCTGGGACTTTGATCCAACTTCGAAAAATCATTCCTGACGACTCACAAGGAATTTGATCGAGATATTTTATGGGGAGATGGCTATATGTGTCTAGTTTATCTGAGACTTAGAATCGCATAAATCGGAGCTCCAAGGAGGGAGTTATGCCAGATTTACTGGAGCAAGGTCATTCCAGCCGAGTTGCTGCCGGTCTTGTGTTCTTGCGGGTTTGGGGCATTTTTCCATGGATCAAGCTCACCAAATGGAGTTGTCAAGCCTACACAAGAAGTCCATGAAGATGTGAAGCCCATGCTATGAAGAAAATTCAGAAAAAGAAGTCCAAGAATGCAATGTTTATCCCACAAGGAAACATAAGCCAACTAGGACAAGGAAACTCCTTTCCTTGTGTGGCCGGCAAACCCTAGCCTTTTCCCTATATAAAGGCCAACGAATTTCAGAATAAAATCATCTCATCTCAAGCATAGAATACTAGCCAAAAGCTCTTCCAAAGCCTCACCATAAATCCTATACAGAAAATAGTTTAGCCGAACCACCACCACCATGTAGATCCGTCCCACACCCTTGCCGAATTTCTTTGGAGGTTTCTGCAAGGCGTGCTCCATCTTCTCGTGGCTTCTTTATTGTTCTGTAATTTTACAATACTTTGTCTATGAAGATTGTATGTTTTTATGGTTGTTGAATTTGGTTTTACTCTTTGTTTATAAACTTCGAATGCATGCGAATTTTGTATGACGAATTGTAATCTTTAACTTGTAGTATTTTTGTATGTTGGATAATTAGGGCAGTGGTATTAGAAGCATGTTTAGGATTTAATTTGGTTAGAACTAAGGTGAGGGCTTATAATCGATGCTTAGTGTTGTCTTTGAACATGATCTAGGTATTAGGTTTAATTTGCTTGAGTTTAATTTGCTTGAGATATAGAGGCAGCCCTTGCTGCCAAGCCTTTTATCCCCCATAATTTCATGTGTGAATATGTATATATGTATATAAGTGTGACAATTGTGTGCATATATGTTTGTGAATATTTGTGTTAACATTCTCATGTTTCAGGTACCCTTAATCCCCGGCTAGAACGATCCCTACTTATTCTATACTACTAACGATTGTAGGGTTATTATTGCTTGATGCTCGCTTCGGCGACACCATCACGGTCGAGGTGGTGGTATCTTCCTCGAATGAGCCGCTAGTCTTCCGAGGAGCTGGGACGATCTTTAGTGGTGTCGCGGCCGCTGGGAACACGTCTCCCGCCACGCCGGTGTCCCTCTCTCCTCCCGATGACTGGCCCACCTCCTGGTGGGGAGGCTCTTTTGTTGGCGGTGTGAATGACTTCGCCAGAGCGGCATTGACCGCTTCCATGTCTTGATACCTGGTGGTGGCCTCCGCCTTGTCCCGATCGCTCTCTGCCCGCAAGCGGTTTACTTCCGCTCGCATCTCTTCTATTTCTCCCGCCATATCGTACTGGCCGGGAGTGGAGACATCGTCCGGGCTGTTACTGCTGGGCAGCCGATCTTCCCCTCGGTTCGGGGCCTCGGGGGACGCCGGCGCGGGTTCCAGGCTCAAGACCTGGTGGGCTTCTTCCGGGTCCTTCCCGCGTGCAACCCTGTCGTATGCGCCCATGGTTCAGTCCTGATCCCGGCTAGCGGCAGCGGTCTGACTGCAACCTCCAGCGGGCTGCCTCTGTCCCGTCCCCGGGATTTGGACTGCACCCGCGCCCGGGATTTCAACTAGCATCGGCTCCAGAACCCATCTGTCCTCTGGATTTCCTTCTCTCTTTTCTCTTGTGCTTCCAGACATGTTTTTTTTTTGGCGACCTGTAGACTGATCGATTTCGTTCCCGCTCGTACGACAACACACTTTTTGTACTCTTCCCATAAACGGCGCCAATTGTTTCTGTCTGAATCCGTAGACTCAAAAATACCGGTGGATCTTGGTGTGATTCCTGCTTGCAAACCCTGCTAACTAAGGGAATACCGGGCGGGGCCGGTCTATTCCGCTCCAATGCCTAAGTCAGTATAGTTGGGATAAACTGATAACTTAAGCGGGAATAAGTAGTTGGAGTATTGATTACCTCTTAATGATGGCAGTTGGGACCCTTATATAGGCTGCCGGGTGTGAGGACTCGCCTCATCCTTCGATGTGGGACTGGCCCCCTTCTGCACATATTATAGTACTGTTCCGGCCCCTATTTGGGGAGCTGCCATTCCCGGTTCCCGGGCCCAGGTCGCAGGTAAGACCTGCCCGGGCATGGGTATAGGTGTTTATGCTCTGGCCCCGGGCCCTGGGCCGGGTCCAGGAGTGCTGGCTGCGGGTTTGAGGGCCTGCGTAGCCTTTCTATGGCTACTGTCAACAACTTCTTATAAATAAGTGTTTTCTTATAATTACAAAGACAATATTGCCCAAAAAATGCTATTGTACAAGATAACATGAGACAATGATTTATAACAAAGTAGCGTTGTCTTTCCCAAATCTCAGACAATGGGTCTTTTTAGTCCTACCATTGTGCATAGTGATTATCAGAGAATTTTAATTTGCCATTGTCTGAAGCATGTATCAGACAATCCCTGGGTAGACAATGGTAACGGTACCTCCTCAGACAATGCTAAAAAACCATTGTCTATTGAGGTTTTTGTCCTAGTGACTCCACAGAGTAATTTTGTGAGTGTTTACATAATCACGATTGAATTTCTTAACTTATATTTCCAACTTAACTAAACAACATTACAAAATGCATGTTTTTAACCCAAAATATTAAGAAAATACAAGTTTTATTTTCTTTTTATAGATTATACTTAAATGTCAATTTTACCCCTTACATTTAACAAAGAAGTCAACATAAGTACTATAGTGTCACATAAAACGTAATTTTATGTACCAAACTGTCTACTTTGAAACGTTTGGTACCAAAGTGTCCAATTAGCTATACATCAGGTGCCATAGAAGGAATTTACCTAAAAAACCCTTACTCAAATCAAACCACAACCGAATTGAGATACTAACTGAAAATAGTGAGGGGGAGAGAGAGGGACATAACCATGATAGACTGTAGTGATACCGCGACTTAGGAATTTGAGGAAAAATGATAAGGAAGAGAAAAGCTAGAGAGTCTCAATAGCTTAGCAAAGGCCGAAAATAAAGGAAAGGCAAAAAATTTAATCGGTCTTATTATCTTTTACTAACAAAGTATTAAAAAAAAAAAGTTAAAAATTAGTGCCAATTTCAGCTTTCTGACACAAGCAAGCATAAAAAATAATATAAAAATGAGATACTCACGTTTGCTATAGTATGTGAGGTAATCTACCACAATAGTCATTTCGTACCGCACACTCACCCGCAGTTATGAAACTCACGAAATAAAAGTAGCCATTGCTCACTTTTTATATAGAGTGATGCTATTAACACACCCCAAATTGTTATTCACACACCCTATACGTGATATGAGTCAATGAGAAGCAACTATTTTAAATTTATGTATAATAAAAAATAATAAAAAAATGAGTAAAGTGTGTTAATAACAATTTGGGTGTGTGAATAACACCACCCTTTTTGTAGTGTATGTTTAAGATCTTCCCCGTATTGTCTGTCAACACTTCTATGAATGGCAAGATGCTCTTAGTCATCTGTAGAATCGTCTGTAGAATCGTCAGGAAGCCGTAGTTGTTTAATTTGTTCAAAACAACTTGTTTTCAGATCTTCAAGATATGAACAAGGTTCACGACTTGAACAACTATTTATACATGAAAAACCTTCAAGTCCTTCAAGACAACCTTCATACCTGGCGCGCGATCCCCATCCCTGACTGCCCAGATGAAGATGTGTACATTGACGGAGATCAAGTGACTCAAGCTGTGGGCAACCTTCAAGAATGGCGTGCAAACCCTGCTGGTTCAGCCTATTTCCATAAAGATGGAGGTTCTGTAAGCCATGCATTGTTCTGGCTATCGCAACTGCATGACCATTGTCTTTGTAGTCGCCCATAGTCCCTTGATGCTTGTTCAATCTCAAAGATTTCAAAAGAGGACAAGAACTGCCAATCACTTCAAGATACTTGTGTTCTGGTCTTCCAAATGGTTTATTACTCTCTCCGGTGTATGAGATTTCAAGGTCCTCCAACAGCGGAATCTTCGAAGCCACTTTACTCAGTCCCTCCATTGTTATGTAAGCTGAAAACACAATACTGAGGCGTCTGATTCCCCTTGAACTGTTGAAAGTAGGTTATGGAATATGTTAGACATTACAATGCAAAAAGACAAAATTGCACTCGAAATTCTACGTCAACATAAACATTCATTGAAATAAACATTTAAAATTTCAAAAATGCAGAACTACATAATGCAAATACAAAACTAGTTATAAGATGCATCTATACCTTAAAAAGAAAAAAGAATAATCAAATACCTATCAGTCATATGCTCAAGGAGCTCATTTGTGCCACAGTTTTGGATACTGATATCGACGAGATTGCCACAGCTAAGATCAATGGCGTGGTTGCACATCTTATGTACGTTGAAGTTGAAAAATTGGTGCAGATATAGTTTTATTTTTTCGTTCAACATAATGTCATTAGTTAAAGTGAAATTTCCTTCAATTTGTTGGCGCAGATGTCTATGGAACTTCATGTCGATGGTGCGCCAGGTCAGAGGGTCCTTGCAGATGTCTATGGAACTTCATGTCGATGGTGCGCCAGGTCAGAGGGTCCTTGCAGATCCTGCGCCACGTCAGGCACACGTTCTGAGCTCTCTCCAGGATGTCGAACATTGACAGACGTGACAGAATCGAAGCTGTGACGCCGTCTGGAAGGTCAATCCAGTTCCGACATTCTGAGTTTGGTGATGACAGTAGGGTTTGTTTCATTGCTTGCCCAAAACTATCTCCCAAAATTGAGGACTATGCCATTGACAACGCCGCTAGCTAGGGTTTGTTTCTCTGATTATGTGTTGGAGGTTTTACCTATTGTTATATTTATATTTTATAGTGGGGGATCTATAAAGTTATGGGCCTTCATTGGGCCGTACTTATAATGTGTATCATTCTCTTGTGCTGTATTTGGATGGAGGATTTTATTTTGATGGAAATTTTATTTTGATGAGAATCTTATTTCCCGTAATATAAAAATACAAGAATTGAGAATTCTTCTGTTTGGATACTATAAATTAAAATTTTAAAAATAATTAGAATTATATATTCTCATGTTTGGATTGAAAATGAAATAAAAAGTAAAAACAAAATTTTGAATCCAGAGTAAGGAACACAAAATTTTTAGAAAGAAACTATTATCATGGTCTAAATTATTGTAGATGAAAAACTAAAATATAGTCATTTGTTCAAGGAAGGATAATTCTGTAACTTCCTATGTGTGTCTTGACCTAATTAGACTAGATATATAGTATCTTTAGTAGATAGGGAATCCCTGATTATTCTGGATACTTGATGTAATGCCTATATAAAGGCCTCCTTATCTATCAATAAAACTACGCTTTGCAATTATTCTTTTTCTCCTAGAACACGTTATCAGCACGCGGGCCTGAAAAATTCAGAAACCCTAGATTTCTCTTCTGTCGGCAACTGCTTGTCGACAAAGAAGGCCCTTCCCAGAAATCATCTTCCGCCGACAACCCTTCGTCAGAAGAAATAAAAATTCCCAAGGCACCAAGTTCTACCGACAACCCCTTTATCGGCAATGATCCAGAAATCTCATTCTGCCGACGACATTTTTGTTGGTAGAGAACGGAATACAGAGGGCACCCAGAAATTCACTCTGGGCACCCACAACCTCTCCGATCTCGGCTCTGAACTGGAACCCCTGCTGGCCACCAAAGCGGCTTGCACCTGTCGACGTCGCGCTCAAGCCCATCGAGCACAGTCGGACCTGGACCTCTGCTGACCCTCGACGCGTGTTGACAGTAGCCGCAGAGAGGCTACAGCAGACCCACAGACCCGCAGCAAGCGCACTAGGGCCCGGCCCAAGGCCCGGGACCGGATCACCAGCACCCGGCCTCAGGGTCCAGCACTCTATCCTGCCTCCAGGGACCCTGGGACCGGGGGCGCCAGCCTGCCAAAGAGGGCACCAGAATGTACAAACAGAAGGGAACCAGTCCCACATCGAAGGGTGAGGCCAGCCCTCACCCCCAACCACCTATATAAGGGCCTCAACTACCCTCTTTAATAGGTAACTTGTCTCTTTCCCCGCTTACATACGTGCCTTGGTTATATATATATTCCAACTATACTAACTTAGGCATCAGAGAGGAGAAGACCGGCCCGCCTGGTATTCCCCTTAGTGAGCAGGATTGCAGGAGATCAAGTTGGATTCATCGTGTATCTACCAGGCCCCCGGGTTTAGGCAGAAACAGTTGGCGCCGTCTGTGGGAACCTCGTACGAAAAGCCGTGTAAGCAACACCGTTGGAAGAGAATTCGGAAATGAGTCAAGAGAAAGGTGCCACCGAGGAGGGACGTGTTGCATGAGTGCAGACGCTCACCTCCACCCCAGCCGTCACGCGGGAGCCGCGCGGCGACCGGGGCAACGGTCAAGAAGGTGGGAGCTGTGGGGGACCATCCGGCGTGCCAGATCCCCACCACGACAGCTCGGGTGGGAAAGGCCCGGCAGAGGATGAAGACAGTCCATAACACCGGGGCTTCTCCTTGACGTTCTCAGATGATCCAAGCGATCGATCTGAGAGCCCGGACCAGGACCCTACGTACAGCCCCGGCCATAGCAGTATGGCGGGAGAAATACGGGCAATGGCCGCAGAGGTCAATCGTCTAAGAGAGGAGAGCGACAGGGACAGAGCTAAGTCCAACGCCCGGTACGAAGAGATGGAAGCGGTGAATGCTGCCCTAGTAGCCGCCCTGGAGCGGGGACGGCAACGTAGTGACGCCATGGCCGAGGCGCAGGCGGCACTCCTACCGGTCCAACCTCAACATACCGAGGCAGGGCAGTCTTCGGGCGGTCGGCCCGGTGATCCCGTGCGAGAAAAGTCGCCGGCAGGTCGGAGTCTCAACTTCATCCACAGACGAAGCGCCGAGCTGGCGGGAGCACTGAACGGGAGCCAAAGCTCACATGCAATAATAACCCTACAAAATATCGTTAGTAGTATGAGCAAGTAGGGATCGTTCTAGGCCGGGGATTAAGGGTACCTGAGATATGAAATTGTTAGTCTCAAACATATTCACATATATACAAAATCATCACACATATGGGGGAATAGGGTACGGCAGCAAGCTGCCCTAAACTACACACGGCACAAACATTGAAAGAAAAGAAATTCGAGACATGAAAATCCTAGGCTCGGCAGCAAAAGGGCTGCCTCTAAATCATGCATAAAAACAGCAAATTAAAGTCCTAAATTACTATATACAAGGTTGGTCGACATTCTTCCACAAATTACTAACACAAAAGCACTCAAAACACATAGCAAAGTTATAAGATAAGACACGGCAAGAGCACACAATATCCTAGATCCGACTTAGTTCCAACCTAATTAGCTCCTTATCGGTTTACTAATCGATTAAGACTCTCAAGTACTTCAAGATTAACTTATCGTCTAACCCTAAAGTTATACTAAACACATTTGAGAACACTTATCGTCGAAATCAAACATGCAAAGTAATTAGGCACAAGGTCTTTTTAGTCGGAAACATATCAATCAAGCAAGGCGTCACCACTTCTTGTTAACATGCATAGTCGTTTAAACCACTCTAGTCCTATTATTGACGGATACAAGACCAATACTCAAAACACATCGCGAATATGCTAAGTACCAATCTTTGCGGCACACGGATTTAAAGATTAAACCAAGAACGAACTACTAGAATCAGAGTGAACATGCTTGCCTATCTAATCCTATCTCTTTACTTCATATTTTCATTACAAGTTAGCATGCAATTCGAAACTTATCTTTGAAATTCCTTATTAATATCATAAGAATTAAATTAACATGCATCATCATAAAACCAAATTCACAATTGTTTTTCACATAGACATGAAAACACAATAACCAAACATACACATGAGTTTCATAGACAAAACTACACATAACTACATAAAAACTATTACAAACCAAGAGTAGGGAGTAGATCACACATTTGCAGACACCTTTGAGGGCTTCAAGTCGTGTGAATCCAATGGAATATGGCTCGGTGGTGGCTGGATGAAAGGTGAGGATAATCGGCAGGATTATATGGTGGTGGTGGTGGCTTTTGGTTTGTGTTTTTATGTAGGATCTTTGGCTGAAAATTGGTAGAGCTTTGGCTAGGGTTTTTGCTTTAGAATGTGACAACTTTTCAGAATGAAAAGTGGGTATTTATAGAGGATAGGGAGAGAGGCTGCCGGCAGTCCCTTAAGCCAAAAGGGATTCAGAAAACCTAGTTCATTAAGGTTTTGCAACCTTCCTTTCTTAATCCAATTAGGTTTTCTTTTCTGAATATTTTCTTCAAGGCTTGGGCTTCACATCTTCATGGACTTCTTGTATGGTCTTGGACTTCAATTGATAGGCCTTGATCCATCGAAAATGCCCCATATGCCGGCAGCACATATTGACACTCAATCTGCCAGAATTCGGCAGATTCTCCTAATGTGACTAGGAGAACGTCTTTCTTCAAGTTTTTCTTCAATGCCATGGCCTAGTGTCTTCCTCTTCCCTTAATAAGGCTTGAACCGTCTTCACATATGCATTTGTGCACCATTAGGTCCATCAAAAACAGAAAACACGAAAAGGGGGCAGTAGGTTCCTGGAATCGGCAGATTTGACCTTGATGCAGTAATTCCGGCATATCTCCATCCGTGGAGCTCCGATTGATGCGATTCCAAGTCTCAGATAAACTAGACACATAAAGCCATCTCCCCATAAAACAGTTCGATCAAATTCCTTGTGAGTCGTCGGGAATGATTTTTCGAAGTTGGAACACAGTCCCAGGAAAAATCCTGGAAGCCCCTGGATTGGAATGCTCGGACTGCCGTTTTGCAGCCAACTTTTGGGTGACTTCCCGAACTCCAATTGATCTGAAATTTTAACACAACATTCCTCAGTACATGAATATTAAGTACACCAAATTTCATAGAATTCGGACAAGGATAGATCATATTTTTACTCGTCTCAAAATCGCAAAAAAGACATGTTTTGCACTATTTTCCAGATTTCTTAAACTTAGTCATTTTTCGGATTTTTAACCAACTTTTCGCCAAACTCTACCAAAATGACACTAACTACATTATGACTCTATCTTAGACAAATAAGGGTTAAACAAAGCATAAACGAGGGCATAAACATATAATATCGTCGCACATTGTGCTCCTATCAAGCACGACAACCTCCCGCCAGCTCGGCGCTTCGTCTGTGGATGAAGTTGAGACTCCGACCGCACGGGCGCTGCAGATGTTAGCCAACACCGTGTCAGACTTAAAGGCCCAAATGGAGGCCAACGAGAGAAGAGCCGCGCGGCCGATGGAGGGCGCCCGGTTTAATGAGCGCATGGGCCCTTTCTCGCACCGGGTCATAGAGTCGGGGAGATCTGGCAACCAGAAGTCCCTCAAACTCACCTATTCAGGGTCCGGTTGTCCGTATTAGCACCTGGACAGTTTCCGGTCCCAAACCTACGCCAAGGGATACTCCGATGCAGTGTGCTGCAACATCTTCCAGGAGACTTTGTCTGGAGAAGCGCTCAGCTAGTTCTACGAGCTTCCTGCGAACTCGATCGAGGCATTCGAGCAGTTAGCCGACCGGTTCGTAGGCCGCTTCATTCTCCGAGTCGAGAGAGCCCGAACATCGACCATCCTCTTCAACTGCATACAAGCCCCCGGAGAGGAGCTGAGAACCTTCGTCAACCGCTGGCAGACGGCTACGGCCGGGGTTCGGAACCTGGATAAAGGCATCGCCGAGATGGCGTTTAAGCAGGGGCTCTGAGCGGGTAAGTTTTCCTACGCCGTCCGGGTAGAACTCTCGCAGGGATATGACGAGTTGATGGCTATGGCCATCCGGCATGCTCAGGCCGATCATGAGACCTATGGGCACCACCTACTGAAGAGGAAGCGGGATGAGTAGTAGGAAGACCATCCCCGGGAAGAGAACCCTCCGCCCGGCCAGGAAGCCAAGCCCAGTCAGCGGATCGAGAACCGCACCGCTCGACCCAGCCGGAACGCCAACAGCAGAAACTGGCCACAGCGGCAGCAGAGGCCCTATTCTGATAAACCCTAGAACGAGCACAAGCCGGCGCCGTACCGCCAAGAGCGCCCACTGGCAATCATGCCAGCACCACCGGCCGGTCAAGAAGTTTTCACCGCTCTCACCACTTCCTACGAGGATATTTTACTTGAGAACGGGAGCGTCATTCCCCCACCGCCCAAGAGAAAGTACCCGAAGGGGAAACTTACAACGGCGCAGACGGGCAAGTACTGCTCTTACCATGATGAGGCTACTCATCGAACAAATCAGTGCTGCGCTCTCAAGACAGCGGTGCAGGGTTTGATCGATAACGGCCAGCTCCAGCGGTACGTAGGGGAAAGAAGAACAGACCCCGACCGGGAACATGACCAGGCCTGGTAAACCCGCTAGCTCCGAGCGGTTAGTTTGACATATCTCCGGTTCAACCGTTGTAAAAACAAATATATGTAAACTACTTTTGAGAAAATTTCACCGGCTCTGCCAGTTCAAGTATATTCATAATCAAGCAAGTATACAAGCAGTAACCGTTCCGGAAAGATTACAAGGAGAAGAGCAAGGAAAACCCTAAGGAGCCACGACTCCGCCTTCAGCAGGCAATCCGCCAGCCTCTCCTGCGGTACCCTCGTCGTCGACCTCAGTTCCGGCGTTGACTCTGGCTAGGGGAGACTCGGCACCGTTGGTAGAAGAATCCAAGTCCGAGCGAATCGCTTCTACCGGCTGCCTCTCCACCGCCTCCTGATGGATGTCCGACTGCTCATGGATATCTCCTTCAGCAGCAATCGGCATCAGGGAAGTGTCTAACCATCCCTTCCCCGCCCATTCCGTGTACGCATCCGAGCTGCCCTCTTCCCTGGCCTTCACCAGAAACTCCAGGAACTGATCGGTCTCGCGGTATTTGAGAACGACCCGCTCGTAGAGTTCTGGGTCATCTTCCCCGGTCGCAGCAGCAGAAGCGGCGCGCAGAGCGGCAGCTCCCACTTGGAGCTCGTCCACCTTGGCTTCCAGTTCGGCCCTCTCCTTCTCCAGGCTCCGGTTCTGCTCCTCCAGCTTCTTGGCCCTCTCCTCCGATCTGGCCTTCTCCCGATCCGAGCGGGACTTCTCCACCTCCAGGCGCTGTCGGGCTTCCGATAGAGCAGTTATCTGTCTCTTCAGCTCCGACAGTTCCTCGCTCGCATCCGGTTGGTACAGATTGTACAGCAGCTGCGCAACAACAAAGGCAGTTAGTCAAGCAACAAAAGAAAAACAAGCTACAGGCAGTGTAGTGGTACCATGCGGTACTTACCCGAAGGATGGATTCCTTGCATTTTGACCGGTTCCCGCCCGCCAGGGCTCCAGCAACCCCGGGTCTGTCCAGACCAAGGCCGGCCAAATCCGCCGCCACTTGTTGGACGAGTGCACTATCCGGGCTTCCCCTCGGTGCCTCCGCAGGCGCGGGACTACTCTGCCGGGCAGCAGCAGCAGCCTTCTCTCCGGCGGAGTTAGGTTGAGCACCGCTGGTTATCCTGAACCGTTTGGCCAGGTTCTCCCGTGCCGACCCGCCGGTAAGCGTCACCAGTGCAGAGGAAGGAATGTCCCCGCCTTTCCGTTTCTCTCCCCGGCCTTCCGGAGAAGAAAATTGTGCGCCTACCCGGGCGACACGAGCCACGTGCGGCACAGACACCGACCGGTTGGGGATCCTGTTTACTCCACCGGGAATCCTCACTGGCCCCCCGGTGCTCTTACCCTTTCCAGGCACAGCAAGGCCCGCAGCATAATGGGTCTTCACCCGCCTCAGGAGGTAGGCGCCGTCATCAACATCCATGGCCCTCGGCTCCGAATGAGTCGTGAGCCGGCCGGACTCCTCGTCCACCGACGTCCGCGAGACGGTCTCGCCTTTCTCCTTCAGTTTGTTAAGGAGGTCTTCCCCGTCCATTGAGAGAGTGGTTTCGGGCTTGATGACCGCCCGGGAAGATGCACCTGCAAGAAAAGCGAACAGTTAGCATTTTGCCAGAGCTAGCACAAAGTATCACCGCTAAAGGGCTTCCTACGCACCGGGACCCCGCTCGAGTTGGCAGTATTCCAGCACTTCTCGCCGGATGAAGTTGAAAGAACTCCGTTCCAGATCGTCCCAACATCCGAGTATGGTCGAGATCCTCTCATGCTCCAGATCGGATAACTCGAACGACTGGTCGCCAAGGGGTTGGAAGGCGCCAGGAACCCGGTACATTTTACTCCTCGCCTGCCACCTCCCGCCCACCATCACCACCTTCTTCCTCCAACTGTTGTCTACCCATGTAGACATATTGGTGACGATCGGTGGAGGTTTCCGGGCGTTGAAGGACAGGCAACCCCGGAACCCTTGCTTCCTTGAGTAGGACAACCTATACAAGGACCGGAATTCGTTTACCGTTGGCATGCTCATTCCGGACAAATCATATAGGCAACCGAGGCTCAGTAATCGCCTCCAGTGGAGCCCCGGAAGCTGCGCGGGCGACACTTGCAGCGCACTGAGCATATACTGTGCGAAATTTGGCAGCGGAAGCGAGAGTCCGTGACGGAATTGGTCCTGATGCGCGGCAACCCAGCCTGCCTCCGGGTTACAGGCTGACTCTCCAGGATTCAGGGGCCGCAGCAGAACTTCATCCGGGATACCCCACATTTCCCGGAGCACTGCAATCTCTCCAGGGGTCATGCTACCCTCCGGTTCATCACACACCACAGCATCCTTCCCTCTGCCAATGGTGTAGCTCACGGCCGGAGCATCTGCAAGGCGCACCCCGTGCGGTATTTCAGTCTCCGAGGATTCAGCCCCGGAAGACAAAGACGAAGACGGAGACGAAGCCCTGCTCCCGGAGCAGTCAGCGACTTCGGTCTCGGGGATTCCGAACCGAGCCAGTCCTCCAGCCTCTCCGCATCATCCACGAGGGGACCCCTAGCAGCCGATTCGGAAGCCCGGTCAGAACCTGAAGAAGACATCTTAACCTAGGGGAAGAAAACAAAACCCTAGCGCTCGTCAGCAACAGGCTACAACAACGCCTTCTACGGCCTCTCCCCAAGTTTGCCGCAGAGCAGTTCCGTCAGCGACAGAGATCCCTCCCCCCCGCCGCAAAACAACAAAACCAAAACAAGAACAACACCGGGGCAAAGAAATCAACAAACTTACTGATTAGTATGCTCAACCGAGGACAATCCGCCCTGCGAAAGCAGCGAGCAATGGTAGGAAGAGATTAGGGAGCGCTCGAGAAAACGGATCTCGTGGGGCAAAGGGCTCAGAGTTTTCGCCGGATTTCTCTCTTTCTCTTAGTTTCTCCAAAGCAAGAAGCAACAGCAGAAAGAAGAGCAGAAGAGGCCTTTTTATAGAGGGGACCGGTGCCCTAGGCAATTGAAATCCCTCCAAAAACAAGTAATCAGAGCAACTCAAACGCCTGCGAATCAAGGCCCTTCATCTCAAGACCACCCCCCGATGGCACGTGTCCCAGCATTGGTAATCTGCCCACGCCATCATAACTGGCGGGACTGATGGACTTCCTCCTTAAATGCATGTCAGCCACTTGTCCCACACGCTGGCGACAGGAAGGTAGGAGCGGGAACCGAGGAGTCAGGCCCTCTCACACTTCCCCAGGTTCCACGGTTGCACGCCATCTTCGCTGTATATCTCGAAGACCTCTCACCGGTGGTAATCATCCAACCGCTTCGAGAGCATCCATCCGGGTACGAGCCATCCGCCCAGCACCATGGCAGTTCACGGTTATGATCATTCAACCGGCTGCATGGCTTCTTCGTTGTATATCTTGAAGATCTCTCACCGGTTGTGATTTTCCAACCGCGTCGAGAGCATCTATCCGGGTATGGACCCTCCTTCTAGCACCATCTTCGTTGCATATCACTGGGGGACTCGTCTCGATATGGCATGTCGCTCGGTCGAGGTCCACCCAGCTACATCTCACTTGGGGGACTTGTCTCGATATGGCAGAACGCCCGGTCGAGATCCGCCCACCGGTTACGACGCATCCAACCGGCTCGAGCATATTCCGGGAACAGGATCCACCCGGTACCATGGCATTTCACTAGGGGACTCGTCTCGATATGGCAGGACGCCCGGTCGAGTTCCGCCCGGTACCATGGCTTGACCCCGGTCAGAACATTCGACCGGCATAGGGCTTTATACACTCGGGTGAGTTTACATCTAACCCATGTACGCTTGTCCAGCAGGATAAAAACTCTGCATCGCACCAGCTGCGGCAAACGGGGGGCTGTACGGCGAGCCTTGTCACCTCAACGCCACCCCCCCCCTACCGGGAACAGGATCCACCCGGCCCCATGGCATTTCGCTGGGGGACTCGTCTCGATATGGCAGGACGCCCGGTCGAGTTCCGCCCGGTACCATGGCTTGACCCCGGTCATGAGAACATTCGACCGGCATGGGCTTTATACACCCGGGTGAGTTTACATCTAACCCATGTACTCTTGTCCAACAGGATAAAAACCCTGCATCGCATTGAACCGCGATCAACGTGGGGCTACACGGCGAGCATTGTCACCTCAACGCTACCTCCCTTACCTCAACGCTTATTCAACACAAGCTGAGAAGAACTAGCAAGTGTTCACCGGTGCTTCAAACAGCCCGCAACACCGGGGTAATCTCCCCGCAGCCTAGCAATATGGGACTCGTCTCGATATGGCAGAACGCCCGGTCGAGCTCCCATACTCCTGGACTCGTCTTGATATGGCCAAACGCCCGGTCGAGGTCCAGTACTGAAGTTCACCTGGGACTCGTCTCGATATGGCAGAACGCCCGGTCGAGGTCCCATGAACTTCACCCCGTCCGCTTTGGCAGATCGCCAGGTAGAGGCTCAGTGAACTCCGCTTTGGCAGATCGCCCAGTTGTGACCCAGTGAAGCTCCGCCTCGTACCGAAATTCCATGCACATCTCTTGCATGGCGGATTTCAACGCCCCATTATCATCCCATGCACAAATCTCTTGCATGGCGGATTTCAACGCCCCATTATCATCCCATGCACAAATCTCTTGCATGGCGGATTTCAACGCCCCATTATCATTCCATGCACACATCTGTTGCATGGCATCATGGCATCCTCTCATACACTCTCCGGGTTCCATCCCAGTCCATGCTCATAGCACCACAACACCTGAGCACAGTACTACTTATATTACAAACGTACTTATAAACTATTGCTTCCCATCGGTAACATGTACTCACCTCGGTCACGCCCAATCTTTAACGCGGACTTGGGGGACTGGGCACCGGTAGGTTGGTAACCCTGCGGGTCTGCGGGACAAGAGCAAGACAGATTTAAGTCCCCATTCAAGATTGCACTTGACCGGGAACTTGGGGGACTTGTTGACAGTAGCCGCAGAGAGGCTACAGCAGACCCACAGACCCGCAGCAAGCGTACCAGGGCCTGGCCCAAGGCCCGGGACCGAATCACCAGCACCCGGCCTCGGGGTCCAGCACTCTATCCTGCCTCCAGGGACCCTGGGGCCGGGGGCGCCAGCCTGCCAAAGAGGGCACCAGAATGTACAGACAGAAGGGAACCAGTCCCACATCGAAGGGTGAGGCCAGCCCTCACCCCCAACCACCTATATAAGGGCCTCAACTACCCTCTTTAATAGGTAACTTGTCTCTCTCCCCGCTTACATACGTGCCTTGGTTATATATATTCCAACTATACTAACTTAGGCATCGGAGAGGAGAAGACCGGCCCGCCCGGTATTCCCCTTAGTGAGCAGGATTGCAGGAGATCAAGTTGGATTCATCGTGTATCTACCAGGCCCCCGGGTTTAGGCAAAAACAACGCGCATCCGCCCAGACTTGAACAACCTTCGGTTTCGATTTCGTCTATTGCTCCAGCGACGCAGCCGAGCCCAGCGCCGCCCTAAATTTGGCCGCCCCAAGCCCATCGAGCCATGCCCACTCTGGAGACGACCCCGACGACCCATGGAGGCAGTCGTCCAGCTCCGAGACGAAAACGTCTGCCCGCTCGACGACGCCCCACCGTCGTCCTCCGCCGTTCCATCCTCACGGAAGCAGCTCTAGCCCTGCGATTCGACCAGGATTTGCTCGACCAGGTTCGGCTAAACCCGGATCACTTTTGATCCGACCCAAAATGGTAACTAGTTTTTACCTCAGTTAAAAAAAGTTTTTACCCTACGGGTTAAAACAGTTACTGCAGTATTTCTTTATTAGTTTTACTGCCCTGTATATGGTGAATATGACTAACCATATACTTGTTCTTTTCCATGAAATTTATTGCACGACACATCCCGATGGAATTGCGAGAATTATTTGTTGCACGTACATGGAAGAACATCTCAAATTTGCACAAGGATCAGAATCGAGTCCTCCAGTACAATTTATATTTCTACGCAGTTCATTTGGCGAACTAGCAAGTATGATTTTATAAAAGTTCATGTTTTTCGCAATTTCAATTATTTGAACTTGTGTACATGTGTTGGAACTTATGTGGTTTTCAGGACGATACAAAGGGGCCCCACCCACCCCAGTGTATCATGCCGCACCAGTCCTCCACAACGAACACCACGAGGTTGTCACTCACTCCAGAAGACCAAACCAACACAACTCCCCACCTGAAGGGCACAAAGAAACTCACTGAGTACAAGAAATAATCTCAAAGAGAGAATTCCTAGGCCCTGAGATCCTCGCCGGCTCCATGACGAGGACTTAGCATCGCCGATGCTAGTTGAAGTCCCCGCACCATCGTTGCCGCACCATAATTCACCACTCGACTACACAGCCATAAAGAAGCTTCAATTCCAACAAAACTAGAGAAAAGCAATTGGACGTTTGTCTCTGCAAATTGAGGAAGCCATAGGACTCAAACTCATCAACACCCGTCCGACAGGCTCACAACGACGACGAGGAAAGCCTCACTAACGAGGAGCACCGCCGGACGAGAGGACTACGACAAATCTGCTATACAACCCTTTTGTCTTAGAGAGAGCGTCTAGGGTTTTTTTCCTCTCTCGAAACTTTGAATCATACTAACTGTTGACAGTAGCCATAAGAGATGCTACCCAGCCCCCCAGACCCGCAGCAAGGGCTCCTGGACCCGGCCCAAGGCCCGAAAGTTCAGCACCAGCACCTGGTCCGGCACCCGGGCGGACTTTACTGGCGAGCGGGACCCGGGGACAGGGGACAGGGGACAACAGCTCCCCAAGTAAGGGCCGAAACAGTCCAGTAGTATATACAGAAGGGGGCCAGCCCTCACGCCCGACAGCCTATATATGAGTCCCAACTACCCTCATTAATAGGTAATCAATAGTTCAACTACTTAATCCCGCTTAAGTTATCAATTTATCCCAACTATACTGACTTAGGCATCGGAGAGGAATAGACCGGCCCCGCCCGGTATTCCCTTAGTTAGCAGGATTAGCAGGAAGGAATCACACCAAGATCCACCGGTCTGTGTGAGTTTACGGATTCTGACAGAAACAATTGGCGCCGCTTGTGGGAAGAGTTCAAAAATTTTGTGTTGTCCTACTAGCAGGAAGGGTATCTCTCAGCCCGGAACCCCCCCCCCCCCCCTAAAGGGTTACGAAGTAACTATGTCCGGAAGTACAGGAGACAAGAGGGGAATAAATCCAAAAGACCAGTGGGTTCTGGAGCCGGTGCTAGTCCAAATCCCGAGGTCGAGGTAGGAGTAGCCCGCTGGGGGTGGCAGTCAGAACGCTGTTACCAACCGTGATCCGGGCGGTATGTCCGGTGAACGCGACAGAGATCTACGCGGGTAGGGCCCGGCGGACGATCGCCAAGTCTTGGGCCTGGAACCCGCACTGACGTCCCCCGCGACCCCAAACAGAAGGGAAGATCGGCTGCCCAGCAGCGACAGCCCGAACGATTTCTCCAGTCCCGGCACATACGATATGGCGGGAGAGATAGAAGAGATGCGAGCGGAAGTAAACCGCTTGCGGGCAGAGAGCGACCGAGACAGGGCAGAAGCCACCACCAGGTATCAAGACATGGAAGCGGTTAATGCCGCACTGGTGGTTGCCTTGGAAAGAGGCCAGCAGCGCAATGCCGCTCTGGCAAAATCATTCGTCTCACACACAAAAGAGCCTCCCCACCAGGAAGTGGGCCAGTCATCGAGAGGGAAGAAGGACACCGGCGTGGCGGGAGACGTGTTCCCGGCGGACACGGTGCCACCAAAGATCGTCCCAGCCCCTCGGAGGAGCAGCGGCTCATTCGAGGAAGATACCATCAACTCGACCGCACGGGCACTGCAGATACTATCTGACTGGGTGTCAGATATGAAGGCCCAGATGGAGGCCAATGAGAGAAAGGCTGCAAGACCGCTGGAGAGCACACGATTCAACGAGCGGGCCGGAACCTTCTCTCTCTGGGTTCTGGAATCCGGAAGATCCGACACCCAAAAGTCGCTAAAGCTGACATACTTCGGGGCCAGCTGCCCATACCACACCTGGACAGCTTCCGGTCCCAAACGTGTGCTAAGGGCTACTCCGACGCCGTTTGCTGCAACATATTCCAGGAGACCCTATCCGGAGAGGCGTTCAGCTGGTTTTACGAACTACCGGCGAACTCTATAGAGGCATTCGAGCAACTGACCGATAGATTCGTTGGCCAGTTCATATTAAGGGTCGAAGGGGCCCGAACCTCGACAGTCCTCTTTAACTGCAGGCAGGCAGACGGCGACGGGCTGAGAGCTTTTGTTAACCGATGGCAAACGGCCACCGCCGGGGTCAGCGACTTGGACAAAAGGATTGCCGAATCAGCTTTCAAGCAACGTCTCCGGCCCGGAAAGTTCTCGTACGCTGTGCGGGTGGAGATCCCGCAGGGTTACGACGAACTGATGGCGATGGCTATCAGACATGCTCAAGTAGACCACGAAACTTACGGGAGCCGTCAACACAAGAGAAGGCAGGAAGAGCCCGAACCCGCCTGACAGTAAGCCATAAACTGGCAGCAGGGCCGAGACCGAGGAGCCTCGACCGACAAAAGACCAAGAGGTTGGGGGAACCAGCAGCGCCGGAGGGACTATGTCGACATTCCCCAACGAGCAGGGAACCTCCCATCCTACCAGCAGCAAACCCGCCCCCTAGCGGTCATGTCAGCAGGACGGCAAGAGGTATTCTCTACTTTGACCTCTTCCTACGAGGATATCCTGTACGAGAACGGGAATGACATCCCTCCGCCGCCAAAGAGAAAGCACCCGAAGGGGAACCTGACCAGGGCCCAGACCGGTAGGTACTGCTCCTACCACAATGAAGCCACGCACATGACAAATGATTGTCTCACCCTAAGAACGACGATAGAGGGACTGCTCCGCCGCGGCAAACTGCAGCAGTATCAAGGATAACCCGGCACCAAAGGACTACGCGAAACCGCGCCTTCTACCCCGGGAAAACTCTTCCCGTGTAACTGGGCGTAATCTTAAACGAGTGTAATTTCACAAATCTACTCAAACTTTGTTTCAACTAAGTACAATGGTAAATCGTTGGCAACCAGGTCAAAAGAGCAAATTGAAACAGGCGTAACACAGGCTCAGGCAAAATCTCCGTTCATTCAAACTCATGACAATGTTTACAGGGGCCTACGCCACCGCCGTGCAACTGGTGGGAGGGTGAAAAAAAAAAGAAGAAGAAGAGGGAATTGTACAAAGTAGGGAGCCTGTTATGGCACTCCCGCCTGCTCCCCCTCTTCAGTAGCCGCTCCTTCAGCATCCGCTCCTTCGGCAGGCGGGTTATCACCCGCTACGTCCCCCTCGAGCCAGGCCGGCTCGCTCTCTCTCTCCAACTCCAGTTCTGGTAGCTTTGAGGTGTCGAGATAGCCCTTAGCCTTCCAGTCGTCAAAGGCATCGGCTATCCCCGCCTCCCGGGTCCGTCCCAGCAGATCAAGAAGCTCATCGCTTTCCTGATACTTCTTGACTGCTCGCTAGTACAGCTCCGGGTCTTTTTCATCGACCGCCCCGCTGGCAGATACGGATACCGTCGCCACCTCCCGCTGGAGCTCCTCGACCTTGGTCTCCAGCTCGACCCTCTCCTCCTCCAGGCCCTTCTTCTCCTTTTCAAGAGCCTCGACCTGGGCCTCCAACTTGGCCACCTATTTATAGGCCCTCTCCTCCAACCGGGCCTTCTCCCGTTGGAGCTTGAATTTCTCCAACTCTAAGAGGTCCCGGGCGCTTGTCAACGCTGCCACCTGCTTCTTCAGCTCCGGCAACTCTTCACTTGCTTCCGACTGATACAAGTGGTACAACAGCTACAGTTTAACAGACATCAGTTAGAAAGCAACAAAGCACGAAATAATGTTGAACGGATACCAGTGGCAAACTATCCTTACCTGGAGGGCCATCTCCTTGGTTTTCAGCCGGTGCTCCTCCGGTCGCCCTCCCGGAGCCCCAATCTTCTCCAGCTCCATTCCCTTCACATCCATGAGTCGTCCGAGCAACTATGCTCCGGGCCCGGCCCCGCAGTAGGAGTCTTCTCCACCCCTGATGCTTCTGTGCCGGTAGCAGCAGAGCTAGCGGCCACAGGAACATCGCCTTGGGCGGTAGTGGTGCCACCACGTGTCAGCTTCAGCCGCTTGGCCAAACTCTTACCAATCGACCGGCCGGTGAAGGTAACAAGCGCGGAGGTCGGCATCTCCTGAGACCTCTTCCTCCTCTCACCCAGATCAACCTGTAAAGAAGAAGATTGGGCGGCAGACAGTAGGGACATGGTGACAGTTGGCACCGGCCCCAACCGGTATGGAATCCTTGCAGCACCACCCGGGGGCTTGGACGGCCCACGAACAGTCTTCCCCGATCTTGAGCCGCCTGTGGTCCTGTAGCGTGAGTCTTTACACGCTTTAAGATGTAGTCCTCGTCCGCAACATCCAGCGAAACGGGTTTATCATGCACGGTTAACTCCCCGGTTCCCCGGTCAACCGTGGACCACACGGCGGCTTCTCCCTTCTCTTTCAGCTTCGAGACAAGCTCCTAATTGTCCATCGACATCGTTTCGTGGGCTTTAATGGCCGTTCGGGAAGATACACCTGCAGAACATAAGGCAAAGAGGTTAGACAACACCAATTCACTCAACGGAGTCAGAGACAGTCAACCTACATTCTACAACCCACCGGGATTCCCCCCCAGGTTACACAGTTCTAGCACCTCCCGCCGGATGAAATTGTACGAACTTCGCTCCAAGTCCGACCAGCACCCAAATACCCGGGCGATCCTATCCCTCTCCAGGTCCGACAACTGATACGATTGATCGCCGATCGGCTGAAAGGCCCCGGGAACCCTGTAAGTCCTACTGCTCTTCTGCCAGCCCCCCCCCACATCACCACCTTCTTCCTCCAATTATTGTTGAGCCAGGAGGGCAAGCAGGTTATCACCGGCTAAAAGTCCCGAGCGGAAAAGCTGACACACCCCCGGACCTTCCTCTTCTTCGAATACGTCAACCGGTACAAGGCTCGAAACTCGTTTACCGTTGGGCAACTCATATCACTCAGCCAATAGAGACAGCCTAGGCTCAGTAGCTGCCTCCACTGGTTCCCGAGAAGCTGTGTCGGTGATATCCTGATGGCACTAAGCATGTATTGCACAAAGTCGAGCAGCGGTAGTGATAACCCATGCCGGAATTGGTCTTCGTGCACAGCAACCCAACTCTCCTCCGGGTTGCAGGCCGACTCTCCGGCATACAGAGGCCGCAGATCTACCTCTCCGGGAATATTCCACCTAGCCCGAAAAGCAACAATCTCCCCGGGAGATAAAGTGCCCTCCGGCTCATCACAACTTATGGTCCTATCCCCGTCAACAAGCATATAGTGCGTGGTGCCTGCTGGCTGAGGAGGGTCCAAGGACACTCCATAGGGAGCATCCTTCTATCTTAGAGACCCGGACGTCGACGCCTCACCGGTCGAACGAGCGATGGCTTCTGGCCCCGAGGACGAGGAGGCAAGCTAGTCCTCCATCCTCTCTTGGTCATCCGTCACCGGTCGCCTGGCGGCCGATTTGGAGGCCTCACGGGAACTTCCAGAATCCATGTGACCTAGGGGAAAGAAAAAAAAACCCTATGACCGGTCAGCAATACAACCTAAACAACGACTGCGGCGCAGCGCGAAGCATGTGACGCCTCGGCACAGCCCCGCAGCAACCACTGGGCTTGTCAGCCAAAAAATCTCAGGTCTTGCAGAGATTCGGTCCCAGCGGGGTCCCATCCAAATGGCAAACAATAATACAATCAGGTGTTGTTGACAGTAGCCACAGAGGGGCTACAACAGGCCCACAGACCCGCAGCCAGTGTCCCCGGGGCCGGCCCAGGGCCCGGGACCGGATCGTCAGCACCCGAACCCGGGGTCCAGCAGTCTACCTTACGACCAGGGGCCCGGGGACCGGGGGCGCCAGCCTGCCAAAGAGGTGACCAGAGCTGCCCTTTGGTGTGCAAACAGAAGGAAACCAGTCCCACATCGAAGAGTGAGGCCAGACCTCACGCTCGGCCACCTATATAAGGGCCTCAGCTACCCTCATTAATAGGTAACTGATCTCTCCACCTGCTTATAATACGTGCTTAAGTTATCTATTCATCCCAACTGTACTAACTTATGTATCGGAGAGGAGAAGACCGGCCCGCCCGGTATTCCCCTTAGTAACCAGGTTTACAGGAGATCACGCTTGGATTCATCTGTCTCTACCAGGCCTACGGGTTTTAGGTACGAACAATTGGGGTCGTCTGTGGGAACTTGGATAAAAAACCACGTAAGCATTATCAATGGCAGAAAGCTCAGGGGCAGGCCAGGAAAGAAATGCCACCGAGGAGCAGCGTGTTGCACCAGGGCAAGCGCTCATCTCCACCCCGGTCGTCGCGCGAGAGCAGCGCAGCGACGAGGACAACCAGGAAGACGGGAGATGTGGGAGGCCGACCGGCACGCTGGGGCCATACCATGATAGCTCGCACGGGAAAGGCCCAGCGAAGGATGACCAGCCACCGCACTGGGGCTTTTCGCTGACGTTCTCGGATGATCCGAGCGACAGGGAGGAGAGCCCGCTCGGTGGCAGTGACCGGGACACCACGTACAGCCCCAACCGGTACGATATGGCGGGGGAAATACGGGCAATGGCAGCCGAAGTCGGTCGCCTGCGCGAGGAGGGCGACCGGGATAGAGCAAAATCCAATGTCCGGTATGAGGAAATGGAGGCGGTGAACGCTGCCCTGGTAGCCGCCCTGGAGAGAGGACAGCAGCGCAACGACGCTATGACCAGGGGCACATGCACCCACGCCAGGCCGATCTCAGCGGTTCGAAGCCGGACAGTCATCGGGCGGAAGGCCCAGCGACCCCGAGCGAGCGGAGTCCCCGCCCGGCACTGTCCCACCAAAGAACACGCCGACACCCCGGCAACCACACGCTTCATTCGAGGATGAATTCATGACCCCGACTGCACGGGCATTGCAAATACTCACCGACACTGTGTCGGATCTTAAGGCCCAAATGGAGGCCAGCGAGAGAAGGGCGGCGCGGCAGATGGAAGGCGCGCGATTCAACGAGAGCATGGGCCCTTTCTCGTACCGGGTTCTGGAGTCTGGGAGGTCTGGTAACCAGAAATCCCTGAAGCTCACGTACTCAGGATCCGGCTGCCCGTACCAGCATCTGGACAGTTTCCGATCCCAGACGTGCGCCAAGGGCTATTCCGATGCAGTATGCTGCAACATTTTCCAGGAAACCCTATCTGGAGAGGCGCTCAGCTGGTTTTATGAGCTTCCGGCAAACTCCATCGAGGCATTCGAGCAGCTGGCCAACCGGTTCGTAGGCCGTTTCATCCTCCGGGTCGAGAGAGCCCGGACATCGACCATCCTCTTCAACTGCATGCAGGCACCTGGCGAGGAGCTGAGGACGTTTGTCAACCGCTAGCAGACGGCGACGGCCGGGGTTCGGAACCTCGACAAGGGTATCGCCGAGATGGCGTTCAAACAAGGGCTCCGGCCAGGAAAATTTTCCTACGCCGTACGGGTGGAACTCCTGCAGGGGTATGACAAGCTAATGGCGATGGCCACCAGACATGCTCAGGCCGACCATGAAACGTACGGACAGCACCTGCTGAAAAGAAAGCAGGACGAGCAGCAAGAGGATCACCCCCGGGAGGAGCACCCCCTCCCGCCCAGGAAGACAAGGCCAGCCAGCGGAGCGAGAACCGGGGTACCTGACCGAGCCGACCCAGCAGAAATTGGGGGCAACGGCAGCAGAGGCCCTATTATGACAAACCCTAGGGCGAGCACAAGCCGACGCAGTACCGGTAAGAACGCCCCCTGGAAATCATGCCAGCAGAACGTCAAGAGGTCTTCACCACCCTAACCTCTTCATACGAGGACATCTTGCACGAGAACGGGAACATCATTCCCCCACCGCCCAGGAGAAAGTACCCAAATGGGAAGTTTACCCCGGAGCAAACGGGCAAATACTGCTTCTATCACGATGAAGCTACTCATCGGACGAACAAGTGCTTCGCTCTCAAGGCAGCGGTGGAGGGCCTGATTAGCAATGGCCAGCTCTAGTGGTATAAAGAAAAAAGCAAAGCAGATCCCGACCGGGAGCAGGGCCAGGGCTGGTAGGCACGCCCAAACCTCAAAGCGGTTAGTTTGGCATATTATCGGTTCAACCGCTGTAACATCACTACAACACAAGTTGTGATTTTCGACAACCGATTTGGTCGGAAATAACACCAATTTCGTCGAAAAAAAAAGTTCCGACGAGATATCCGTCGTCGGAAACCGTCGGTAATACCCCCGTCGGAAATAATACGTTTCCGACCAACCATCGGAAATACTTTGTCTTTTCCAACGAACAATTTCGTCGGATTTTGGTTGGAATTGTTTAACTTGTTATGACAAAATTAACTCGTCGGTATTTTCTCGGAAATAATTTCAATTCCGACGAACTAGTTCCGACCATAGTTCGGTCGAAATTGTATTTCCGACAAGTTAATATCGACCAATTTTTTTATCGGAATACTTTCTCCGACGAATCATTTTCGACGGCAATCGTTGTAGGAAACCCTTTCCGACTGACTCATTTTCATCCAATACTGTCGTCGGAGTAAAGTTTTTGAGAAAATTTAAATTTCCTGTTTTTTTATTTACTATTTTCATTGACTCGGCATGTGGGAATTACCATGCAATTATATTCAATTTTAATAATTCTTATTTTCTCACAAAATGAGTAATTTTCCAGAGCATGAAGAACTTCTTATAAGAGGAAAAAGAACATGAAGAACTAAAGAAATTCATATTGAATATTAACTTGAATTCAAGTGCATAGCCTCAGTACATGTGAAAAAACCAACATCCATAATATATAGTCGAAATAGTGCGAGATAAAATACTAAAACGAGAATAAGAAAATAGTTTAATTGTTTAGAGGCTATATTGCCTCATCTAGATAGATAGATATTGTTTCTTCAAAGTCCTAATAAGTAGCAGCTACCAATTACCAACTATGGATCAATGTCCACGTGCTTCAGCATCTCCATCAGTAGCTTTTGTGATCGTTGCAGTTGCAATTGCAATTGCAGGTGACATTGGAGAAGCAGACTGTAACACATAAGTATTAATAATAAGTATTCACAACAACAAACATAAAAATAAGTTACACATAATAAGTATAGGCATTAGAAAACACGGCAACACAGACAAACTAGTAAAATGCTTTACAGAGTCCAAGCAATTCCCAACAGTTTTGGAATTTCCCATCATAGTCTAATTAGGGAGAGAACATAGCATAGAGATTGACATACTATTTGGAACAGATGAATGCTCTAAGATATCAAAACGTTTGACCATCACAAAAACATAAAGATGAACAGAAGATAAAGAGTTTTACTTTAAATATGGTAATTAAAATACTAATTAAGCACCTATGCCACACAAAACTTAGCTTACAGCATGTTATTGATAGAATAGTATGATAGCTCTGCCGATGCTCTAAAAGTCATGGCAGACAAATACAACATTTTGTTGATAAGTCATGGCAAGACACCTATAAGATCTCTAGTTACTTTTAGTCACATTCAAACTTTAACTATTCAAATGTTATCAACAAATTATCACACAATCAACCACGGACACAATCAGTACGTCCTATGATTACAGTTTACTTTTACTTCTAATGTTATCAACCACGGACACAGATTATCACACAATCAAATCACAAATTCCAAAACTGTCCCTGTATTGGCAAATTCTGATATATAAACAAGAGGGATATTGTACTAAAATACAACAGAAAAGAATATAACGATAGATGTGAAACAAAGATACGAGTATATACTTCAATATCCAACTCTATACAGATACAATTTCAGTTTATAGGGTGAATTAGACACCCAAACTTCCCTTAAGTCGAGTAGAAACACTTGCCTTAGTTTCACAAAATTCCAATTACAGAGTATATGATCATATCTAAAAATAATTAACGAAGCAAACAAATTGGGAAACCGGGATTGAGCCTACCAGTTCAACCCAAAAGCTCCCATTCCCGAAGATTGGTTTGGTTTTTTAAGAATTCGATTTAAACCCAATAAAATTTTCAAAACCTAATTGAAATCATCCCAAACTAACCACAAAGAGAAGCGCTACAAAACCTATTTCAAGTTTGTAAGAGAAGTCAAAATTAGGTCACCTGGTGCGAATTGGTCTCTGCTTGTTTGTTGCGGTCGCGGTGGTGAGGGCTGTTCCACTCCGCTCCCAATCTAACGGAATCAAACGACGACTCCTGCGGTTATTATACGCTTATTTTCTCTGGTACCACTTATCCAATTGTTGAGTTTTGGCAAAAAGATCACTTGATGATCATCTGCATTTAAACATACAGTCCTTAAATTTTAACAACTGCTTAATTGAAAAAACTGGCTTGCGTACCTTAAGAGCAAGTTACAGCATAACAATTACTAGAGTGGGGGGACCTATTCTAAAACAAGCATAACTAAAAAGGAACACACTCATGGAAGACATAACTAAAATCAAAATCCTTGTTGACCTATAGCTTACGCAATTGCTAGTTTGCAATGTCGAGTTGCGTCATAGAGAAACTTAAGTTTATTGACAAGTGTGAGGCTTAAATATACATCAAAATCATTCCAATTACACAAACCCTCCAAAATCGATATCTTCCATCGTCAGGATGGTGTATAACTTCAAAATATATACTTAATCCACCATTACGAAATGCCACTCAACCCCTACCCTACCTGAAAATCTATGTAATGCAACCAGATCTAAAACATTCGCAGCAAAAAGCTTCGAAAACGCAATGCACAGACTAATATTGCCCATTCAAAATCTACATGATTCAACAGAAAATCGAAATTAGTGATTGAAACTCTGCTATTCCTCGTTTCTAGATTCTCAATCACAACTTCTAGAGCATACTCCAATAACTGAACCGCAAATTCAAACAATCCGATGCGAAATTCTACCTAAACTGATATAAATTCAAGTAAAGGAAGTAGAAACGGGATCGGAAACTTACGTCACGGAACTGGAGGAGGCCGAGTTCGCCGAGATAGGAAATGGTGCGGTGAGCGGACTCGACGGGGATGATGAGCTGGACGAAGGTCATCTTCTAGGAGCGCATCAGATCCATGGAGGGCAACTTGTCCAGGAACTTGTCCATTTTGTTATATACCGAACCGGAGAACCGCTCCGGCGATTTGGATCTGAGAGCTCTCTTCTCAGATCTGAAACAGAGAGAAAGAGAGAGTGTGCTCCTTTTTTTTTTTGGTCAGGGGATTGTTTCCGTTTCGGGTTTTTGCTTAGTTTTGTACCCAACTGCCATTAGAATCGGAGAATTCGCGTCACTTTCCCAAGGCTCGATCGAACTTGCTTCGAATATTATTATTATTACAAGGGACTCCACGACAGTAGCTTCACATTCCATTTACTTTGATTCGGGCCTCGTGCTACTATAAGAGACTTCGACCTTGTATTCTGCTTCTCTCGTATTAATGGGTTTAATGAACTTTCATATTTTGGGCTGAAAAAAATTATCAAAGACATGATGGAACAACAACTGATCGGCTTCATCACTAATAGATAAAAAAAAAAAAAAAAAAATTGAGTAAATCATTAGGTACATATCTCCCCGAAAAAATGCATAGTAGTGAAAATTTGTAACTGTATGCATGGTTAGGTACTTGTTACTTGGTATTCTATATACTGCATGTGTAATCTATAAGTACTAGCCTCGTGTTCGTGTGATGCACGTATGTTGTGTGTTGTTGGTCAATGAAATTTTTGTTTTTTTTCTGGATTATGTCTTTTATTCCGTGCTAATCCTTTTATGTTATTTCTTGTAATATAAATGGTAAATTAGGTAAAACACAATTTGATAAAGTTTTTAAGCGCTTGGCTTTCTAATAGTAGAGATTTCGCTGAGGAAGTTAAATTCCAAAAAAGCCTACAACCAACATAGATCATTCCCTCGATCAACACCAATAAAAAAAAGATGAATACAATTATAAAAAGGAAATCGGGTTAATTAATATGATAGAAATCATGTCATTATGCCTTATTTTATTTCCGACGACTTTCCGACAGAATAAAATTATGTCGGAAATAAAAATTATTTCCGACCACATTCTAAGTATTTCCGATACCTCAAACGCCCGTCGGAAATAATAATTATATTTCCGACGGATTTCTGACGGCCAAATGTTTTCGGTCAGAAATAGTGTTATTTCCAACCAAAAATGGATGTCGTTGGAAAAACTTAGTCGGAAAAGGGCATATGTGTTGTAGTGCATCATGATATGTATGCCAACTATTTTGAGAAAATCTCCACCGGTTCCACCAGTACAAATGTATTTATATCCAAGGAGTAATACAAACAAAAACCGTTCCAGCGGGTTTACAAAAAAGAAGAGCAAAGCAAAAATCTTAAGGAGCCGCGCTTCCCCCCTCAGCGGGCATTGCACCGGCTTCTCCAGATGAAGCCGCAGCACCTTCTCCAGCAGTTTGAGGCCCGCCTTTACCTTCCGGTTGCTCCTCGCCTACCGACTGCTCATGGATATCCGACTGCTCATGGATATTCTCATCAGCTCCGGCCTTCGGCATTCGGGCGGTATCCAGGTACTCCTTCTCTTCCCACTCCACGTAGGCATCTGCGATGCCCGATTCCCTGGCTTTCTCCAGGAACTTAAGGAACTGATCGCTCTCATGATATCTGAGGACAACCTGCTGGTAAAGCTCCGGGTCCTCTTCTCCAGCCGCAGCAGCAGTGGCGGCGCGCACAGCGGCAGCTCCCACCTAGAGCTCATCCACTTTGGCCTCCAGCTCGGCCCTCTCCTCTTCAGCCAGCTCCTTCTCCTCCTCGAGGCTCCGGACCCGCTCTTCCAGCTTGGCCACCTGCTTCTTGGCCCTCTCCTCCAGTCTGACCTTCTCCCGCTCCAGTCTGGACTTCTCTGCTTCCAGACGCTCTCGGGCTTCTGTCAGAACGGCCACCTGCCTCATCAGCTCCGGCAGCTCCTCGCTCGGATCCGGCTGGTACAGATTGTACAACAACTACACAACAACAGGGAGCCAATAACTCTAGGAAAAGGAAAAGGGAAGCAATGCTGCTGATTCTAGGAAAAGAGTTCCTGGCTCAACTAGGGAAGCTTGCAGCTGAGCTTGTAGACTATTATCCATCAAAGAATGAGCCGAGTCCATCAAAAATTCTACGCAGCCATGATCCATGAAGAAATCAGGCAGCAGAAGAGTCCTAGAGGAACCAAGAAAGGAAGGAAACCAAAACCGGAAGCAAGAAGGATTCCTTGCCGATTCAGAGAAGAAATCTGCTGCCGATTCTTGCTCCCCTCCTCTCTATATAAAGGCACAGTTCCAATGCAGAAAAATTATCACATCCCGAAGCAAAAATCAAGCTTTAAGCTCTACCAAAATTCAGCCTTAATTCCTACATAGAATAGCAAGCCAAAACCATCACCACCACCTCCATAAAATTCTTGCCGTATCCGTGCCCTATTCAGCCATCATCCAAACCTCTCCACCACGTTTTGAAGCTCCTCCAAGGTGTCTGAAAAGTGTGATTTACCCCATCTCTTTTCTCTTCTCTTGGCTTGTAATAGTTTTATGTAGTTATGCAACGTTTTGTCTATAAAACTTGTGTGTATTTTTGGTTATTGTTTGCATGTCTATGTGTAGAACAATTGCGAGTTTGGTTTTATAAAATACATGTTCAATTCGTGCTTGATATGTTTATAAGGTTTTCAAGATTTAAGTTTCGAATTGCATGCTAAAATTATAAGGAAAATATGTAACATGATAGTAAGTCTAGGGTCGGCAAACATATTAACTTAGTTTTAAAGTTGTTCTTGGTTTATTCTTTAAGCTCGTGTGCAATAAATGTTGATGCCCTATACAATTGTAATGTATTGTGGGTGTCAATCTCATATGCCGAAATAAATATAGGTTAAGTAGAACGTGTCGTTGTCTTGATTTGTGTTGTTTCTTAGGGATAGAGTAGTTTAAAGAATTTACATGTCGATGTATGATGGGTGACGCCATATGTGCTAACATGTCTCCAACTAAAAAGACTTTCGTGCTAAATTAATTCTCATGTTTGTTTTCGACGATAAGAGTTCTCAAATATGGTTAGTATAACTTTAGGGTTAGGCTATAGGATAATCTTAAAGTACTTGTGAAGTCTTAAATCGATTAGTGAACCAATAAGGAACTAATTAGGTTGGAACTAAGTCAAATCTAGAACATTTTAATGTTGTTGCCGAGTCCTCTACTTGTCTAAATTGTTATGTGTTTTGATTGCTTATGTGCTATGCTTTGTGTGAAAGGATGATGATCACTTGTATATAGTAATTTAGGTTTTAAATTCGTGTCTTAGGTGTTTAGGGCAGTAGGTCTGTACTGTATACGCTTTGTAATCCGATTGCCCTTCTTAATCCCCAGATAGAACGATCTTTACTTATCATATGCTACTAACGTTTCTTGTAGGGTAATAATTGCTTGTGATGTAATCCCGGTTATGGTACTCGTCACTCGACGAGGCAGTAAAAGATAAACAACAAGAAGCATTTGTATCGGATCAAGATGGCCATAAAAATGGTGTACTGTATACTGGACTATTAATTTGATGATGACTTTGAATTGGGAGGCCAGGTGAGTGTACTGTATACCTTAATATTCAGGCTTTTTTTCATTGACTACAAAGCGCATTCTGAAAGAGACCTAGTGGCTCCCAGAAAATGAAGTCTGCAAATTAAGCGCCAAAGCTTGAGAAGGTTGAAGAAAGAGTGATGTTCAGAAACAGATTAAGTTTCTTTAAGTGGCCGGAGCTTTAGTTTGACTGACACTTTGGATGCTAGCTAGTAGCTTTATCAAAATATACAACTCTAAAAAAGATGTGTTTCTGATCAAATAGCCGCTACCAATATATTCTTTTCTTTCATAATACTTCTTATTTATCTGAAAACAATATTCTTCTCAACTCTCTGAAGTAAAAGCAAACTGTTATACAGAATATTCAAGGATTAATCCATAAGATCAGATCATACACAATATGAAAGTATATTCAATCAATGTCAGTTACATTACAATTTTGTTTATCTAGTGACAACAAGACAGCTAGAGACACTATCAGAGGATCCTATAAGTTTCTCAATGCCTAGCTCAAACCTCTACGATGACCTGCGGCATCTGTTTCAAGAGTCGCTCTTTTTCACATGCTTGCTTAAGCAGTTCCCTTTGCTCTATGTACTCATATAACTCATCTCTCCGTCCCTTCTCATTTGCCCAATCGACACCGCGCTGCAGCCTCACCAACTCTCTCCTAATCCAGTGCTTGGTTATATATTCATGCAGCTCTCTTGCCTTGTGTTCGAGATCAAAAACAGTAGGCCTTCTTAGCAAGTGACAGTTTGCCACATCTTTTCGCAAATCCTCGCATTCCTCCTCGGTGAAGTCACAATCTGAAAGCTGAGAAACAGGAATGTCTCTTTCCACATATGGGTTAGTCTCGACTCTCACAAAGCTTCCAACCACTTTGCTTTCCCAACAATCAGGCTGCTTCTTCATTATCTCCTCCACCAAGCTCTTTTTCAAATAGACAAGCTTGATGTTATCAACAACTAAAGATGCATAATAACTCTTTTTCCAAATATTGCTAGGATGATTGATAGGCACGTTTGTTGAGCTCATTATATCCTCATCTTCTGATTCGACCTCTTCCGAGTCATCATCACTTTTGCTATCGTCTTCCGATGAGCTCTCTTGATCTTCAACCAGAACAAGTTCCATACAGCTTTGCAAATACCCTTTTTATTGCCTATAACCAGTGGAAACTCATAAGCACTACTAACACGGCAGTTTCCACACAACACTTTTGCACAACTGAAGCAAGAAAGCTTTACTGGGGTTCTTGTATCGCACACCGAACAAGATTGCCTGCTTCGAGTCAATAGCTTTACGCCGTATGTGATGGGTCTTGCCTTCCCTACACATCCAGGATGGTGAGCTTTTAGGTATTTCTGGTAGTCAAACATGGTTAAAACTTTGCTAAAGAAAAAAGGGTGATCGAGAAAAGGAAACTTGGGTTTGGGGATGCAAGATTGCTTAGGTTTCAGAGGAGAACTTTGAGAAGGCAACAAGTTTTTCTCTTGGTGAGTAGTGAAATGTCATGGCTAGCTCTAGTCTCTATTTATATTTTATAGCCAAACAAATGTGGCATTTCCGAATGAGATTTGGATTCCTTTCCTACTAAGGATTGGCATCCAAAGTTTCTAATTCATTTCCTTGCCTCCTAGAAAAAAAAAAAAGGAAATCGAAACGAGGCCAGCTAAATATCTACTGTATCCCAGATTAATCAGGAAGGTCATTTGAAAATAAAACATGAAAAATAAGAAAATTCGATCCGGGACCCAAAATCAACGGCTGTCTATATTACACGTGTCATACAAATAATTGACCACATACTTGTGAGCACCTGATTTCACCCCATTCTGCCGCTTCAATTTTTTGCGGAGTCAAAAATACCCTCAAACCAAAGCCTGAAAAATATAACTCGGTAAGGACATTTCGGTCTGAGGAAAATTTCTCTCTTCCCTCCTCGCTCTTTTGTTCAAATTGACGGTCAACAATTTTTTTACTACACTTTCTCACTTTCTCAGACGGAGACGATGAATAGTTACGAGAAGAGGCTCAGAGCCGCGGCGGAGATCATACTCGCCGACGACACACGCGCCGGGGACGCGCGTGTCAGCGCCGAAGAGCTCGGCCTGACGGCGACGCTGAAGCCGCACCAAGTCGAAGGCGTCTCGTGACTCATACGGCGGTACAATCTCGGCGTCAACGTCATTCTCGGTATGGGCTTTTTCGTAATTTTCAAACTCTCCGGCGTGTTTGATGGTCGAGAATGCTTAAGAATGAGTTCAATTTTGTTTTGCAGGAGATGAGGTATAAGCTACTATTACTCTATCCAAGTCTTCTTCTTCTTCTCTACGGTGATTTCGTATTTTTTTTTTAATATATTGTGGAAGGTGATTGTGTGAAATTTAATTATAATTTTCTGCTAATTGAAGTAATTAAATAAGTCTGTATTTGATGTGATTGCTTGTAATTACTTTAGCTTTCGAGTTGATAATGTCAGTAAACACAATGTTTTCGATTCTGGATAAGAATTTTGAGACGAGATTCTATTGTAGTGAGAAGAAATTGTTGAGGCTTTTCGATGTCGCAAGTTGATTTTCAAGTATGACTCTCTTTGGCATATTTGTTGGGGGGTTTTAGGTCGACCTCATGAATTTTAGTGGATGGTTGGCTTTAGGAGTAGTCCATTGTTATTGTATCAAAGGATGGTGATCAAATTCTGCCTTGGGATGTAGTTTTTTTTAGTGAGGATGCCAGTATTGATTGTTGAAGCTTTTGAATTTGACGTTGCGTTAAAATGCAACTCCTTGCGGCACATTAAGTAGAAGTGAAGTTCTCTGAGTTGTATTCAGTATTTTTGAATTCTTGTGGATGTTTGGCAGATGGGACTGGGCAAGACTCTGCAAGCTATCGCTTTGTTGAGCTATTTGAAGGTTCAAAAGATGTCAACTGGACCATTCTGTGAGTTTTTTTTTTTTTTGGTGTTAATATATTAAGTTAAAAGCTTGATTATTGGTGTGCTTGATAAATATCTTGTCTCCTAATCATCGCTCAATTATCCACAGTGGTGTTGTGTCCTCTAAGTGTGACTGATGGTTGGGTCTCAGAGATGGAAAACTTTTCTTCAAAATTAAAAGTTGTACGGTATGTTGGTGATAAAGAATATAGGCGCAGCTTACGTAGGACATTCTATGAGCATGTGAAAGAAAACTCTTCAGTATCTGATGTAAGAATGCTAGATGAAAAATGGGCTATGGATGTAAATCAACCATTAATGTTTGACACTATTGCTTAACACCGTTAGCTTTTTAATCAGCTATTGTATAACTCATTGGACCACTGTAAACTTGTGTTGTGTTGATGTGTTGGCAGGTATTGTCGTTACCTTTTGATGTCCTGTTGACGACGTATGACATAGCGTTGGCAGATCAGGATTTTCTTTCTCAAATACCATGGAACTATGCAGTAATTGATGAAGCACAACGGCTCAAAAACCCTTCCAGTGTATGTCTAATATGTCATGTATTCTCTCACAATTATTAATGGAAAAAATATGCAATGGTGAACTCTTTTCTTTTTTATGAATTGATAACATGTAGTACAGTATTTACCGTGAAACTTGGAAATGGTCATACATTAGATAGTAGGTATACCTACTCAGGATATGACATTTTTAATCACTGGCTTCTACACTTATCAGGACAAAAACATGCTTTTCAGTTTTGTACTTTGCATTTAATTGTTAAACATTTGCACAAAATAAGAGATTGAGGACATTTTCGCATTAATTGGTGAGCTTTAGCATGTATACCATGTCATATGTGAGCATGAGACAATTCTAGTAAAGATAGTTACTTGTCTTTTGTGTCTCTTATTCCTGGCAAACAAATACATATGCTTTAACCTTAATAGGTTCTGTACAATGTCCTAAGAGAGCGGTATCTCATTCCAAGAAGGTTACTGATGACTGGCACACCTATTCAAAACAATCTCACTGAACTGTGGGCTTTGATGCATTTTTGTATGCCGTCAGTCTTTCTGCAACTGGATGAGTTCCTTGTTACATTCAAGGAAGCTGGAGACCCTTCGTCAGGTTATCTTCACACATGTTTTTAGGTTCTGTGCATTTCTTTTCTATAATGTGATGTAGAAAGTTTGTTTGTCAAAAATATTTTGCTTTAGATCTGGCTGCTAGTAAGAAAATGCTTACATTCACGCATGGGAGATGAGTTTTTTTTTTTTTTCATTATCCAAAAATGTTTTGTAAAAATTACTTTTGTTATTATTGGACAGGCTATAATACAGCTGAAGTCATAGAACAACTCAAAAGCTTAAAAGGCATATTGGAGGCTTTCATGCTCCGGCGCACAAAATCTAAGCTTATCGAGACTGGAGATCTATTCCTGCCTCCCCTTACTGAGATAACAGTGTATTTTGTCCGTCCCGTTTTGGTAGAAATACTCTTATAACATATGGAGCCTGTTTTGTACCATATGATGATAAGATGAATTATCTTGATAGGCTGGCACCACTGGTTAGCTTGCAAAAGAAGGTGTACATGTCAATATTGAGGAAGGAGCTTCCTAAGCTACTTGCACTGTCTTCTGGAGGTTCAAATCATCAATCCTTACAAAATATTGTAAGTTAGTTTCATTATCTCTAATCTTCAGACTCTCTTTTACTTTCCTGAATGTAATATTTACTAGTGCCATGAACTTGTTTCGTCCATATGTTCTACAAAGTCACATATGCGAAATCAGTATACTTCTTAGATTCTTCAAGGATGGCCTGTGCAGTAGTAGTGCTTTAGCTCTAGGAAGATGCATTTAAATTGTCATGTTGGGTGATAGCTGTTGGTTTATAGTTTCCCATGGAAAGGTGAAGGTTTTTTGCAAATTTTGCAGCATATATCCTTAGTATTATAAAGACGCTAAGGTAGTTTAAAATATCAAACTGAATATCATGATTTGATGTTGTCATTGTTGACCAAACTGCTATTTGTGCAATTATAATTTTGGAGAAGCACCCTCTAGGTTGCTCCTAAATTGTTGCGTTCCCGTAGCAGAAACATTGATTTCTTTTTTTAAGAAGCAGAGGCAGAAATGTCCCAAATATTGTAAAAAGAAAAGAGGCCAAGAAAAACAATAAACAAAACTGACCTAGCAATCCTAGAATAGTGATTCAATTGGTGCTATCTTGGTGACACGGTACTTTTAGTTCTTTAATCGTAGTCTAAGTTCTTGCGTCCAATATTTAATACAAATCTCTCAGTAATTCATTGCTTACTTAGAGCGCACCTGGTATTGTGACTCTCAGTTACTGATTTTTACTATCTGATACAATCTACCTTTACCTTTTCCTGACATACAGGTGATACAGTTACGAAAAGCATGTAGCCATCCTTATCTCTTCCCTGGTATTGAGCCAGAACCGTATGAAGAGGGTGAACACCTGATTCAGGTATCCCAAATTTGTTTATCACATTGGTAGAAGATAATAACCTGTTGTTTTACTAAGTTATGTAGTCTCCCAAAGTCCAAACTCCAAAGTCCCCAGTTAGTGCAGAATGGGACTTTCTGATAAGGCAAAAGAAATCCCAAGTGGGCTGAAGGGTTCAAAATTTTCATTTTTGGGGGCACCCAAGCAGCCATGATCTTTCCAAGGTTGTATATAGCAATCATGCTAGTGGAGTTTTGTACTCATTCCCAAAGTCAGTGGGGGTTACGAGGAATAGTCAGACCCATCCAAGGTTGTATATAGCAATCTTGGGAGTGGAGTTTTATACTCATTCCCAAATCGGTGGGGGTTACTAGGAATGGTCAGACCTCTGACCCATGGTTTGCTCCCACCTAGTGTGGGATTTGAACACCTTACTGTACAGCTAGTAATCTCTGTCTCCTAAATATATTAGGATTTCGCCAGGAGCTCAAGTACCGATTGGGGCCCACTAAGTGGGTTTAGGGGATTCCCTGGATATCCAAAAGGGGGGTGGGGGAAAGAAAAAAGAATAAAGAGATAATTCTAAGCCTCTAACCTGGTAGCCTTTGAACCTAAAGGACCTAAAATCTAAAAGTGATATAGATTAACAGAGGAAACTGTATTTTCTTTGACTCTGAAAGGGATAATATCTGTTCGAGTACCTATAATCTGCCTGCTGCTCTGTTCTTAAATTTCCTTCCAACCTGTGTGTGTTCATTTCTTATGATGTGATCAGGCTAGTGGTAAACTTATCGTTTTGGATCGACTACTTCAGAAGCTGCATGAGCAGGGACACCGTGTCCTTCTCTTTGCTCAGATGTCGCATACACTCGATGTTCTACAGGTTTGTTCATGGTGTTGTGTTTATTCGTGTCTTTGAAATTGATTAATGTTTCAGCTTCTTGTATATGGTTCTCCACGTTCAAAAAATTTCTACTCACATAAGCAATGCAGGATTTCCTTGAGTTGCGAAGATATTCATATGAGCGCCTTGATGGATCAATTCGGGCTGAGGAGCGGTTTGCTGCTATAAGAAGTTTCAGCAGGCAGTCAGCAAAACAAAGTTTGAAGTCTCAAGCTGATCAAAATGATGCTTTTGTCTTCATGATCTCCACTAGAGCTGGGGGAGTTGGCTTGAATCTTGTTGCTGCTGATACTGTGAGTTTCAGCAAACCTCATGTGACTATTATTTTAAAACCAATTGTTTTTCTACACGGTATTTGGGGTTTGGAACTTGCTCCAACAAAGTGGAAAGAAATATCGCTAGGTTTTAATTTTCTTATTAAATCATGTATTCAGATCTTTACACTTTTTAGAGTGCAAGAACAGAAGGTTTTTTCTTTAATCTATGTGTATTACAAATAATAGCGTGATCCCAGACTAAGGAGGTCAAAACTTGAAGGTATATCATTGTTTCGATCAACAAGAAGAGTATATTGTTGAAGAAATCTTCCTTCAAATTGCTTGCTTTGTAGTACATCCTACTTGTGTTATATTGTGATCATATAATTATTAGTATCTTTTTGTGGGACATTTTATTGGTCTATGACATGTTGTAGGTTATATTTTACGAGCAAGATTGGAATCCCCAGGTTGATAAGCAAGCTCTGCAGAGAGCACACAGGATTGGTCAATTGAATTCTGTGCTGTCAATAAAATTAGTTACAGGACGTACAGTGGAGGAGGTGTGATCATGTACATCCTTTTTTTTTTTTTTTTTCAAGGAGTTTTATATACATGGCCAATATTAACTGCTGGCTGCCATATTTTTTTCATTTGCGTCCACATAGGTTATCATGCGGAGAGCAGAGAGGAAGTTGCAGCTTAGCCATAATGTTATTGGGGATGATATTATGGACGAGAATGGTAAAGAAACAGCAGGAGTTGAACCTAGTGACCTGCGATCTATCATATTTGGGTTACAACTCTTTAATCCAGCTGAAATCAACAATGGTGAGTGTGAAATTTCAGAATTGAATGCTTTGGCTGAGAAGGCGATTTCAGTGCGCCATAAAGAAACAGCAACTAAGGATGAGAGAAAATTTGAGGTCAGTCAAACAGATGTACTGAGTGGACGAGATCTGGTTGTAGGAGAAAGTTCTGCTTCTCTCGGTTTAAATACTGGTTTCGATGAAGGTTCATATCTCTCCTGGGTTGAGAAATTCAAGGAGGTATCACAAGCTAATACCAATGAAAATACAGATATCGGAAGCAGAAGAAACTTACCCGAGGAAAGGCGTCTAAACCTTGAGGCTGTGAAAAAGAGAGCAGAGGAAAAAAAGTTATCTAAGTGGGTAGATCTTGGCTACCAATCATTGTCTGTTGACGACCCCATCAGTCCTGTAGATAGGGACATCATGTCCGACTCAGGTTCTGTCCAGTTTGTTTATAGAGATTGTACACAACCAACAAAACATTGCCCCTCTGAGCCTGCCATTATTTTCAGGTAAACAAATTCTCTAAATGCTTCCTCAAGGTGTTCTCATTAGTAATTATTATGCGTAGTATGTCTTATCTTTTGAGTGTGGGATTTCATTGTCGGAACAGTATGGGACTATGGGATGTGGGAGGCAGTTCAATTATCTAATTGTCTATATGAATATATGTATTTTTAGTTTTTTTTTTTTTTCTGTTAAATATATTGACTTCAGGTTCTCAAGGTTCCGGGGTAGGATCTCTAAGACCAATAGAGAAACCTCTCCAATTTGGAATTTCTACCTGTCTAGATATATTTCATCTGCATTTGTACATAGGATCACGGAATCGAAATTGTCATTTTGATATTTGGTTACTCATAGCGTGATTACCGTGATATGCTGTGTATATTTAATCTATTTTAATCATTGACAATGAGCACTAATAAATGTTTTTATTCAACGGATGGGGCATTTCCGCTAGAGAACTCATGATGCACCATGCATACGACTTATGAGCGTGCAGTAATAGAGAATTCCTGGACAATATTAATCATTGTGTTTGTCATGTACTACGGTCAATTTATTTTTTGTTTGTAATGGCTCCATATTTGTTGGATGTTAGTATTTCTTTTTCCCTCAGCACAATTCATATGTCTATTTGGCAGCTGTGTTGATGATTCTGGACAGTGGGGTCGTGGAGGCATGTTTCATGCATTGGAGAAGCTATATACTAGTGTTCCCGATGCATATCAACGAGCTTCTGAATTTGATGACTTGCATCTTGGTGATCTTCACCTTATAAGAGTTGCTGGTTAGTGTCTGTCTTTCCTGAAATAGTAACTCAGGTATCCTCATTGATTGTACTCAAAAGTTCGACAGAAAGCTACTTATAGTGAAGTTTGATTATATTAGTTGCATACACAATTTTTTTTAATCATGTCCTATTCAAAGGTGTAACGAGAAAGTATCAATAACTTGTAGCTGCAACAGCACTGTACAGAAATTTGCTTTACACTAGTGTAATTTTTTGGTCTCCTTGTTGGTATGCAGAGGATTCAAATGAACAAGAGATGGACAGCAATCCCCCTCAATGGGTGGCTTTAGCTGTTGTACAATCTTATAATCCCAGGCGTAAAGTATCCCGGAGCAAGATTTCTCTTCCTGACTTGGAACATTGCTTATCAAAGGCATCGTTTTCAGCTGCTCAAAAATCTGGTAAAGCTCTCAGCTATTCAGTTAAAAGTTGGATTGCTCAATTGCCTTTTTAGTAATTACACCGTATGATACATTTGAAATTCCAAATGGAAGTGTACCTTAAATCATGTTTTTAAATATCTCATGCCTTTTCGTTTTCTGCTTGATCTTAAAAGCTTCAATTCACATGCCACGTATTGGGTATCAAGATGCATCAGATCGTGCAGAATGGTATACCGTGGAACGTCTTCTACGAAAATATGCTTCTATTCATGGCATAAAGATTTATGTGTAAGTTCTCTCTCTCTTCTCATTTCTTTTTTAACAAACTTCTCTCTCTTCCTTCCTCCATTATGGATGACAGTTGAACAAAAAAATAAAGTCTTGTAATTTCTGCAGGTATTATTATAAACGGTCATCTTGATGCTTTGGAGTTTGGATTGCTCCAACTCTTGAACTTGCAGTGGTCTTTGTCTTCTACCACCGTGGCTAATGTGATTAGCTTATTGCCTCAAGTGACTGCACCTTTGCCACCTTTCTTCACTTGTAAATATGTGCACTCCACTAATCCACTTACTCTACAATCCTTTTCTTCTCGTATATGAAAACTAATCAAACTACGAAGAATATCAGGTTTGTATTTTGACACCAATCAGGCAAGTGAGATAATTAGCCTAATACATCGAATAGACTAGATTTGATTCAACAGTGTACTACTAGATCGTTACATGTGTGCTAATACATCTAGTAGATTAGATTTGATAAAACAGATTTTACCACTGCGTATTCAAGTATACGAACCCTTCAAATTGTTGTTAGACATTCAAATGTGAAAATTGTAAGCTTCATTTTGTTTTTCTTTTTTATCAAATTATAAGCTTCATTTTGTTGAGTTTAAGTCTTGTCTTGGGTCGTGTGACACGTGTCAAGTAAGTAAAACATCTTCGGAGCAATAACGACAAAATGGATCTTTCCAAAAAAAAAAGGACAATAAGGTGGTACATTGAGAATGTACCAGATATAACAGCGTGTGTTTACTTTACTTGAATGGGGTTGAGAGAAGCAGTTAAAGTAAGGAAAAAATTCACCATTGGTACCCAAACTTACCTCGCTATATAAGAAAGGTACCCGAACTTGAAAAACGATCACCATAGTACCCAAAGTTTGAAATCCTATTATAGAGGTACCTAGCGCGTTTTGACCGGCTGGCTACCCGGTTTTGGATGACGTGGCAGTCGCATTTTGATTCCGAGGGGCAAATGTCCATTATAACCCTCTCAATTACTATTCAATTGTTTTACTGTTTATCATTTTACTTTTACTATTTATCTTTTACTGTTACTTTTTATCATTTTACTTTTCACCATTTTACATATCACTGTTCATCTTCTTCCTCACGCTGCCGGAACAGTGGCGCCGCCGGCAGCTCCGCCACCACAGTGGCCAAAACCCTACCAATCGAATCCAAATTCCCCCAAAAGGATCACCCCCACCTCGGGAACTCATCCCCGACGCCAAACACAGCCCCAGCCGCCGCAAATGGCGGCCGGTACGGCGGCCCAGAAATTTCAAATTTCCAATTCCTCCAAAAATCGACCAATTACACACTAAATTATACTTAATCAACTCCTTACCACCTCCTAAACACGAATTTAACTTCAAAATTCATCAAAAACATCAAAATCACACTTTCCAATTTCACCCCAAAAACCCTAGAAATTCGAATTTGAATTTCTACTTACCGAGGTGGATTCGGGCTAACTCCTTCCATGGAGTTGTCGAGCAGGATGAAGTTTCCCTTTTCCCCCCTTGAATTTGGCCGATCGGTGGCCGGAGGTGAAGATTTCGGGTCGACACAGTCGACCCCTCTCCCGAAAAACCTAGCCCAACGGCGGCGATTGGGACCACGCCGCCGCTACAGAAAGAAAGGGGAGGCCGAGCCGGTCCGAACGTGACCGGTGAGGCGGTCCAGTTCGGCCGGACGGCTGAGGTAGATGGAGGAGGGGAGAGCTCGGGTCGGCCGATCGGGGAGAGAGAGGGGGAGGAGAGAGAGCAGAAAAGAAAGAAAGAAAAAGAAAAAAAAAAAAAAGGGATATTCCCCTTTAATTAAGAATATTCCTTTTTCTAGAAATCAGGTACCTCCATAATATGGTTGTGAGAGTTTAGGTACCTCCACTCGTAGTTTGTTAGGCGGAGATTACAGATTTGCCCCTCGGAATCTTTTTGGGAACTGCCACGTCATCCAAAACCGGGTAGCCAGCCGGTCAAAACGCGCTAGGTACCTCTATAATAGGATTTCAAACTTTGGGTACTATGGTGATCGTTTTTCAAGTTCGGGTACCTTTCTTATATAGCGAGGTAAGTTTGGGTACCAACGGTGAATTTTTTCCTTAAAGTAATGAGTAGAACCCAACTCAGTTGATTCGCCGGAAAACCAAAACCCCATCCCCACCAATGGCCGCCAAAGCGTCCAGCCATAACCCTCCTCCGAGACCAATTCCTCCGACCCAACCGCACCTCCAAACCTCTGAGGTACGCCTCTCCTCCTAAACCCAGCAAAACCGCCCAAGCCATGGCTTCCCTCATCAACTCAACCCCATGGTCACCCCAACTCCAGTTCTCCCTCTCCTCCCTCTCCCCCTCCCTCTCCTCCACCACCGTCTCCCAAACCCTCCGCCGCATCAAAACCCCCTCCCAAGCCATCCACTTCTTCACCTGGGCCCACTCCCTCGGCTTCTCCCACCCCCCACAATCCTACTTCACCATCCTTGAACTCCTCGGCAAGGCAAGGAACCTCAATGCGGCTGGGAATTTCCTCTTTTCGATCGAAAAGAGGTCATCTGGGAAGGTTAAGCTTCAGGACAGGTTCTTCAACAGCTTGATCAGGAGCTATGGTGGAGCAGGGCTGTTCCAGGAGGGTGTGAAGATGTTTGGGACCATGAAGTCGATGGGGATATCGCCTTCTGTGGTTAGTTTCAATAGTTTGTTTATGGTTTTGTTGAAAAGGGGTAGGACTAGTATGGTGAGGAATGTGTATGATGAGATGCTTGGGATGTATGGAGTTAAGCCAGATACGCATACGTTTAATATTTTGATAAGGGGGTTTTGTATGAGCTCTATGGTGGATGAGGGGTTTTGGTATTTTAAGGAAATGGAGAGGTTTGAGTGCGAGCCGGATGTTGTTACGTATAATACTCTTGTTGATGGGTTGTGTAGAGATGGGAAGGTGGAGATTGCGAGGAATGTGGTGAAGGGGATGAGGAAGAGGAGTGGGGGGTTGAGTCCGAATGTTGTTACTTATACGACTTTGATTAGAGGGTATTGTGTTGGAGGAGATGTTGATGTCGCTTTGGGGGTGTTGGAGGAGATGAATAGTCTAGGGTTGAAGCCGAATGAGATTACATATAATACTTTGCTTAAAGGGCTTTGTGAAGCACAGAAGCTGGATAAGATCAAGGAAATTTTGGAGGGAACAATGAGAGGTGAAGGGTTTAGTCCTCATACGTGTACGTTCAACACTCTGATGCATTCACATTGCAATGCAGGGAATTTGGAGGAAGCGTTGAAGGTTTTTAGAATGATGTCGGGGTTAAAGGTCCCTCCAGATTCAGCTACATACAGTGTTTTGATACGCAGTTTGTGTCAACGAAGAGATTATAGTAAAGCTGAGGAGTTGTTTGACGAGCTATCCAAGAAACAAATCTTGTTAAGTGATCGTGGCTGTACGCCTATTGTTGCCTCATACAAACCTATCTTTGAGTACTTGTGTAATAATGGGAGAACTAAGAAAGCAGAGCAAGTCTTTAGGCAGCTACTGAAAAGAGGAACACAGGATCCTCCATCCTTCAAGACTTTGATCATGGGCCACTGTAGGCAAGGCACATTTGAAGCTGGGTATGATCTCCTAGTCTTGATGCTTAGAAGAGATTATGTACCTGATTTTGAGATTTATGATTCCTTGATTGATGGTCTCTTGGAGAAGGGTAATCCCCTGGTTGCACAACTGACTCTAGAGAAGATGCTGAAGAGCTCTCATCTACCAAAAACGTCTACTTTCCATACGATACTGGCAGCTCATCTAGAAAAGCATTGTGCCCGTGAATCTGCAAGCTTTTTTGTTTTAATGTTGGAGGAAAATATTAGACCAAATATTAATCTCTCAACAGATCTTATAAAGCTACTTTTCAGTGAGGGATTGCAAGAGAAAGCATTTAAGATTGTAGGGATGCTGCATGATAACAGATACACTATTAAATTGGAAGAAGTGGTCGATGCCCTTTGCCAGAGCAAAAAGCTATTAGAGGCATGTGAAATATTGCAATTTAGTTTGCGGAAGAAAGAAAATGTCAGCATTGATGTTCTTAACCAAGTTATATTTGGGCTATGTGAAATCAATAAGCTTCAAGAAGCATTTGGCTTGTACTATGAACTGATCGAGAATGGCGACCATCAGCAGTTGCTGTGCTTACATCATTTAAAATCTTCCCTAGAGGTTGCAGGTAGATCAGTTGAAGCTGATTTTGTCTCTAAAAGGATGCCAAAACTTCAGCTGGTCGACAAATCTGAAAAGTCAAGACCTCAACAGTATGTCTGTTAAGTCCTCTGTGTAAATATCACCCTTTGTGCAGAAGTCACATGCATTCTTCCAAGTCATTACTTCCTATGCTTTTTGTGCATAAAAAACTAGTCCTTGCGTCTTCATAGGAGGCATACAGAATTCTGTAGAATAACTTGAATTTGGTTTCTGTATCTAACCGGAAATATCTCAATTCTTGGACCACAGAGAAATCCTATTCAGGTCTGTGAACTGTGCATGGAATGTATTGTTTTGAACTCAGTCCTCTATTGAGACAATCTGGCAGAACTTTTTAACAATTTTCAAGGATCCCGAGTGATTTGGTAGACCTCTATGGTGTTCTTAACATCAGTTTTATATGAGCGACTGTCAATGCTATTTTTAAAGTATTAAACTAGAAGTGGTGTTTCTGCTGGACTGTTATTTCAAAGTTTCAGATAGGTCTCTGAATTATGCGTTGATTGTGATGTTCTGAACTAAGTACTCTATTGTGGCTCTTCAGGCAGATCTAGGTTTTGGTGTTTGTTCATGTAAACTTATAACACTGTAGACAATATTCAAGTGTCTCAAGTAATTTGGTAGAGTGAAGGATCTCTGTGTGGTGTTCTCAACATCATGACATAATGCATTATGAATGACTGCGTACTTCACTTTTGTAGTCTTTTACTGTATCCTATATATTTTTTTTTGGTATACAGAAGACAATGCTGAACAGAGTTGTTGATGTACTTCTTCTCAGCATAGGGAATGAGCTATCAGGGCTGTTATAGTCTTGTGGAGTTGGCTGAACCTTCACAGCAAGATATTTTCTTGGCGTGGTACAGCTTATCAAGGCCTTGTCTGTTGCCCCAAAGATTCCGGTAATGATTCTTGTAACTACTTGCTTTTAGAATACTACTGACACTTCCAGTTTTGTGAAAGTAAGGAATTCCAGTATTACGTTGCTTAATCAAACTTTGTTTATGACACAAATTATCATTTAGTAAGATTTTCATTTGTGACTTTCCAATGTCAAAGTCTCATAACTAACATGGTTCGGAACTCTCACTTACTGTTAGAGCTTGTTTGCTTCCTGGAAAATTCAAAGTTCAAAGCTCTTTTCTGTTTTTTTTTTACTTCATGAGAGTGTAATTCATTATGCTAAGATTTGAATACAAAGATACACTCAAGTTTCACCTATATCATTCTGTAGATATGATTCATATGAATTGTAGAGTTCTGTCACAAAGGCCTGTGGTGTACTGAGGTGGTCAACAGTGTCATTGCATTCTGGTCAGCTCTTTTTTTGTCCAACTACCCAAAAAGTAAAGCTAATAATCATTTGAAAGCAAGCTCATATGCATAACCCACTCCTTCTAACAGAAGTGATAACTTTTATATATTTAACATGATTGATTTGAAGAAATTAATGATGCTATCTGAATTCAAGATCCTTTGTGCTCTTTCCATCTGAAACTTGTATACTAAATGAACCTACTTCAAAGTCCTATCCTCTTAAAGTCCTATGGGTATGACTCCTGATTTAAAAACTTGTATATTAACCATCTCTTTCTTATTGCCTTACCAGTTTCTCTCTTGTTCACCATCGCAACTCCATACGGCAGATATAGACTTCACTTTTTGTTGCCATAACTTTTTCTTTTTCTCTCTCAGATTTTGGTGGTTCATGTTGACGCAAACAAAACTCGACCATTGGAGGCAGACTCTAGTTCTGAAAGTTGGATTAGGTTTGGCACAGGGAAATAAGCCTCTCAACAGTAACTGACAAAGCTGTAGGTTGGTGAATTTTCATTATGCAGAATGGTGTTGATGCATAAAAGAAGAGAGGTTGATGTTGCAGGGAGAGATTATGCAATGGTGCCTCGGAGTGGGGGTCTAATGGGTTCTGTGAATTCTTGAGCAGGATGTTTTGAGAGGAGCTAATATAATACAGATTTACAGCTGATTGGCAGAGGGATGGGAATAATCGGGTAATGCGGAAAAAGAGTTAATTTATCAACTTTCTTAATTTGATTAGTGGACTGAACATGCGTTAATTGGATGTGTGTGTGTGTGTGTGTGTGTGTGAGTAAGTATATAACTGTGTAAAACATTTGACAACAAATGTCTGTACCCTTATGCTGAAGTTAAACTATCTGATGACTGGTTCTCGTTATGAAGTATGAAGTTGTAAGACGGGACATAACAGATATAGGAAGTTAAAAGGACTGCTCAAGAAGTTTCTAACATTCTGTGCTGGTCTTATTGCGAGATTGTGTAATGTGGTGGGATACAATGTGCCTCAGTTTGCTGTTTGGCGCTTTAATGTTTATGTATGGATGGATACTTGGCTAATTTCTCATCCAACTCTTGATGTTACAGTAACCAATTGATCGGAGTCATGTAAGTGCTAATGGAAGAGTGTGGTGCTCTTCCCTTTGTCCGAACAGACAAGGTTGTAAATGGTGCCAAACTCCTACATTGTGTTACTTGCTCTATTTTTTAGTAGAAATGTTCATCGGATTAAGAAAAAAAAAATTGGAAAATTTTGAACAAATTTTGTTTACTTTGTATGAACCAGAGATGTACAGATTGCTGTAAGTGGTAAACAAAAAAAATAATAAATAAATAAATAAAAAGAGGTTTCACATTGAGGTGTTACGGTTATTTAGTGGAGGTCTTGCTGTCATCAACATTGCTCGTACGGTTTAACATATATAGATTTGCAATCTGAAAAAATACACCACAGTGGTGTCGATACTATGATCGTTCGTTGGAGTGAATGTGAATTGCAGAATAAATTTTCCTGTGACTCTGCTCATACAATGGGTTTGTTAATGTTTTTAGCTCACATTCTATAACAGGCAATTGATGTCCATGAACTAGATTAAGCTGGGTAGAATCTAGGTTCAAGTCCAGTAAAGTCATAGTAATTTCCCTCTGAGAAAATCTCTGAATGGCTTGAATGTAAGCCTGAAAATATATCTTTCTTCTTTTTGTGGTGTCATTTTCTATGAATTCATACTTTGAAGCAGAAAGTGTAATAGTTGGTAGCATTGATTGTTTAACCAAACAAGAGGCAAAGATCGTTTGCCGCCCTAAACAGCCACTCTCCTAACTCCCAAGAAACCAATAAAATCACCAAACCACAATAAAGTAACTGCCTTTTTGTGTTCATGCTAGTCTTCTCCGATACCAACTCCTCTCCAACACCACCAATAGTTGCCCATATATACAGGCCACACAATCTCTCAGAACTCACAGAGCTTCATTCCTATACTTTCTCATCTCAAACCATTCCAAAGATGTCGAAAGTACCAAGCAATAGGAATGGTTCTGCCAAGCAACTTCACGTTCCGACACCGGGGAAGGCAACAGTTCTTGCATTGGGTAAGGCGTTCCCCAGCCAAGTGATCCCTCAGGATTGCTTGGTCGAGGGCTACATTCGTGACACGAAATGTGCAGATGTTGCCATCAAGGAGAAATTGGAGCGACTCTGTAAGCATAATCACTCTCTTTAGTTATGTCTCAAGTACTTGAACCCAATTCTTCACTTACTGGCTTTGTATTACTAATTTACATGTCGGGCAACGATAAAACTCTACAATAAACTATTTTTGAAAGTATGTTTCATTTTCGTGAGAAGCATCATAAGTAACAATAAAATTATTTGTACCACATTTATTCATCGCAGCGTGTCATTTCTTATAAAATGTGAGATACACTGGTATAAGATGCATCATTTCTATGTTAGAGATGTCGTCCATAATGTGGTATATGTAACATTTCTCTATATCATGCATAAGAGCAGGATTCATTGTTTTTGTTTATTTTGTGGCCAGGCAAAACCACAACTGTGAAGACTAGGTACACAGTGATGTCAAAGGAGATCCTAGACAAATACCCTGAACTAGCAACTGAGGGCACAGCCACAATCAGACAAAGGCTCGAAATCACAAACCCTGCAGTGGTAGAGATGGCCTTGGAAGCAAGCAAGGCTTGCATCATGGAATGGGGCAGACCAGTTGAAGACATAACTCACGTTGTCTATGTGTCCTCGAGTGAAATCAGACTCCCTGGAGGTGACCTCTACCTTGCCAGCAAGCTCGGCCTGAGGAACGATGTTGGTCGTGTAATGTTGTACTTCCTAGGCTGCTATGGGGGTGTCACTGGCCTTCGGGTTGCAAAAGACATAGCTGAAAACAACCCGGGAAGCCGGGTCTTGTTATGCACTTCTGAAACCACCATTCTTGGTTTCAGGCCCCCCAACAATGCGCGCCCTTACGACCTTGTTGGGGCTGCACTTTTCGGAGATGGAGCTGCGGCTGTGATCGTTGGAAGCAACCCAGTTTGGGGCCAAGAGTCTCCTTTCATGGAGCTTAACTATGCTGTCCAGCAATTCCTCCCTGACACACACAATGTGATTGATGGAAGGCTCTCCGAGGAAGGCATCAACTTCAAGCTGGGAAGGGACCTTCCTCAGAAGATTGATGAGAACATTGAAGTGTTCTGCAAGAAACTCATGGCAAAAGCTAATCTCAAGGACTTCAATGAGTTGTTCTGGGCTGTTCATCCTGGAGGGCCTGCAATCCTTAACAAGCTAGAGGGGACACTGAAGCTCACTAGTGACAAGCTTGAATGTAGCAGACAGGCTCTGATGGACTATGGCAATGTTAGCAGCAACACCATTTTCTATGTGATGGAGAAGATGAGAGAGGAGTTGAGGAAGAAAGAAGGGAGGGAAGAATGGGGACTTGCATTGGCTTTTGGACCTGGGATTACTTTTGAAGGCATTCTACTTCGCAGCCTGTGATCGAAAGTATTGGGGGAGTACTATTATGCTACATCTAAGTTTGTTTTAGAGACATTTCAATATGGAATGAAATCAATGAATGAAGCTTTTAACCTTTGTATTTTGGGATATGGAGAAAGGGATGTAGCCAAAGGATAAATTACCGTATACTAACACACTGTGGTTTGTGGGGAGTTAATATTATGAAATTCATATACTGGTGCAATTTCTTAGTAAACTGATCAAAGAAGCAAAGTGAAATAATATCTCTTTATTTGAACTGATTTCTTTTCTTGAACTAACATCCTTTTCAATGGATAAATTCTTCCATTGCCCTAAAAAAAACGTTCTTCTAAAGACATTTGAAATGCTGGCTTCAATAGGAAAAGCTTCAAATGAGTCATTTGTGCATTGCATAATATTATAGTGTATCGGGAAATGACAAGCCAACTTTCAATTTTCAGGTTTTCTTATTGGCTGGCACTCAGACAAGCAGCAATTAGTTGTTAATGGGTAGTTTTTACCTTGATTCTATTTCCTGATCAAGTTCTTCATTGAAATGCAGACATTACACTTTATTATATAGTAAGGCTTCAATTGTTAATGGGTTCTATAGTTGAGAACTTGAGTCTAAAACATCTTCTATTAGTCTCTTCCCTTGAAATTAAATCTAATTATAGGTAACCAAATTTATTTTTTAAGGATTAAAGCGCGTCCTTACTCAAAAATTTACTCATATGAAGAAAAAGATTACAAGTGGGTTGGGGGACTAGACCTAAACTACACCCATCTACAAACAAAGCAAAAGACAAAAGAATAGTGCAAAATACAAATGAGAGAAACAAGTAAAATACAACAGAGTTAAAGAATAACGTTGATATCCTTACCTGAAGCAATAAAAAACTGAGGAGGTCAAGTCTTTTCCATAAGGAACTATAATAATCGTGGCAATGTCTCCCACAGACGATGAACCGAAAATTTCAAGAAGGTCTGCATCTGTATTACCCACTCGAAAACTATGAGAAGAACGAAAGTTGAGTTGCCTTACTAAATACAAGCAAATGTTCCGTTGAACTTGTAGTCTCCAAGAAACCAGTGTGGTTTCAGGCAGTGGCGGAGCCAAACCCATAAATCTATGGGGACACACTTTTACTTAATACTAGTAACTCCAAAACCATTCAATATTCAGATAACATACATGATTTTTAAAAGAAATACATGATAGTAGATTCTTATAACAAGTCTATACATCTTGACTTACGTTACGATAGAATGCACTTTAAATAACCAGACCTGTCACCAAAAGCTTGTTCATGTCGATCATAACATCGAGTCGTTCAACATCTTTCTCAAAGACACTGAATTCCTAATAGAAAAAAAAAAAAACTAAGTCAGTTTTCATGTAGTTTAGCTATGATTTAACACTAAAAGTAGTACAAACTAAACTCAAATGCATAATTAGTAAAGATCAAACCTGAGGAACAATCAACGTCAGCTATAGGTGTCCTCTACGTGTAGCCATGTTTTGGAACCTTTGAATTATAGGCTCATTACCAATGTTATTGAAAATATCTTTCTCAAGGTACACCGTTAAGCTATCGTTTAACCACTGATCTCCCATACGATTCCGCATTCTATTTTTTATGATGTTCATGGCAGAGAATGCTCTTTCAACTGTGGCTATTGCAACTGGAAGTACTAGTGCCAAGGTAATGAGCTTATATACAAACGGATATGTCTTACTTTTCCCTGTCTCAACAAGCATCTGTGCTAGATCAGAAATCACATGCAAGTCTTGAAACTTAGTGTTAGATTTCATGTCATCAATATATATATCTAGCTATGATTCAAGTACCAATAGCTTAACTGTAAAAAAATCAGTCGGATACAAGCTAGCAAGGTGCATTAATCGTTCTTTGTTGGAAGCAGAAAAAAAAAACGATATGGACTCAAGCATGCAAGACAAAGGAGTAGCTTTGTATTACCCTCATTGAAACGATTATTCAGTTCTTGAAGTTGGAGATCTATCACATCACAAAAAAAATCAAAACGATAATAGTGCAGATTTGTGATTTATGGACTTTTACGCTTTGATCTTCCTTTACATAGATGTTGTTCACTCATGTTGGGAACCATAATATCCTCTTTGCTGCAATAAACAACAACTTGGTCTAGTAAGGAATCCCATTCATTATCCCTCAAATCCTGCAACTTTATCTTGCATACTGTAACTAAATCCATTGCATTTACTATATCTTGATCATCTCTTTATAATGCTTGGGACAAGTCATGACTAATACCAAGTATAATCTTCATCAAATGCAAACTGAATATGTAATCAAAAGATTGCAATAACCCCAATGAAATGAATGCATCATGTTTCTGATCAGAACCTACTTTGTCATATGCAATCTCATCTAGCACTTCAACTATGGAAGGAAACAAGGCAATAAAGTTCATGAGCGTACCATAATGTGAGCTCCAACGTGTATCACCAGCCCGCTTAATCTCAATTTCTTGATTTAGCCCTCTACCACTGGAAAGTTCTCCAACTTTCAATGCTTGAATAACATTAAGAGCTTGCTTTTACCGAAGAATATCTCGACGTTTGGAAGAGGCACCAACAATATTCACAATATTAGCAACTGATGTGAAGAAAGCACCTACTATACTATGTTCCTTTATCATAGCCACCAAGGCCAACTAAAGCTGATGTGCAAAACAATGAACATAGAATGCAGTGGGATTATCCTTCAAAATAGGTGTCTTTAAGCTATTAAGTTCCCCACTCATATTACTTGCTCCATCAAACCCTTGACCACGTAAACTCGATATGCTTAATTTATGTGTACAAAGCAATTGATCAACAACCTCTTTGAGCGTTCTTGCAGTTGTATTGGCAACATGTACAATGCCAATAAAACGTTCAATCACACAACCTTTCTTATCCACATAACGAAATATTACTGCCATTTGCTCTTTTATAGAAACATCTCTAGCTTCATCAACTAGAATGGAGAACAATGCATTATCCACGTCTCTAATTATAGCATCTGTTGTTTCAACTACTGCAGCATTTACTATGTCTTTCTGAATCATTGGTGATGTCAATTTGAGGTTCTCTGGGGCTTTTTTCAATGACACGGATCTAACTCGGGCATCATGATCAACAAGGAATTGTAAAAGCTCAAGAAAGTTACCCTTATTGCTTGAATTTTCTGACTCATCATGCCCCCGGAATGCAAGACCTTGCCTCAAAAGAAAGCGAATACAATCTAGTGATGCAGTGTCGAATTCGATAATCTGTACTAGCTTGCATAGCATTCTTGTTGATGATATTTCTGATGTGTTGTCTTTCATTCATGAGGTCTTCACACATTTTCAAAGCTTTATTATGGACGCTGTTACGGTCTCCGATATGAACATATAACCTTGATTTCTCCTTCCAATTCCGATAACCCTTAGCAGTAAAAGCATCACCACTTTCTTGATCTCCGTTGTTTGCTTTAAATAAGTAGCAACACAAACAATATGCACAATCCTTGTCTATACTATATTCCAGCCAGTTAGGAAAATCATTGAACCAATCAGCTATGAATTTTCTATACTTAGCTCCGAACTTGGTCTTAACAAATTTGTGATCTTTAGGCTGACAAGGACGCTTTTGTAAATACACTCTTCGAACTTGATCTTGAATATTCAAAGGATAATCTGATATTCTTTTTCGTAATCCAAGATCTGATGGTAGCTCTGACAAATTTATCTCTGTCTCAATACAGTTTACAGGAGGTTGCAACACATCTGATTTTATTTTAAAGAACTTTTCCATGACTTTACCCACAACTACAACTTACAACTACAACTTAAACCTGATCAAACATAGAACAAGTTCAACCCACAATTGGTAAAACAACAGACGCATGATGGATCAAAGAGTAAGCGCTATGTTGTAGTAAATACCTCATTGATGGCCAAGATTTGTCCATTGCTCTTCTTCACCTTCTTCAACTTCCTCAAAAAGTAACTATTCACAATATCCAAACAAACAAAACAAGTAAACAACCCACGTCAAAATAAGATCTCATAACAGAGAACACCCTTAGGAGGATCAATTCCCATATATCTCCTTTGTCAATAGAAATTATACAAAAAAGAAGAAGAATACTAGTAGTAAGATAGCATACATGAAATCTTGAATCACAAGAACATAGATTTAGACTTCACAAAAGAACCTCCTGTAGTCCTGTGTGGTTTTTCCGATACTGAACAAAGTGTGAGGCTTCATGACTTTTGAGCAACATAAGTCACAAAATAAACTAATAATAAGGACTTTCCAGTTTTTAATATATTTTAGAATATATTAGTGTGGGCACAATTAAAAAAAAGCCTACATTTAGTGGGTTAATCCAAATTGTTGTGTGGGCCTGTGCCCACACTGGTCATGAACTCCCTCCGCCAATGGTTTCAGGGTATAAGTCACCCCTATTACGGCAAGCAATTTTGCATCAATTGAGCAAGAAACCTGAACTTGGAAGCATAAAACTTCTTTAAAATGGCCCAGGTGATCCCTGATAATACCCCCAAAGCCTGCTTTGTTAGCATTTTAAAAAGAACCATCAGTATTAATCTTCAACCAAGGAAAGGGAGGACAATCCCATATAACCAAATTCTTGCTATCACCTAAAACTGTGTGATCATCACCGGTAGAAATGATAATATATATTTTTTAGGACAAAATTTAGTTTAGTACCCTCAATTTTTTGGTAAAAATCAGACTACACCCTCTTTTTGAAAAAAAAATCAGAATGACCCCTAAACTCTCAAATATGATCTCCAGGGTCTAAAATTTCAAGTGACCTCGAAATGTGACGTAAGCTGCTGACTTGGAACTGACAACAAGAGCCCATACTCCAATATTGAAACCTTCATAGAGGGTAAAATAGACCAATTGAATATTAAACCTTCTAAATTTGAAATATAACATAATTAACATACTCATAAGAGGCTGGTTGGATGCAAAATGTAGTAATAAAAAACACATAATTCTGGTCATAATCATAAATAAAGTGCACATATCAAAGATATGGTCTTAATCAGCCAAATGTGGGCCGTTGTTGCCAGTTCCAAAACAGCAGCTTATGGCATATTTCGAGGTCACTTGAAATTTTAGACCCGGGAGATCATATTTGAGAGTTTAGGGGTCAATCTGATTTTTTTTCAAAAAGATGGTGTAGTCTGATTTTTACCCAAAAGTTGAGGGTACTAAACTGAATTTTGTCCTTTTTTTTTTAAATCAAAACTAAGTCTAGTAATGTGGACTCAAGGCTTGGTCCTCAAAAGGCCTGCATTGATTAGACAGGATTCGACTGGAACCTATCGTGACCTAATGTGTATGTGCTCATTTAGCACTGACCCTTTAGTGTTTGTCTACATTGCACGGACACGCCAAAATGGTGGCGTATCCCGTATCGGACACGGACACGCACACGATACGGTGAAATACGGCTAAATACGTCCGGACACGTGTGTCTGATTTAGACACGATATGGACACACGCGTATTTGTGTTGGACACGTGCGTGTCTGGGTGGACACGAAAATAAACTGGACACGAGGGTGGACACGAAAATAAGCAGGACACGAAAAACCCTAGAATATCAATTCGAAAATTCTCCTTACCTGGGTTGAATCGGTTCAATTCCATGGAAGGAATTGACGTGCAGGCCGAGGCCTTCCATTCCCAACTGAAATCGGGTCGAACGGTGGCCGGAGGAGCGACCTCCGGTTCGACACAGTCAAACCCTCTCCGCCTTTGTACGTCTAAACAGTGGCGAATCACGCCGCGCCACCACCACAGACTTGAACAGGAGGCCGAGACGGTCCGAACGTGACCGGTGCGGCGGTCCAGTTTGGCCGGACAGCAGAGATAGGAGGTCGGCGACGGAGGTCGGTGCAGAGGCTTGGGGCCGAGTCGGGGAGGAACAAAGAAAAGAAAAAAGAAAAAAAAAACTTGCTGTTTTGGGAAAATTCCTCTCGGCTATTTATACTCGTCCAAAAACAGAAAGTTACCGATTTTTACATCGTAACTTTTTCATACAACTCCAAATTAAACATGCTACGTGTCCACGAACTCGTTTTAACGTCCTCTAACTCGTCGTGAAATAAAATTCTTGGTCGGGTCAACTTATAAAAAAGTCAATCTTTGGAACTTTCGAATCGTGAAAGCCGATGGGGAAAGTGAAGTTTGGAGGCTACTTGATGGTGGGGGGGTGGGGGGGGGGGGGGGGGGGTGGTTGTGAAGGAGAAGAGGTGGGAGTCTAGAATACCAAGAATTTTTGTTTGCATATTTTTGTTTCTACTGTTATTTTAAACTATTTTGTTTGCATTTCACATATTTTTGTTATGCATATATATAATATTTAAAATAAAATTTAGTTAACGTGTCTACCACTTTTCCGTATTCAAAAAAAGAAAATTGGCGTGTACAGACACACGTACTTGTATCCGTGCTATGTAGGTGTTTGTAAAAATAATAATCATTAGAAAATACCAATCACGGTTAGAGATGAGCCTTCACGTCAAAATAAGGTTTTTTTTTTCTTTTTTAAAACAAAAAAACACAAAAATTACAATAAGGATCACTGGCAATTTAACTTGTACATAATCTAGATGAAGAGCACTAGAAACTTGGACCATAAAATAGCCAAACCAAAACTTTGCATTAGGAAGAGAGTCACTTATACTTGTCATAGCTACAACCAGAAAATTTGACACAACATCAGATTAAGTTTGAAATCCAAATCAATTTATTTACGATAATTACAATCAATTTTGACAAAGTTATTGGTATTCCTTATTCATTCAAACAAAAAACAACCTTGAGCCGCAGTCAATTTCCTCGCCCGGGGTTTTTTCTCTAACACTTTGAGAGTTATAGCGTCTATCCCCGCCCTTCATGGGCGCTTTTTCTTGGAGTGCATCTCCAATACAAGGATTCATGCCTCTTTTTTCCCTTTATGTTGCTTTCCTTTCCTTCTTTTCTGTTCCCTGTTCCGATAAGTCTAATCGTCCTAACCTTTAAATGTATGATTACCCCATCAATCATTTTCTTTGCTTATCCATCTCGTATCCCTTCTTTCGTTGTGTTTTTCTTATTTTTCCTGTTCATCTTCTATAATTTATAGGCAAAATAGTCAAAATATACCCTAAACTTGGCTCAAATTGTCAATTTACACCCCGAACTTGTGATTGTGAAATTTTACCTCCTCAACTTGTTAAAAACTGCTGATTTGCACCCCCTCTGTCAAATCTAACGGTTTCCATCCAATTAAGAGTCACATGTCTAACACATTAGGGATATTTTCGTTATTTTATATTTATTTCATTTTTTAAATAAATTACACGAGGAATTTATTTTTTGTACAATTATATTTACTGTTTTGGACATCTCGTTCGTACGTCATCAAAGTAGCCGCAAGGGAGAGTTGTATGAGCTGCATTTAGATTTGAATCAAATCGGTGAAAATAAAGGTAAAGAAGTTTCATTTGAAAAGAAAAAAAAACTCGTAGAATTCAGTTTTAAAAACTCGCAATTTTGTGGTCCAATGATTTCAAAAAAGAAATTTATGTTCAAGGAGAAAAGATAATAGGGAGAACTGTATGCTTATTGATTGATAGAGAGGCATTTATATAGGCATTACAATAAGTATCCCGATAAATCAGAGATTCCTTATCTATTACATAATCAACTATACTAGTCTGATTAGGTCAAGACACATCCAGGAAGTTACGGAAATAACCTTCTTACAACACTCCCCCTTGTGTCGAGCGTCTAATGTCTTCATGGTGCTTACCATGTTGTCTCACTAAACCCTTGCCAGCAAAACAAAAACCTCTTAGGCAAAAATAAAATGCATGGACGAAGGGAAAAGAGCACAACACACCAACACTACACTTGTGATTGACATGTGATGTAGACTCCCCCTGAAGTCTAACAAACTTAGAGCTCTAATATATGGCGCATGCCTAGGCTCTTCACATGTTTCACATGCATAGATTTTCCCAAAGACTTGGTAAACAAATCTGCAACATTCGCATCTGAACTCACTTGATTAACTTGGATGTTCAGGAATTCCTGTTGTTGCACATTGTAAAAGAACTTGGGCGATATATGCTTAGTGTTATCACCTTTGATAAAACCCAACTACATCTGCTCAATGCAGGCAGAATTATCTTCATAGATACACGTAGGTTTATCGATAGTAGACACTAGTCCACACGAATCACGAATGTGGCGAATAACTGACCTTAGCCAGACACATTCTCTAACAGCCTCATGGAGGGCGATGATCTCTGCGTGATTCGATGAAGTAGTAACCAAAGTTTGCTTGGTTGATCTCCAAGATATCGCTGTATTTCCCATGCTAAAAACATAACCAGTTTGGGAACGAGCACGATGTGGGTCAGAGAGATACCCAGCATCCGCGAAACCAACTAACACGTTGTTGGGAGTCTTTAAGTAAGGGAGACGTCCAGAGAATGACACATTTGGATGGCCGGACGCGTCGCCATCATCATCCTCCACGCCGCCGGCGCCAGCAACAGTACCACGGCGTACGATGACACTATCGAGGCGGCCGGAAACGTTGGTGTGAGGAGGGTGATTGGCGGGATTTTCTCTCTTTGTGCTGAAGGGATAGAACAGTCTCAAGTCAATGAAACCTTTCAAGTAATGAAACAAATGATTGATACCGTTTCAATGACGATGCGTAGGCGCTGAGCTAAATCTATCTAGTAAGTTCACAGCGAAAGCAATGTCTGGTCTAGTGCACTGTGCCAAATACAAAAGTGCCCCAATCGCACTTAAGTATGGGTACTCAGCACCACGAATCTCTTATTCATCCTCTTTGGGACGGAATGGATCATTGTTTATGTCCAGACTACGAACGACCATGGGAGTAGACAACGACGTACATGTATCCATGTTGAAACGCCTGAGCATCTTCTGCGTATAAGCAGACTGGTGAACCAGAATACCCTTGGTTCTATGCTCTAACTCAAGTCTTAAACAGAACTTAGTCTTCCCAAGATCCTTCATCTCGAACTCAGATTTCAAGAATGAAACTGTCTCTTCAATCTCACTTTGAAGTACCGATGACATTCATGTCATCAACATAGACAGCTACAATAAAAAATCCAGAGTCAGTCTTTCTAATGAACACGCATGGGCATAACTCATCGTTCTTGTAACCCCTCCGAATCAAGTATTCACGTAGGCGATTGTACCACATCCTTCCGGATTGTTTAAGTCCATACAGTGAACGTTACAGCTTAACTGCATAAGCACTCCGTGGTTTAGAGTCTTTTGATTCGGGCACATGAATTCCTTCAGGAACTCTCATGTAGATATCCGTATCTAGATCCTCATATAGATACGCTGTAACTACATCTATCAGTTGCATACTCAGTTTTTCAGACACTACTAAACTGATCAATTAGCGGACAGTAATGATGTCCATTACGGGAGAATACGTCTCGTCGTAGTCAATACTAGGACGCTGCGAGAAGCCTTGCGCCACGAGTCTTGCCTTATATAGCAAGATCTCATGCTTCTCATTGCGCTTACGAACAAAGACCCACTTATGTCCGACATGTTTAATGCTTTTAGGGATCAATTCAACAGATCCAAAGACTTGCCTTTTATCTAATGAGTCAAGTTCTGTCTGTATTGCTTCTTTCCACTTCGGCCAATCTGCTCTTTGTTGACATTCAGTCACTGAGCGTGGTTCAACTTCGTCATCATGGATGATCTCTTGTGCGACGGAATAAGCATATATATCATCGACGTGTGTGGAGGCTCTATCCACTAAGAGACACGCGTTATTCAAACTGAGCGAGATTTCTTTGTACTCTGGAGTCAACATTGGTTCTGTGTCATCCCACAGAAATGATTCAGTTGACTCATGGACATAACTATAGTCAGAGACAATCTCATGCGATGGATTCGCATCGTAGATGATGAGCGGATTTTGTGCCTTTCCTCGCTTCTTTCGAGGGTTTTTATCTCGAGAATTCTTCGGTCTCCCCCTCTTTCTGGTGGGAGCCGAGGCCGAAGCTGCTGCCCCTTCAAAGTCCATCAGGGCACCGTTGCGATCCGATTCAACAACAGCGACGCCAAGGCGTACGATGGCGCCGTCGCTGGTGTCACCCTCTCCTAAGGGTATGTCGGCGGCACTAGGTCTTAGGGCAGCCGAACCGGTCCCGTAATTCGGGACCTCCAACCTTGCCGGTATGTTTGCAACAGGTACATGTGATCTTGTCACTTTCGCAATATCGGTGAAAGCGTCGGGCATCGACTCCGCGACTTTCTGAAGATCGATAATGCGTTGCACTTCAAGTTCACTTTGAGCAGTGCGAGAATCATGAAGAGACAAATCGTTGGGGGCACACCATGTCAATTCCTGACGTTTATTCGGAATGAGTGCATTCCTATCTCCCCCTAATGGCGGGAAGTGTGTCTCTTCAAAGTGACAATCTGCGAATCGTGCAGTAAATAGATCACCGGTGGTTGGTTCTAAGTAGCGGATTATCGTTGGCGAATCATAGCCAATATAGATGCCTAAACGTCGTTGTGGACCCATTTTGATACGCAAAGGAGGGGTAATTGGCACATAAACTGCACAACTGAAAGTACGTAAGTGCGATATATTGGGTTCAAAACCAGTTACCATCTGGTAGGCACTAAACCCATTGTTGGCAATGGGTCGAAAACGAATAAGCATCGCTGCATGCAGTATTGCATATCCCCAAGCAGAAATTGGCAAATTGGTTTCCATAACCAATGCCCTAGCCACTAGCTGGAGTCGCTGAATGGTGGCTTCTGCTAGGCCGTTTTGAGAATAAACATAAGGAACAGGGTGTTCTACTTCAATCCCAATGGACATACAATAATCATCGAATGTTTTGGAGGTAAACTCGCCAGCATTATCCATCCTAATAGATTTGATAGGATGGTCAGGGTGGTTAGCCCTTAACTTGATGATTTGAGCTAAAAGCTTGGCGAATGCAGCATTTCTTGTGGACAACAACGCGATGTGTGACCAACGCGTCTACGCATCAACCAGCACCATAAAATATTTAAATGGGGCCACATTCTGGTTTGATTGGTCCACAAATATCACCTTGGATTCGATGTAAGAATGGTATATTATCGGTTGAAGCTCTGGCGAATGAAGGACGAGCATGCAATTTAGCAAGCGAGCAAGCCTTACAGAATGAGCGATGGGCATTGGAAATTGCCGTTGTGGCATAAGAGGACACAGGTGGTGACGTCCCATGTCCTGTGAAGGGTGGGACGGCACCACGTGCGGCGTAAAGGCCGCTTCCTCATCCGCCAGGTGCGCGGCCCCGAAACCCTGTGAAGGGGGCGGGGGGGGGGGGGGGGGGGTGGTGGGGCCGTGGCGAGTGTGGCTTTAAGGCCACAGTCTGGCGAGGAGCTTGGCTCCTGCGTACATCACGATGTTGAGTCGCGGTAAGAGGTTCTTCCAATCGCTTTTTCGACTTGAAAAATGGATGTCCATGGGAGTTCTTTAGAATCCGGATCATCATATCACGGCCAGGGTGGCCTAGTCGAGCATGTCAAAGCTTATAAACATTAGTGTCACAAAAATTGTCAGTGACAACATATGATTCGAAGACACGAGCTGTAGTGAGATATAAACCATTGTCTTTAATGCACGTCATCTTCTCTAAGATACAGCGGCGGCCGTATTCTTGAGAAGTAATGCATACAAGGACTGAAATTTCGATTTTTTCGCCGAAATATCGGCGAAAATTTCGTTTTTTTGGGTTAGCGATATTTCCCCCTCATTCCTTCCTTTTCTGGTGCGAAAGATTCGAAATTTCGCGATATTTTCGAAATCTGAGGCGAAACATTCTCCACTTGCACTGAGTACTGACACATGTCGGCCACTGACGCGCTCTCTCCAACACGTGTCGGCCTGCTAAAAACTCACAAATTTGGGGGTGAAGTGAGATTCGAACCCCTCACCTCTCAGCTTGCATGATAAGATTAATGAGTTGGCCAATTGAGCTGAACTCATTTCTTGTTCAATCTCTTCATCTTATTACTTATATAATATGTTTACTGAAATCCAAAAAAAATGAAAATGACAAATTATGTCCTATCAAAAATCAAACTATTTGTTTTGGTAAAGATATGGTCTTATGTGTTCCGCACCTCTTATCCTTGATTTTTTCATACTATCAATTATGTGCTTGTTGGAATTTTTATAACTACAAAACAAATTTTTTTCCTATAAATAATCTCAATTGCAAATGCTTTCTTACACTTTCATCTTTTCTTTCTTCTCCGGTTGCTTCAATTCACTACTTCTATATCTCATTCTCTCCTTCGTATTTAGCTCATGCATTGATCTCAATTTTATGCTCTCATGCTATAATAGTTAATTAGTAATAGACTTTGGTAAGTGGTTACTTAGTAATGTTAGTATTATTAAATATTCCGTTCTTATGGTTAATTTTATTATTTTGATTATTTGTAATTAGTATTATCTTGATACACTCATACATCATATAGGAGATTAAAATTTTAAGTTAACCCAAGTCCCTGCAGATCTGTTATCTCCAGACGCAAACTAAGGGTCGACTTATGAATAAATGAAGATATTTATTTATTTATTTATTAATATTTACTATGCTTATATTTTTAATTTTTAACTTTATTCGATTTTTGTGAAGGAGCTTTCATTGGAAAAAATACAATGGCTAGTGGCGGAAGTAAACGTGATCCCGCATGGGAACATGGAGAGCAACTCCCCGGTAACAAAAATGGTAGCATATGCACATACTGCGGGATTACGATAAAAAGTGGTGGAGTAACACGCCTTAAATACCACTTCAGCGGCCTAGATCCTGGAAATAACGTGCAACGTTGTGAATCTGTACCAGTAGAAGTGAAACAATTCATCAGATCCCTTTTACTGAGTAAACAAAAAGACAAGGCGAAAAAACAACATATGATGGAGGGGATCCGAGCAGAGCTTCGTGGAGAAGTTATTGGTTCCCAAGATGACAGTGATGATGAAGTGTATAATGATGACGACGACATGGGTCCTGAGGAACGTGCAGCAATGCAGCAAGCAATCCGAAACTCCAAACAATCACAATGGGAAAGAGAGCATCTCCACAAATTTCCTAACCGAGATGGGTCTAGTAGTGGGACACGCATACAACGATCATCAAGCGTCAGAGAATCACAACCTTTATTCTCAAGTCTCAAAAGCTCTTTTCATGCCCGTCAAAAGAGCATTAAAAATTCCTTCTCAAAAGGTTCAATCAAGGAGACGATGGGTCGTTGGATTAGCAAGTATTTCATCTATGAGAATATCCCTGTTGAGAAAGCAGCAGGTCCTCATTATGAAAATATGGTGATTGGAATCCAAAGAGCAGGAGAAGGTGTACAACCCCCTACTCCATATGAGATCAGAAATAAATATTTGGATATGGAGTTCAAAGATGTTTCTGAATATGTTAATAAATTGAGGGAAACTTGGGAGACATATGGATGCACAATCATGGCCGATGGGTGGACATGACCAACTAAATTATCCATCATAAATTTCATGGTCTACTCCAAAGGTACCACAGTTTTTCTCAAGTCCATTGATTCTTCTGGTGACAAAAAAGACCATCAATATATATATATAAGGTGTCGAAGGATGTAATAAAAGAAGTTGGAGAGTACAATGTGGTTCAAGTGGTGACTGATAATGCTGCTAATTATGTCAAAGCTGGTAAGAAGTTGATGAAACACCATAATGTTTATTGGACTTCTTGTGCAGCTCATTGCATTGATCTCATGTTCAAGGAAATGAGGAAGAAAGAGCAACTTAAAGGTGTGATTAATAAAGGTAAAATTATTTCAAAATACCTTTACAATCATAATTTGTTGTTGACCAAGATGCGAGAGTTTTGCAAAGGAGAAATTATTCGTGCTGCACCAACTCGATTCGCAACAAATTTCATTTCATTGAAAAGCTTGATTAAGAAGAAAGCAGGATTGAAACAATTATTTACAAGTGATTGGTGGGTGAGCAGCAATTTTAGTCAAACTCCTCATGGTCGCATCGTCGAAAATATTGTACTCGACCCACAATTTTGGCATATGGCGGAAAATGTGTGTAAAATTTCTGAACCCCTTTATAAAGTATTGCGGGTCGTTGATACAAAAGTCTATCCAACTATGAGTGTTGTATATGAGCTCATGCGTGTTGTGAAACAAGACTTGGAGAAAAAACATGGAGCAAAATGGGTCGTAAAAATCATCAATGATAGGTGGTTTAAAACTTTATCGCACGATTTGCATTCGGCAGGTATATACTAAATCTTTTATATTTAATATATATACATAAATAATTATTTAATGTAGACACATTTTGCTAACTATGACATGTTAATTTTATATAGGTTATTATTTAAATCCTCGATACAACTACAGACAAGGCGTTGGAGATGATGGTAAACTTATTGAAGCTGTGCATAAAGTTTTTTCTAAATTGGACCCTAACTCTCCAATAATAGGCCAATTTGGGAAAGAGGTCAGATGCCTAAAACTATTTTTTAATTTGCAACTTGTTTTTTTAATTTTATAATCATATATGAGTAGTAATTTATTTGTATTATATTTAGCTGACATATTTCAAAGATGCAAAATTAAGTTTTGGAACAGCACCAGCAATTGCAGCTAGATCACACATGTCTCCTAGTGAGTGTATAAAATTATAAATATTTTATACAAGTCCATTTATTACTCTATTGAAAATCTAACTTATACCATTTTTATTTCATGATAGCTGATTGGTGGGTAATGTATGGAAATAGTGCACCAACTGTGAGAAAGTTAGCCATCAAAATTTTATCACAAACAACATCAGCATCTGCTTGTGAGAGGAACTGAAGCACATTCGCACTAATCCATACTAAGCAAAGAAACAGGCTTGGATATAATCGTCTAGAGAAATTGGTTTTTTGCTATTACAACATGAAGCTTAAACTTCGAGATAGAGAAGCAGCCCATTCTCATGTGGATGAAAAAGATCAATTAGATGTATTTGATATTGGTACTGAGTTTGATGATGAAGAGCGAGATCAGCTTTATCAATGGATTATGCCTCTGTATTTGGACGACGATGAAGCAATCCATCTCCTAGAGTTGCACAAGAAGCTCGTGCTGAAGGAATAAATGTCGAGCGAGTACTTCAAGAAGAGGTTTTAGAATCTGATAATGAATCTATTAATTTGTTATTGAATCAATCTAATATTTTACCTCGTTCCTCTCGTGGAGAAGCTAGTGGCTCACATATCCCCTCGAGGAGAAATGATCGTGGAGAAGCTAATGGCTCACATATCTCCTCGAGGAGAAATGATATCTCTAGCACGAGATCAAGAGACTCCTCAAGCACCAGAGGTGATACTAATGGAAGTTACAGCGGTGGTACTGGTGGAGGTGATGATGGAGTTCGAGGTTATAATGAAAGTCCAGCAGATCGTATGAGCCCATTCACTTGTCAGCCAAACTTCACGCATGCAATACAAGATGAAGACCATGGATGTAGAGAAGCAGGACCAGGTATTGGTGCTATAGGAAAACACTATACACCAAGGGAAAGAGGTCAGGGAAGTATGTCAAGGCTTGAAGAATATAATTCATTATCTTCCACTTTCGATTCATTTGGTCTTGAAGAAAACAATAATGGACCTTACCCTTATGGGCAAAATTTGACGATGTCTTATCCAACATATCCTTATGGGATGCAATCAAGTGAGAACTCATGTACACAATCTGATGCACAATCATCAAATGATTATGGTTATGGTCAAAGCCAAGGAATGCTAGATCCCTTCTATAACTACCAGTACCAAATTTTGCCATCAATCCTCCATGATCCATATGGTTGGCATGTAAGTCAATACATGCAAAACTACAAAGGAGAGGTATCATTTAATGATTATTCTTCACAATACACTCAAGGCTCTATACAAAGAGATGATGAGGATAGTCAGGGTACTAAAGATTTTGTACCGCATAGATCTTCTATGTGGTTCTAAATTATTCATGTAATGTCATGTCCAATGTATTATATGTGTATAAGGCGTGATGGCCTAGCCTCCCTTTGGGTTCCCAGCCATCAAAAAAAAAAATTAGATGTTAGTATATATTTTTATTAGAATTTTCAACGATTTAGCGTTTATATATTTCACCTTATATCACTACAACTCATTATAGACCAATGTCCATATAAGATTTTCTTATGAAATATGATAGATAATAGATTAAATAAACATCTCAGAAAGTTTCATTTAGAATTTCCATGTATTTCTTAAAATTTTCGTCAATTTTATCAATTTTTTTCTGCTATCGATATTTCCTCGAAATTTCCATCGAAATTTCCATTTTTTAGACCTTCGAAATTTCCGTGATCGTCGAAATTTTAGTCCTTGAATGCATAAGTATTCTTCACCATTCTCAGTATAGGTATCCAAGTGATAACCGTTGGCACGGATATCCTTAAAACTCAACAGGGTTCGATTTGTTCTCGGCGCATAGAGAGCATCTGACAGGACCCGAACCAGATTTCACCCTGAAACCCGGATAAGGTCTTGCGGGGACCACCTTAAGACTAACTCTATCGATAAATCGATAAGTCAATTTTAAGATGGACAACCCTAAAACCTGCAACAACCAAAACACTTCTAAATTCCACTTCCAACCTCAACACCTGGAGCCATCTGCTCCCCAAATCACAGCAACCGCCACAAATAAATACAAAATCTAATTCAACTGGCTCATAGGTAATCAGAGCAATCTAACAAAATAAACTGGAATTACAAATGGAAGTATAACAAGAAATGTAATATGAAAATAAAAGAATAAGGGATCACAGATCCCACCTAGCGAAGCGACAACGATGATGGCTATGCCTCGACTCAGAGTACTCTTGACCTCTGATCACTACTCTGCACACTGGGCGATTTTAAAACGAAGGGCTCAGTGGAAAGTAAATTAAAAACACGTTCGAGTGAGTGGATAAAAATAAAACAATCTAATATAATACTTTAATTGAAAGTATCATATTACTTTCTTAATATTTTATAAATAAAATCACATTGCATGCCTTTAATAAAACGTCCCACGTTTTAAGAAAATCGTATTTAAAAATCAGCCCCGCTGATATATCAAATAAACAAATAATAATTTTGTTTATATATGTATTTCAAAACGAAATATTTTTGAAAATCAATTAATAGTATTTCACGACCAATCTCATTGGTCATATAAAAACCCAGCCCCGCTGGTTCGGGAATTTATTAAAATCAGAAATCTCATAGAGAAAATATTCCCGAAAACCTCATAATATAAAAATCATGACCAGACCCATTGGTCATATAATAAAATAGGGGAACGTCATTACCACCATTTAATAATAGCCCCGCAGGCTAAGGGTCAGTCATCCAAGAGTCCCAATAGCGTCATCACGCTATGCCCGTACACGTCGACCACCGAGCGTGAATCTGACCTATAGGGTCAAATCGTCACCTCGCGTGGGATCAAGCGACATTCTGCCCGTACACGTCGACCACCGAGCGTGAATCTGACCTATAGGGTCAAATCGTCACCTCGCGTGGGCTCAGGCGACACTCTACCCGTACACGTCGACCACCGAGCGTGAATCTGACCTATGTGGTCAAGTCGTCACCTCGCGTGGGCTCAGGCGACTATGCTAGCTAGCATCAATATACACATATATCCCGACCCTGATATGGTGAAAATCTGAAAATAAAACTGAAAGTACGCTTCCCCTTATATATCATAAATCCGTACGGTCCCCGACCGCACATCTGAGGCTTATAATAATCATTAGTATAATAGCCTCGAAATATACTCATATATATCCGACATATCCAACATGCCGTAAAACAATATCAAAAATTATATTTATAACGTCGACATGTCTCACATGTCGAAAATCATAAATAACGAAAATATAAAATCCCCGGAAATCTCATTTCCGATCACTACCTTTAATTAAAACTTATTTAACATAATCAAGTTATGAATAATTAAAATATACTATTTCCGGAAACCTCGTTTCCGGATAAATCACATACTACCAAAATAGTAGTAAAAGCAAAACCAGTAGGAAAACTAAATACTCATGACTGATCTTATCGTTCTCAAGATTCACTTTACTTAATGAAGTCACTTGAGTTATTAGTGTCCTCCGATTGAATCACACCATTCAATACTTATCCCATGCTACATTCAATGACTTCTATATCGCTGACCCCTTGGCGTCGAAATCTCTATATCCACAATCGTCAGAGTCTAGGTTGCAACTATCCACATGACTCACACATTTGTCGAAATAAGAATAAAGCCGATATCTTTGCTTGACAAGTGTTCCGTGACTAATTAAATAGTCAACGTCAACATTGTCAGCCAGACAAATGTTCGAAAATCAAAAGATATTGCTACGACGGTAGCAGATAGAATTCCGACTCAACTATGGAAGATTGTTGAAATAGCTCTAGAGTTCGAAAAATACTTCCTGGAAGTCACCGTTGGATTTCAATCCAACCACCACAGATAAGCATGTGACTTCAATCCGAACTAGTAGCCATTCACGGATCTTGAATCGGAATTACGGATCAAGAGTTATGATCCGCCGAAGCTTCGTCGCAAATCCTCGGACAAGAAACACAAAAGAACGAAAGAAGTGGCTGATCTAATACAAATACAAATATTTATATAATGACTAGTCGATAAAAGACGTTTGTCGAATTCTAGTACAACTACCAGAATCTTCTCATCCGAATTACCGAGCTAACCATGCAATGGTCGAATAGATCCCCGATCTGCTATTTCAAATATTCACCAGCTGCTTATACGATAAACTATGTGATCAGGCTGAACCACCTTTTACCATCACTCGATAAATCCATAGTCAAAAAGACGATCTCACAATACTTATGCTGCTAAAATTCTCCATAGGCACCCAACTTCGATTTCGTACTAATCTCCCAATGTTATCATGATCACATATTCAAATCTCTTTCCCCTCAAATATCACGTATTTCGAGGCAAACATCTCCAATATCGGTAGCTATTTTAAGTTATAATTCTTCATTTATCCAATCTCCCGACCAAGGTCGCTAAGAATTAGAATTACTTATAGCTCCCACAACCTCCTTATGGCTCTCCATTCCTTCTGTCATAACCGATATGTCCAAAATCAAAATAAGAGGGTTATGAGATTCATAAAAACAACACATGTACATTGCCACTTAAATGTCCACTGACTCATTTTCTCCACATACGCCAAATTCATTGGTCAATCCACAAAATATAGCTGAAGAGTGGCTCCATCACCTACTCGTAACAATCTAAAATCACAGTCTGATTGTTACATAATCAATTTTTCACTCATTACCGCAAAGTCGCAACGACGACAATCATCTCACGTTAGTCTTGTCAACATTTCCAAAATTGATCAATTAAATAGGCTGCTCAAAAACTAGGGCCAACTCCCTGTACACAACGTGAATAAGAGACTAAAGTCTCAATGTGTAGCCCTCTCAGGAATAACATCTTCCTATCTCAAAAGAAATAGGGCCGAAACATCCGAGTTCCCAACTCGTAACTTGACGCTAAAACTACTGATAAGCGTCACAACACAACCGAATAGGTATAACTCACATACCTATTACGTACGCAAGGATAACGTCCTAAGAGGTCGATGTACTCGAGGCATAGTCTAAGAGATACAACTCGATAACTGGCATGTACTTTACATACTTAATAATGACAATAGCACCAAGGAGCACGATGGGTATCCGCTGCAGTCGGATCCATCAGTCGAAGGTACTAAGCATTACTAAGCATATATAATAACTGAATAGAATAGTACTCTACAGAGTACATAACAAGACACCAAAGAATCAAAGTCATACACACTTAATGAACACACTAGCATCGAAGTATATGATGGAAATCCGCCGCGGTCGGACCCTCACTCAAAGAATGCTAGGCGTCATCAAGTAGAAAAGGCAACATGACACAAGAAAACGATAGGACCTAATGCTCTGATACCAAACTGACATCTCACTGCTTCTCTAGTTTCTCAAGTCGTAGTCCATTTATCTCATAATTTACCTCAAACAATTTAGTACTCCTGATCAAGACTTTCAACTGACTGTTCCTTGACATTCAAATCTTTCTACAGTTTGATAGGTTGAGTTTCCGAGATATGCGAAGGATCGGCAATTACTCATAGAGTAGATACGTGGAAAAATGTCATGTATCTTGGATAATTTCGAAGGTAGCTTTAACCGATAGCTACCGGACCAATCTGCTTCATAATCACATGAAGGCCGATATATCCTGACACTCAGGATATCATCTCTAATATCAGCGTAACTCTCTCTAGGAGAGTTGCTCATCTCAGTTACTTTTGAACTGCATCTCACAAGACTCAATAAATCCATGAGTGCATCTGAATAGACATCTTTGTCAATTCACCCATCCAAATGTGCAAGATAGTGCGGAAATAACATCGAACCTATAAAGCTGCCTGTAACTCATTTCAGGTCCATAAAATAAATCACGATTCTCAATAAGATTTCATGGACTTAGGCATCACAGGGTCTAACAATCTCTCTCACTCACATCTCATCATGTCGACTTTGGGCGCGGAATACGCCATACATACTAATCACATAGGGATACCAAATCTCATACTGACACCTGCAAACGCCGCGAAGAACTTTGGGGTTCTACCTCTCAACGTTTACATGTTGTCACATCAATCAATAACGTCCCATCACTAGAACTGGAGAAAATACAAGTGTAAGTTATACTATGCTTTATCTCTCATATGATCTTAGGACGAGTCCTCAATTTGTGCTTCCCGCACCAAAATAATTAGGACTGGTTTCAAATGAAACTGACTTATCAAAGTCCAAGCTCGTCCATGGATAAGGCAATTCTCGTAACTCACAACTCACAAATTAAACCTCTCAACCTGAGTTGCTCGAGCCAATAAATATTCAATATCCTCCATTTGCTCGCATCAAAGAACAGAAACCCTCGAGAAATAAGATTCTCGAAACCTCAATTAAACTAGTCAATATCTCGTCCCACGAGAGCTGACATGAGAATAATTCAAATCAATGATCTATCCGACTAAAACACCAACATGCATTACAAAATAATGATTTCTCAAATCATCTTTGGATCAATAAGTGGTCCCACCACATTACGATCCCAAAATAAATTCTCCCATTAACAAAACGTCTTTCAACTTATAAGAATATGTACTACTCACGTCATAACATTCCTTACACAGGCCTTGACTCGAAACACTTCATGAGTCAACAGGGAAACTCCTTTCCTATAAGGCTATACTATAAGTAGCAAATAAAATACCTCGAACAAATCACCTGGCATTGCCCTGCAAAACCATATTTCTTTAAATATCATTTCATTAAAACAATTATGCATGCATTTCTTTAAAATAAAAATCCACTCACAGTACGGCCGAGCGTGCCGATATTTCACGCTCTCATCCCGTCGAGTAACTTCTCGACCTGTAACAGAGACGGTTTAAAAGATATCTCAGAATCCGAAATTTGATTATAAAGTGAAATTTACGACGTCCTCACTCGTCCGAATAACCCCATTTAAATTATCGTTATCGGTATTGGAGTTACGTCTCAAATACCGAAACCATTTACGTCTCAAAATTACTCAGGACACCCATCCCGAGTCCGATCAATCCATTTTCAGATTATTTCGTCGTAAAACCATTTTAATTAGCTTTTAACCTTTTTACGGCAAGTCAACAGTAATAATTCAAGGTCAAACAGTAATTCTGAAAGTCAAACAGTAAATGGTTAAAATCCAATTACTATTTACCATTTACTGTTTACTGTTTACTTTTACTTTTACTGTTTTACCATTTACTTTTCACCTTTTACCGTTTTACTTTTTACTTTTTACCAAATTACTGTTCATCTTCTTCCTCAAGCCGCCGGCAGCTCCGCCACGGAGGCCAAAAACGCCTCCAATCGATCCCAAATTCACCCAAAAGGATCGCTAGCACCTCGGGACCTCCCTTCCCGCCGTCCTCGCCGCCGGAAACAACCTCAGCCGCCGCAAACGGTGGCCGACACGGCGGCCGAATCTCTCCAAATCGAAATTCCTCCAAAATTCCACCAACCAAACCCCAAACTACACTAACTCGACTCCTTTCAACCTCCTAAACACGAAATTAACATCCAAATTCATCAAAAACATCAAAATCACAACCTCCACCGATTTGATAAAAAACCCTAAACATTTCAATTTCTAATTCCTCCTTACCTGCTACGAATTGGCTCAATTCCTTTCATGGACGTGTTGCACAAGTCGAGGCCTTCAATTCCCCCCAAGAATCGGGTGGAACCTTGGCCGGAGGAGGGAGAACCAGCCCAACTGGGCTTGATGTTCTTGGGCTGGAATCGGTCGAACGGCGGCGATTCCCACCGTGCCACCACCACAGACTTGAAGGGGAGGAGGAGACGGTCCAAACGGGACCGGTGGCGCAGCGAACGGCGGCCGGACGGCGAAGAACCGAGGGCAGCGACTCGGTCGGCGCTGCTCGGGCCGAGTCGGGGAGAAAAGAGAGAAAAAGAGAGAAAAAAAAGAAAGAAAAAGAAAGGAAAAGAAGAAAAAGGAAAGTTTCCCGTTCGGGAAATTTTTCATTTCCCGCTATTTATACTCGTCTAAAAATCGGACAATTTCCGATTTTACATCGTAACTTTTTCGTACGAACTCCAAATTGAACATGCTACGTGTCCACGAACTCGTTTCAACGTCTTCTACCTCGTCATGAAATAAAATTCTCGGTCGAGTCAACTTATTTAAAAGTCAACCTTTAGAACTTTCAAATCGTAAAAACAATTCCCGATGAGTAAAAGTAAGAGTAAACCAGTTAAAAGGTAATTCGAGGTTCGGGTCGTATCAGCATCAATGACATTGATAACAGTACCATTTGGTAACATAAATTCAGCGGTTCCTCGCCCTTTGACAACCGGCGAGGTACCAATGAATGTTGTCATTGATGAGCGATACGACATTAAATCCGTAAACAACTGCCTATTCCTTAGAATAGTGTGGGTAGTTCCATTATCAGCTAGACACTCAACTTCTCTACGAGACATCTACAAAGAGAAGAAAACTTGGGTTAGTTTCTCGGGAGAACAGTCTAATCACTACGCCGTAGGATAGAGAAAGAAAGAGGAATAAATCTCATCGAGTATATCACATGACATTTGGACATTATAACGTCGACTAAAGTCGGAAAAATGCAAAGTTGAATGTTACATAACCAAGCAATCATCATCAGAAACCAAAACAAAACCAAGGCTTCGCACATTATGGTGTAGGACACCTTTGGTGACTGGAATAAAATGAGGTCTAGCCTCCTAGGATTGGTGTTAAAACACCTCTCGGGCTGCACACTAACCGAAGCTGTGGATGTCAAAGACACATGGTGTCGTGGCACCAGAGTGTGGCGGATGCCGAGCCTACTTCACCTTAATGGACCGATGGCGGCCTGTTCGCCACCTTTTTTTTTTTTTTTTTTGATTGAGGGATTGAGCGTAGGTGGGATTATAAGTCCAAAAATATATAGAGCCTATGTGACCCAAAGGTGGCGTCACATGAACCACGTGAGTTGTTAATACACGAACCTGATTGCATAAAAACATAAAATTTCTCACAATATGGGAAAACAGAGAAATTTTATTAAGTGCCAACTTGAATACACCAACTTCTAATTCTAAAATAAGCAGACTAACAAGAGTCATAAAAACATGGCGAATGCCATTACAGTACTTGATAAACTAGAAAAGTCAAATACACAGACTAATCAGAATCCGGGACATCAAGAGTTTGTGGTTGCGCCTTTGGAGAATCCACATGATGAGCATAATTTGTGTCAATCATCTCGTCCTCAATATAATTGCTTTCTTCAGACAGAAACCTCTTGTACTTCTTGTAGGCATTTAACATCTCCTTACTAGCTTGACAATCGCAATGGTAGTGTTTGGAGGAACCACACTTGTAGCACGGACCAAATTAAGCATTTCGGTCATTGCTATGAGGTCTAGGAGGGTTTGGTTCCGGGCCTAGACGCGGTCCTTGGCCGGTCTGGCCTCCCCCTGAAGGTGGAGCGGTGGCGCCACCTTCGAGCCTCCAAGTGTTGGAGCGTCGTGTCACTTTGTTTCCAGCATTCTGATGTCTTCCGCGTATCGGATTATACGGGGCATTGCGACCTTTATTTTTCTGCTTTGAAGCCTTCCCATAATGAGCCTGTGGTGTTGGAATTGGTTTTGTACCAACAGGTCTCTGGCTACTATTGAGCCTAATCTCAGAATGACACTCTTTTTTAGCCAATATTGCCATAAGATCAGCGAATGTCCTGATTCTTCCTTCATCTACTGAGATTTTATATTGATGTCTAAGGACATCGTAGGCCATGGGGAATGTATTAAAGGTCTTCTCTAGAAGATCTTTATCGGTTTTGATGACGCCAACCGTGCCAAGATCCGCCTGTAGACTAATCATATCCTGATTGTATTTGTCTACTTTGTCATAATCCGAGAAACGGATTTGTTCCCATTTAAGAGTGAGCTCTGGAAGAAGCATGTCATGGACATTGTTAAATCGCTGCTGGAGCATGTCCCATAAAATTGTGGGATCTTTTACCGATAAATATTGTCGCTTCAGAGTCGGGTGGATATGACGCCTCAAATACATGAGGGCCTGGGCCTTGGCATGGTCCCCAAAAGGGGTGGTGGCGGCTGCATCAGTCAGAAGGGCTGGAAAGCCTTTGCTTTGGAAAGTAATTTCAACATCGGAAACCCATCGATGGTAGTCTTTGCCTTGAAGATCCAAGATCTCAAAATCAGGGCGTGACGGTGACGACGACGACATCCAAGATTTCAATTTTTTGTATTTTTTTTTTTTTTTTTTGTATTTTTATGTTTTTAAGAACATATCACGTATTATCATTTTATTAAATTTTTTATGTCATCAATTTGATTTTTGAGTAAGGAACAAAGAGGGTTATGGACTTGAACTCAATTTTATTAAAAACAATTAACAGGTGAATTGCTCTTTTAAGATTTTTAAATAACCAATTAATTAAGTTAGAAATCTCTTAGTTTATTCATAAATACAAATCAGTGTTGCTATTGGGACCTCCACATTTGCTCATTAGACCTCCAATACTTTCTACACCTCTATTATATTTTTGAATATAAGCATTCACTCACTAGACCACCATTCCAATTACCGAAATAACCTTAAATATGTTATTAACATATATTTCAATAACTTACTCATTCAACCTCCTATTCACTCACTAGACTTCTATTTCTTAATTTTTTTTTTCTTTTATGTGTAAGATCTAATGAGATAAATCAAAACATAGGATATACAAATATTTCAAAACACACTAGCATATGTCCTTGTACTATTTCAATAGTTACTAGTGTGTTGCAAATATATTTAAGGTCTAATAAGATATATAAAAATATTGAATATATATATATATATACCTTTTTTTTTCATGTTGCAAACTTATTAAAATATATGCACTTAGTTTTTAACACTTACTCTTGACCTTATATTTTGTATATGCGCTTAAACATGTATAATTATAGTACTTTTATATCATATTAACAATCTTATAATTTATATATTTGCTTAGTTTCAACACTCACTGAAATTGAAAAATAAAATTGATAAAGAAAATAATAAATAACATTATGATTGAATTGGAAAGTCTATAGACAATATATATAATACTCTTTTTATACACTTATATATTGTCCTCAATAGTCTTTATGCAAGAGGATACAAATGTAATTCAATAATTGAAAATAGAGGGAGGTCAAGTGAGCAAATGTGGAGGTTCCAATAGCAACACTAATACAAATAAGGTTTAAGAAAAGAAATCTAAGCACATTGATGTGATGAATATTTTGATTTGATTACATGTATTATTTCATTCTTATTTGTTCGATTGACAGAATGCATTTCATAAACCAGATTGTTATTATACAAACTAGTTTGATTTATTTATTAATCCTTGTTAATATACAAGTTTATGTACTACATAAAGCAAGAGTACAACAAGGGTGACGCATTGCCTAATCCTCAATTTAAAGAACACTCATCTTCTATAAGGTCATCCTGATCCGGCGTGTTGTCTACCCATAACTCATCCATCATGGATGTACTAGCATGATGTATTAATCTATGTGCAACAATATTTTAGAAGCATCATACACAAACTAGGTTGTTAAACAAATAAATCATGTTAATTCATTGACCACACACATACTCACTCACTCATATTGCGTAGCTTATAGAGGGACTTCTGTGGTGTGTCTTGACCTAATTAGACTAGATATGTAGTATCTTTAGTTGATAGAGAATCCCTGATTATTCGGGATACTTGATGTAATGCCTATATAAAGGCCTCCTTATCAATCAACAAAACTACGTTTTGCTTATCATTTATTTCTCTTAGAACACGTTATCAGCTCGTGCCTCTAGCCTTCGTCTAATAGCCCTGAAAAACAAAATTTAGAAACCCTAGATTTTGTCCCTGGAAAACAAAACCAAAACCCAAAATTTTTTTCTGTTAGCAACTTCTTTTGTCGGCAAAGAAGGCCCCCCTCCCCTTCTGCCGACAACCCTTTCGTCGGCAACAAAGATCAATAACCCAGTTCTACCGACAACTCGTTCGTCGAAAAAGGAAGAAAAGATCAGGAACCCAGTTCTGCTGACAACATATTTGTCGACAAAGAATGAAGATTCTCAGGGCACCCAGAAATTTACTCTGGGCACCCCCCTTTCCCCGGTGTGGCTTCCTCTGCCAGTCGACGCCCCCCCCCCCCCCCCCCCCCCCCCCAGCCGACAGTCTCTGTCGACGTCCAAACCTGACACAGCTTTGCCCAAATGACGCCGCCCTGCCGCAAAGCAAGCCAACACCACCGCCGCGGCCTTGAGCTGATCCTCAATCCAGCGACGACGCCTGCCCAACGTCGCTGCAACACTTTGGCGGCCCTCCTCGACGAAACCCTAGCGCGCCCCAGCCTCCTCGACCAAGCCTTTGCTTCCTCCGACGACGCTGCCGTCCCTAGCGTCTTCCCTCGACCCGGATTCCGCAGTCCGATCGACACCAGCGCACGGCGTCGCACGATCCGCGCGCCTAATCCTCGAACCGGATCTGCTCGACCCAGTCTGCCGACCCGACCAGGTTCGGCTCAACCCAGATCTTCTGATCAACCCAGAGGCAAAAGAGTAATACGCCTCTGCAGTTAAAAAGTTTTACCCTTCGGGTTAAAACAGTTGTTGCAGTATTTCTTTATTAGTTTTACTGCCCTATATATGGTGAATATGACTAACCATATGCTTTTTCTTTTCCATGAAATTTATTGCACGACGCATCGCGATGGAATTGCGAGAATTATTTGTTGCACGTACATGGAAGAGCATCTCAAATTTGCACAAGGATCAGAACCGAGTCCTCAAGCGCAATTTTTATTAAACGCAGTCATTGGTGAACTAGCAAGTAAGTTTTTATAAAAGTTCCTGTTTTCTGCAATTTCAATTGTTGGGACTTTTATTTTTTTCGGGACTTTCAAACTCCCTGCTACATCATTCCGATTCTTCTGCTTCTCGGGACGATACAAAGGGGCCCCACCCACCCCCGGCGTATCACAATATTTAAGGGGTAACTGTGATGTTACCGTCCAAAGTTGTGCTTGTGGCTGTGATGTCACTGTGAACCACAACTCTTCGTGACTATTTTATCACAATTTCGACAAAATATTGTCAATGCTTGTGACGATCCTAAGGGAGTCACAAAGGGACAAACTCATGATGTGCGACGGAAATTGTCGCTGTAACATCAATATGTGACGAAAATTGTCACAATAAATATTGAATTGAGTTACCATAATCTTGGTCTCGACCATTCAATACCTTCCCTCTTATTCTTTTGAGAAAAAGAAAAATTGACCGCAAAATGCGCCCTAGAATGACATTGAAAATACAAGTGATGAATTTCATGTCACACGTTCAGAAAAAGAGGGGGAGGCTACGGCTTGAAACCCCCATGTCATAAAGAAAAAAGAAAATGGCCATTGAAAAAAAAAAGAAAAAAAAAAGAGAATCATGTCATTGATATGGTTCTACATTAGTTCACTAATTGCAAATAATGCAATCATATAGTCAATGTATACAAGAGATACATGGAAGAAGATGAGAGTATATCCTCATGATTACGGATTTTGAAAGTAAAAATAATTTTTGATAAATATGAAGCATATGACTTCGATTTCATAGTCGAAGTGACTACAAATTCGTTTATTTTGTGAAGGCATAGACCTCACATGTGTGACTAATGCTATTTAGTCGATACACTCTTTATGGTCCAGACCTTGATATAACAGTTGGCATTTAATCTTAATTCTCTCATATTATTCAAGTAAATGAACATACGAGAATTTTATGATGCATACATGGTTCGATTCCCTAAAAAACTATATGTGAATGCAACGTATCGTGATAGGAGCACAATGTGCGACGATATTAATATGTATTTGCCCTCGTTTATGCTTTGTTTAACCCTTATTTATCTAAGATAGAGTCATAATATAGTTTAGTGTCATTTTGGTAGAGTTTTGGAAATATATGCTTTAGAGTCCGAAAAATGACTACGTTTAAGAATTCTGGAAAATGGTGAAAAATATGTCTTTTTCGTGATTCTGAGATGAATAGAATTGTGACTTATCTTTTTCCAAATTTGCTGAAATTTGGTATGCATGTTATTGGTTTGCTAATGGGTCTTGTGTTAAAAATTCAGATCAATCGGAGTACTGAGTAAAAAGTTATGCTCGACTGAAGACACAAAGGTCAAAATATTCCGAGAGAATGTCCATTCGCCAGACCTCGCTCGCCAAGTCCTTGTTCGGCCGCCAACAAGCTCGCTCGCCAAGTCCTTGTTTGTTCGCCAACAACCTTGCTCGCCAGAATTTTAGCCGCCAACACTAGCTCACCAGCTTGCACATATCCGCTCGCCAACCATCTGCGCATGCCAGCATGCATGTTCGCGCTACTCGCCAGAAGCCTAGCTCGCCAGCGCCAGACTCGCCACCCATATTAGCCTCGCCAGTACCCGATACTAGAAAAGTCTGTACTCGCGAGCATAGAGGAATTTCCGGTAATGTCTTCAAGCGGTTGCAGGCGTACCAAATCATTCCAAAGAGCTTTGCAACGTCCAAGAAGAAATCATAAGCCGGCCAAGCAAGAGTTTCTTTGTTCAAGAAGGAGAGAAAAACATATTCCAACTCGGATTTGGAAACCTTATTTATTGAAGATTTCTATCCCGTTTTGAACAAGGAAAAGTCCCAAACTTCATAGCCTCTCTCCTATAAATAGAGGCCGGCACCATGAAGAAAAGTGTCACATCTCAAGCCAAAACACAAAGCCAAAGCTCTACCAAATTCTCCCCAAAGATCCTACATAAACCCTAGCCGAAAACCACCCTCACCTTCACCCAAGTTTCTGCCGAAACTTGGAACTTTTCTGCCGACACTTACCTATTGTCGAGCAGCCTCCCCATATCTTCCATCTTCCGCCGAATCCACACGAGTCAAAGTCATCAAGGTGTCTACAAAAATGTGATCCACTCCCTTCTCTCGGTTTAGTAAAGTTTATGTAGTTATGTTTAGTTTTGTCTATGAAACTTGCATGTATTTTTGGTTTTGGATTATATGTCTATGTATGAACCAAATTGGAGATTGGTTTTATAATTTTTTTAATGATTTGTTTGATTCGATGCTTAGATTTAGGTTTAAGTTTCGGCAACAATAATTTTGCATGTTAATTTGTAATATAAAATTTGTAAGATTTACACACTTAGATAATTAGGACAGCAGTATAGATGCATGTTGAGGATTTAAATTGGTTAGTAATTTAAGGGCGTGACTTAAAAACTGACACATTAGTTTTGTCTAACAAACAAGTAAATCTAGATGTTAGGTTTCATCTAACCCGAGTAGAATGAATAAAGATTAAACGTATGTTGCTTTGATTCTATTGTGCTCACCTAGGGTATAACCTTAGCTAAAACTTACATGTTAAATGAGATGATTGACAATCTTGCTTGTTTACATGTCTTCGATTATAAAATTTTGTGCTTCAATGTTACGAGTTGTATAACGGTAGCATAACTTTTAGAATCACCTCGCGAAAGCTCGATCTTAAAACATTAGAAAGTCTCTCAACTAGGTAAAAATCGGAAACGTTCTAGTTGTAGGTCGAAACTTGTTTAAGTTCAATGCATGCTAAATACTTGTTCCTTACTTTCTTGTGTGCGAATCTTATTTGTTAAAGAGTTGAGTGTGGAGTGCTTTGTGTGAAAGATGTCGACCAACCTTGTATATAGTAGCTTTAGGATTTAATTTCATGTCTTAAATTCATGTCTAGGAATTTAGAGGCAGTTTTGCTGCCGAGCCTTTTATCCCCCATAATTTCGTGTGTAAATATGTATATATGTATATAAGTGTGACAATTGTATGCATATGTGTTTGTGAATATTTTGTTATAACAATCTCATATTTCAGGTACCCTTAATCCCCGGCTTAGAACGATCCCTACTTATTCTATACTACTAACGATTGTAGGGTTATTATTGCTTGATGCTCGCTTCGGCGAGTCTCCATCATATCGCATTACACATTTACATGGTATGTTGATATGAGTTCACCAATCTAATTGGTGATGTTAACTCGAAAATCACAAAGATAAATGAGCCTATGCTCGTCAAGAAACAAATAGATATGCGCGGATGCATGCGCGGATGCATGCGCATTGCCCGGCCTAGGCTTCTGCACTCTTGCGCACGCCAAAGCTCGCCTTGCCTAGCCTCGGTCTCGGCCTTGGCTTGGCTTGCGCGCGGCTCGGCCAACAGCTCCGCCACAACCATATGTTGTCACCGCCTTAGTCTCCAGACCTTGGGCGGCACACGGCCTGCCTAGCCCTGCCCCGGCGGTGGCCTGCACACGGCCCGGCCCGTAACCCTCTTGGCCCTATAAGTCCATGCACTCGTCCTGGCACGTCTTGGCTTCGGCTTAGCCATGCCTCCGGCCCTTTGCACGGCCTCGACCTCGTCAGGTCCTTGCTTCATACCTCGCCAAGTCTTAGCTTCGGCCTTGGCTAGCCATCGGCAACCCGCCTGACCTCGACTCCAACATCCAAGCCTTGGCCCCATATGCCTTTGTCTTTGCCTCGACACGCCTTGGTTTTGGTCTTGGCGTGCCTTGGCACTTGCTCGGCCTCGGCCCGTGATAGGAGCACAATGTGCGACGATTTTATATGCTTATGCCCTCGTTTATGCTTTGTTTAACCCTTATTTGTTTAAGATAGAGTCGTAATATAGTTAGTGTCATTTTGGTAGAGTTTTGATGAAATGTGTTTAATTATCCGAAAAATGACTAAGTTTGAGAAATCTGGAAAATAATGCAAAATATGTCTTTTTCATGATTTTGTGATGAGTACAAATATGATCTATCCTTGTCCGAATTCTATGAAATTTGGTGTGCTTAATATTCAGATACTGAGGAATGTCTTGTTAAAATTTCAGATCAATCGGAGTTCGGGAAGCTACCCAAAAGTGGGCTGCAACTTGGCAGTCCGAGAATTCCAATCCAGGGACTTCCAGGATTTTCCTGGGACTGTGTCCCAACTTCAAAAAATCATTCCCGTCGACTCACAAGGAATTTGGTCGAACTTTTTTATGGGGAGATGGCCATATGTGTCTAGTTTATCTGAGACTTTGAATCGTATCAATCGGAGCTCCACAGATGGAGATATGTCGGAATCACTGCGACAAGGTCAAAGCTGCCGATTCCAGGAACCTACTGCCCCCTTTTTGTGTTTTCTGTTTTTAATGGACCTAATGGTGCACAAATGCATATGTGAAGATGGTTCAAGCCTTATTAAGGGAAGAGGAAGACACTAGGCCATGGCATTGAAGAAAAACTTGAAGAAAGACGTTCTCCTAGTCACACTAGGAGAAGCTGCCGAATTCTGGCAGATTTGCTGCCTTTGTGTGCTGCCGGCATTTGGGGCATTTTCGATGGATCAAAACCTATCAATTGAAGTCCAAGACCATACAAGAAGTCCATGAAGATGTGAAGCCCAAGCCTTGAAGAAAAATTCAGAAAAACAAAACCTAATTGAAGTAGAAAAAGGAAGGTTTCAAACCTTATTCCATTAGGTTTTGTTTTTCCTTGTACAAGAGGGCTGCCGGCAACACCTAGCATTCTCCCTATAAATACCCAAATTTTACACAGAAAAACTTGTCACATTCCAAAGTAAAAATCTAGCCAAAGCTCTACCTAAATTTCCCCAAGAATCCTACACAAAAACCCTAGCCAAAACCACCACCACCACACCAAAGTTTCCTGCCGAAATTTCCCTTTGCTGCCGATACCCTCACTGCCGAGCAGCAGCCATCCGAACACCATCATCCACGGATCCATACACGACGAAGTCTTCAAGGTTTCTAATGTGTGATCCACTCCCTACTCTTGGCTTTGTAAATTTTTGTGTAGTTATGTTAAACTTTGTCTATAAAGTTAGCATGAATTCTTGGTTTCAATTTTTATGTCTATGTATGAATTGGATTGAAATTTGGTTTTATGATTTGCATGCCAATTTATTTTCTTTATCTTCAAGTGAGGCTTTAGATGTAAGAATATGGATTGTATGTTAAAAAGTAAGGGAAATATGTAATGAACTAGTAATTAGGATAATCGGCAAAAACATGTATTAAATTGATTTTAGGGTTTTCTTGATTTGTTCTTTAAATTCGTGTGCTTAAAGATTGGTAGCCTATGTAATTGAAATACTTAGATTATAAATCTCATTAGCCGAAATTTAATAGGATTAAAGTAATCAACGAGTTACTTTGTTTGTGTTGTTTTTCATAAGGGCTAGAGTAATTTAAAGAACATGCTTGTTGATGAGAAGATTGACAACCTTACTTTATTAACTTGTTTCCAACTAAAAAGACCGTGTGCCTAATTACTTTGCATGTTTGTTTTCGACGATAAGTGTTCTCAAATATGTTTAGTATAACTTTGGGGTTAGACGATAAGTTAATCTTGAAGTACTAGAGAGTCTCAATTAGTAGTGCCGATAAGGAGCTAGTTGGGTTGGAGTTAAGTTGAGTCTAGAACGCTTTAATATTTTGCCGTGAGTCCTATTTGCTTGTTTGTTATGTGTTTTGATTGCTTGTGTGTTAGTGCTTTGTGAAGGAATGTCGACCAAACTTGTAAATAGTAGACTTAGGATTTATTTGTCAGCATTTAATTTCGTGTCATTTAGCATTAGGGCAGCTTGCTGCCGATCACAATCCTTCCCCCATGAGTGACGTTTTTGATGTATATATGTGTGAATATTTTGACTAACAATTTCATATCTCAGGTACCCTTAATCCCCGGCCTAGAACGATCCCTACTTACTCATACTACTAACGATATTTTTGTAGGGTTATTATTGCATGCTCGCTTAGGCGACACGTCAGCCCGCCCGTGCACTACCTCGGCTTCAGCCTTGGCATTGTTGCACCCGCCTATACATGACCTGATCTTTCTCTTGCCTTGCTTCGGCTTGGCTTCCACTCTAGCTTGGCTTCGGCCCCAGATAACTAGCTCATGGCATCGGTCCTTGATACTTAGTTTTTAGACATTTATGTCTATATAGTATCGATGTGTTGGCTCATTTAGTTGTTTTCCGGCTCTATTTTTTTAGCGTTAACGGATGTATTTACTACGCCTTTAAGCATGCCTATATTTTATCTTGTGATACTACACATCATGTAACGTACTCTATAGGAATTGCATATATATTCCGGTTTATATGACTTGGCATAAAACCTTGTTTCTACACTCTTATGAACGTATCATAGAGACATTGAGTGTGTAGCTAATCTTAATGGACTTCATAAATCCATTGTGACTATGATGACTAGATCATCACATATAATCATAGAGCATTCTCATGCTCAAAGTTTCCATGTCTTATGATATTATGATTCAAAGTCACATATGTTATCTATGCATAAAGAAACAATCGAACCTTGCTCACTACTTAAAGATATACGTGCCAACGTTTATCACCTTGAAACTCATTGTGAAAATTGAATTGATTTCTTATGTATCGCTTCTAATGAATGCGCACAACTTATGAGTCAATATTATGAATATATTTCACGTATACTATGATTCGAATTTTTTGAATCGGCGACTCATGTAGACTCTTCCATATATCGTCCGAAAATTGGACATGTTTTGATGATCCATATATGCAAGAAAGTCATGGACATCATTTCTTTTGAGCAAAGAAGCTATTGGAATCAAAGATGACTAAAAATAATACTTGGTAGCGTCATGAGCAATGCCCAAAGCTTAAACATGACATTAACGTCACCTAAGTCTTCCTCCAAGACAATGGAAGCACCCTCTATGCATTTAAAACTGTATATGATCCCCCTCTTATTATCCCTCATTAGCTATGCTCATTATATGGAAGCCTAATCTTTAGTAAAGAGTAACGCCCTCCAACGCTAAAAATAATGATACATAAGATGATGGCCTTAATGCCCTATCATGATTCAATTATGAGACATAATGATACTTTGGTGATCCATCTAATGGTTAAACTCAAGCGATAACACTTAGATGTTATGAAGCACCTTGACAATGATTGAAAAGTTGAAGAAAACATAGAAATTTCAGTTTTCCAGCTCGCGCACTCATCATAGGACGGACCCGTTCACCTATTTTTAGACCGGTTCCTGAGGTGAAATTTGGGGCACCGATTTTTAACATCCATAGCTACCTGCTCATAAAATTTTAGATCCATTAGACACCTGGAAGGTGGTGAACCACTCGACACAAACGTTCACTGACCTCCGGCGACTAATCCAACCGGTTCGGTATCTTTCTGGTTAGTTCCGGCAATGAGGCCGGCTACTTTGGAATGCTAACACACGTTTCTACCTTATGAAATTTGGTAGCATGTGGTGTCCTGGAACTTAGTGAAACGTTTCAAGAAGCATACATGCATGTTACATTTTGTATCAGAATGCATCTTGTTAACGTATAAGTGTTAACGATCAATACCCTTTATCGTCCACATTCTTTATGTGCCATATTGCGCCACCACAAGCGCTTAATGATGGGTTATTTGATTATGAATATTGTCTTTGAATAAGACATGAGCCTTATAGTCCGCTATATAGAAACCTTAATATGCGATCTCGTTTATGTCACTTTTTGATGAGCCAGTCTTCCCGTCGTTAGGGGGAGATAAGAACAAGTATGTTCAAGTAGAACGACTTGGCATTGCCGTGGTTTTTCCCCACTGTGCCTCATCATATTTCCCAAAGTCCCATAAATCAAAGTGACGAGATTTGATATACATGCTGCATAGAGCAAACTATTGGTCTTTCAAGAAAAAGATCGGAATAGTACTCTTGTTTCAAACATGCCTGTAAGGATTGATGTCCGGATAAATGGACATGTTGTCACCCATAGATGGTGGCATGGTGACTCCACAAACGTGGTAGATGGTGTCACTAGGCCGTGACTCTCACATAAATCTAGAGAGGACACTTAGTTCGATATACACTCGACGAATGCGAGTATGGCACAACTTGATCCTTCGATCAATGATAACTCATTCGTCTCATGGATTTTCTGGATTATGGTCATCATTGGGGGACGCCTCAATGAAAAGTCAATCCATATGGAGATCTCTACAAATGCGAATTACACTAGTGTACATGAGGACGTGGTTTATGAGTTAGATATCGAACACACTCACTTCGTTGAAGCAAATACCAACATTGTGAATTGGCCTACACGGAAAGATATGCGATCCAGTTTAAACAAAAAGATAGGTCCTTGGACGGGTGATGCTGACACCGCAAGTGTAAACCTTATCGATAATCTTTGATGGAAAGCGTAGTGAGAAAAAGAGTCTAGGCTCACCTTATGGCGCAAGGTGTCTCACAAACGCTCGGGAATCGACTACAATGACATATGCTCTCGTAATGGAGTCATATTGCAGTCCACTACCTTGTCATTTAGGTAGTTCCGAAAAATTGAACATGCAGCTTAAATCATCTATATTGGGACAAGTAAAGAGATGTGCATAAATATCCTAAACAGATTAGTTTTCACCCAAGTCAAGTGAGCAAAAACCACAATTGAGTGATTACTTGATTGGAGATGGGATGTAAATAATCATGTCTATTTGCGTGTAAACTTCGGATGAATTGTGATTGAAGTATCACTAATCTGTTGTTAAGAATGAAAGGATCTTGGGATTACTTGGTCTCGGGAGTGAGAACCGTTAGTGATGAACTTATTCATCTATCGTCTTATGGCAATCTAAAGGATGTTAAACCAAAGCCTATATATATCCCATGATTATTCGATGTCTTGAGAAGATTTGTTACGTCCATATGACGAGAAGTCGTGGGAGATGAAACTCTTCATCTAAGTACCATGTGCACAATCATGTACTTGTTATAATATGCTCGACTCGACATCTCATTCGCTATAAACTTATAAAGCCAAGGTAATGGCTAGATGCGCCCACGCAATGTCATGGTATATGGCGATACTTCCTTTCAAGTATGAAAGGTTTAGGCTCATTCGATCCCATCATGAAAGACACATCATAAGGCAATTCCAGAATCTGCCTGGTTCTGTAGGTCGACTTCCACGAGGTCTACAGGACAGTCCACTGATTGGAAAATGGTGAAATTGGTACCATTAGAAAGATCTCTATATCTACTTTCCAGAAAAACCAACCATTTGATCATACCTATCATATTGAGTGAGTTATAGCAGTTTTGGCAAAGTAGAACGAATATGTCTGGTAATTTACAGATCCATCACTTGCGACAGAGCTTTGTGATCAGCTCAGGACGAAACACGTTGTGTACATTATATCACTGGAAAGACATGGCTGTCTAGTTTCCAGAACTCTTTACGGTTCATTCATACATACTTTAGCGAAGGAGTTATGACTATTTAAGTACATGAATGTCATGCTACACGTGAATCTTATTTTCAACGCGAATTCTAGTTTTGAGTTGTTAAGCAACCTTCTTCCTTAAGACTAAGTAAACCTAAGTGTAGCTGGTCTAATATAAGGATAATGTGGCCATATTGAATGACTAGATCATTGGTCACGCCTACTATTGAAGTGATAGGAACACAATGTGCGACGATATTAATATGTTTACGTCCTCGATTATGCATTGTTTAACCCTTATTTATCTAAGATTGAGTCATAATATAGTTAGTGTCAATTTGGTAGAGCTTTGATCAAATATGCTTTAGAATCCGAAAAATGACTAAGTTTAAGGAATCTGGAAAATAATGCAAAAGTTATCTTTTCGTGATTCTGAGATGAGTGGAAAACTGATTTATCCTTTTCCAAATTTAATGAAATTTGGTATGCATGTTATTGGTTTGCTAAAGGGTTTTGTGTCAAAAATACAGATCAATCGGAGTTTCGGAAGTCACCCAAAAGATGGCTGCAAATCAGCAATTCGAGCAAACCAATCGAGGGACATTCAGGATTTTTCCTGGGACTGTATCCCAAGTTCAAAAATTCATTCCGGACATTTCACTAGGAATTTGATCAAGCCCTTTTACATGGAGAAAGCTCTAGGAGTCTAGTTTTTCTGGGATTTAGAATCGCACTAATCGGAGCTCTGAGGAGAAAGTTATGCCAGAATTACTGGAGCAAGGTCATTCCAGCCGAGTTGCTGCCGGTTCTGTGCTCTTGGCGATTTGTGCATTTTTCATGGATCAAAGTTCATCAAATGGTGTTTTCAAGTCCACATATGAAGTCCATGAAGATATGCAGCACATGCTATGAAGAAAAGTCAGAAAAAGAAGTCCAAGAATGCAATTTTTATCCCACAAGGAAACATAAGCCAACTAGGAAAAGGAAAACCTCTTTCCTTGTGTGGCCGGCAAACCCTAGCCTTTCTCTATATAAAGCAATGAATTTTTCAGAAGAAAATCATCTCATCTCAAGCACAAGTATTAGCCAAAAGCTCTTCCAAAGCCTCACCATAAATCCTATACAGAAAATAGTTTAGCCAAACCACCACCACCATGTAGATCCGTCCCACACCCTTGCCGAATTTCTTTGGAGGTTTCTGCAAGGCGTGCTCCATCTTCTCGTGGCTTCTTTATTGTTCTGTAATTTTACAATACTTTGTCTATGAAGATTGTATGTTTTTATGGTTGTTGGATTTGGTTTTACTCTTTGTTTATGAACTTCGAATGCATGCAAATTTTGTATGACAAATTATAATCTTTAACTTGTAGTATTTTTGTATGTTGGATAATTAGGACAGTAGGTATCTTGCATGTTTAGGTTTGAAATTGGTTAGTATCTAAGGATTGGGCATGAAAATCGGTACTTAGTGTTGTCTTGAACATTGATCTAGGTGCTAGGTTTAATCGGCTAGAGTAATTACGAACGTTGCCATACTCAAAAGGTCGCTTTGATTTGTGTTGCTCACTTAGGGTTTAATACTTTAGATACTTGCATGTTAAAATAAGATGATTGACGACCTTATTTGTTTTGCTTGTCTCCAATTTAGACTATTGCGCACAATTGTTAAGTCTCAAAAGGATTAACATAACTTTAGGGCCCATAACCAAAAGTTCGGTCTTAAAACTTGAGAAGTCTTACAACTAAGTTATAGTTGGAACTAAAATTGAATCTAAACATATTGATACTTGTTCCTTACTTTTTTACATACGAGTCTATATGTTAAAGAGTCTTTTGTGTGAATTGCTTGGTGTGAGAGATGATGATCACTTGTATATAGTAAATTAGGACTTTAAATTCGTGTTCTTAGGTTTTAGGGCAGCATTGCTGCCGATCTCTAATCCCCCATTAAAAGTGACGAATCCAAGTGTATATGTATATAATTTTTTGTCTAACATTCTCATGTTTCAGGTACCCTTAATCCCCGGCTAGAACGATCCCTACTTATTCTATACTACTAACGATTGTAGGGTTTTTGATTGTTTGAGTCGCTTTGGCGCTCAATCAATTTTTGGCGCCGTTGCCGGGGATTATAAAATCTTGAATTGTTTGAATGTTAGCTTTGTAAATTTTTGAAAACCGTTTTGAGTCCATCAAGTTTTGAGGTATATCGGATAAAGCATGACCTTACCATGGGCTGACAAGTCCATTGCACAGTTTGCTCCTCTGCTCCACGTACCTTGAAACTTTGATGTCGTGTATAGTTTGAAAAATTCTTGAAAATTTCGTGTAATGCCTTGAAAAATTTGTTGAAGTATAGCTTTGTATACTCTTGCATTTATTTGTTTTGTTCGTTTTGATGTGTTTTGTGTGTGTGCAAGCCGGATTGAAAAGAAAAGTGCAGGAAATACGAAAGTTCTGCCCAAACAGAAATCGGGCAGTGCAGTCAGTTGGCTTTGGAAGGCTGCCATTTGCTGCTCACAAAACCTGGGAAAGTGCGCCATACGCCGTGGAAAGATTTATGAGTCTACTTTCCGTAGGATTTTACAAAAGTGGATTTGGAGTTACGAGCTGTTCCCAGTTTTAATTTGAGTGAAGCAAGGTCAATCTGGTGGAACAGAGAACTGGGCAGATCGATAGGTCAGATAAAAGGCTAAACATTGAGTATTTCTACTGGTCCGATTGAGGAAAGATTTATACCGACAGAAAGCTCTGTTTGTCTGCTAAAAAGTTGCTTCATAACACTTTTGCATTAGGACAATGAAAAATACTAAAATTCGGGTATTAAGAGGTAAAGGTCTTGTCTGCCTTGCTGTGAGATTTTCTACTTTTTCTCTAACTTTGCAGAAGCATATCTCTCAAACCGCTTGGAGTTAGGAAACGTACCACATATGCATGAACAGCCAACAACATCAACTTTTCATTCCAAGTGGTATTTCACTGATCAAAGAATTATTGTTCCTGTTATTTGATCGAGAAGAACCTGCCCAGCATCCTGCCGTGCACCCGCCGAAGAGAGGCTGCTGCTGCCCCAACTGCCGGGCTGCACATGACAAACACAACATACACATGGTGAAAAGTATAGGCTAAAGGACTATAAACACTTAAGCGCTGCATGAGAGGCAACCTATATCACCATTGAAAAACGAAAGAGCCATCACCGAGAGTTTGAAATTTCTTAACCCTTCTCTTTTTCATTGGTTTGTGATGATATGTTGGAATATGTTAGACGATTGTATGCTTAGGAAATTCGTTGATATAGATTTGTGCTTACATTGAGGGCAATGTAATTTTCTAAGTATGGGGTGGGATAACGTATTCCGTTTATGTTTTCGTGTGCTTAGTAAAAGAAAATTTCAGAAAATTGTTCTACAAAAAAAAGAGTGTTTAAATTGTTTGTTTTGAGTCTTAGGATGCCCCTAATATGTCAATGATGTTTTTCTCCTCTTTGCATACATAGATGATGGTTATGCATACAATTAAAATTGTGAGTTTCATGGATTATGTGCATTGGTAAGAGCATGTAGGACTTGTTGATTAATTAAGCATGCATGTTTTAGCTAGTTTGTTTCCATAATAACTCATGTGAGCTTTAGAACCAATTTGCTTTCTTCTCGAGTGATAAAAAGATAAAAATTTGATAGATTCATAGGAAGCATGAAACCTCATAATTCTTTGATTATTCGATGATTATATGCTATAGCTTTTCATGGACTCTAGTATTGCTAGAACTCGCTCTTGTGATTTTTGAAACTTGATAGTCATGAAAATTGCCTTGATTTTGAAAAGGATTGAAAACGTTATATTAGGATCACCACCATTGCCAAATAAAGCATGTACCTATTTGTATCCGTCGTGGGACTCCTTAGAAAACCCCTTTGAGCCTACATTGAGCATTTTCTTTCATCACCCTTATTAAAATTTCTATGCTTTGAATAGCTATATCTTGACCCTTGTCCGCGAGACTTGGCAAAAGTGTGAAATCGGCGTAGAGTTTTGATGTAGAGTGATGTATGAAACAAGTGTGGGGTAGACTTAGCTTGAAAATTGTACGAAAAATTGTATGTGAGCCATGCCTTAAAAAAAAAAAAAGGAAAAGAAAAATTCTGACCAAGAAAAAGAAAAGAGAAAAAAAAAATGTTAGTCCAAAAGAAAAGAAAAGAAAAGAGAAGAGGCACGGTTTAGATTGAAAAATTTGCTAAGTCCTATCCTTGAATAAATGTTGTGAGCTTGGAGTTTAGTTTGTATTTGAAGGTCTATCATTGTTAAAATTCGACCTTTGTCCATGTTTATGATGTTTTGGAAAGAAAAGAATGAAGGAAGGGTCCAAAAAATAATATTCGACCCTTGGAGTGAAGCCATAAGGAGGATCAAGAATTGCCAAGTCTTGGTGACGTTTCTAAGCACCACTTATCCTAAAAATTCATTCCCTATAGCCGAGCCCCATATTTACTCCCCTACAACGTTTTTCATGATTCTTAAGATAGCATACCTTGATTTGTGGAGAATTTCTCAAGAGTTGAGCATATGGTTTTGGTCCATTCGTGCATATAGTTATCATATGAGGTTTTTCTTTCAAATTTTATTCATAAAGTGCTTTCGTTTCTTTGACATATGTAAGTTACTCTTCGTAATTCATTATCTTTCACTTGCATATACTATTGAGTGGATACCATGCTTCGAGAGAAAATAAGAGAATATACCTAGTGAGGAGGATTGGATTAGCTTTACATATTTACATGCTTACATTTTGTTCTTATATGTTCATATTGATGTTACATGTTCATGAAGCTTGGAATTTTCGTGCTTAGCATTCTCATGTATTAACTTGAAAGCTATGTGTACATACGAGCCTGAGACGAATCGTTAGGGGCAATAGTTGTTTAGAGTCTAGTTTTTATTTAGTTTGGTAAGGGACTAGCAAAGAATAAGTGTGGGGTAGTTGATAGGAGCACAATGTGCGACGATATTAATATGTTTACGCCCTTGTTTATGCTTTGTTTAACCCTTATTTATCTAAGATTGATTCATAATATAGTTAGTGTCAATTTGGTAGAGCTTTGATCAAATATGCTTTAGAATCCGAAAAATGACTAAGTTTAAGGAATCTGGAAAATAATGCAAAAGTTGTCTTTTCGTGATTCTGAGATGAGTGGACAACTGATTTATCCTTTTTCAAATTTAATGAAATTTGGTATGCATGTTATTGGCTTGCTAAAGGGTTTTGTGTCAAAAATACAGATCAATCGGAGTTTCAGAAGTCACCCAAAAGAGGGCTGCAAATCAGCAGTTCGAGCAAACCAATCCAGGGACTTCCAGGATTTTCCCTGGGACTGTGTCCCAAGTTCAAAAATTCATTTCGGACGTTTCACTAGGAATTTGATCAAGCCCTTTTATATGGAGAAAGCTCTACGAGTCTAGTTTTTCTGGGATTTAGAATCGCACCAATCGGAGCTCTGAGGAGAAAGTTATGCCAGAATTACTGGAGCAAGGTCATTCCAGCCGAGTTGCTGCCGGTTCTGTGCTCTTGGCGATTTGTGCATTTTTCATGGATCAAAGTTCATCAAATGGTGTTGTCAAGTCCACATATGAAGTCCATGAAGATATGCAGCACATGCTATGAAGAAAAATCAGAAAAAGAAGTCCAAGAATGCAATTTTTATCCCACAAGGAAACATAAGCCAACTAGAAAAAGGAAAACCTCTTTCCTTGTGTGGCCGGCAAACCCTAGCCTTTCTCTATATAAAGCAACGAATTTTTCAGAAGAAAATCATCTCATCTCAAGCACAAGTATTAGCCAAAAGCTCTTCCAAAGCCTCACCATAAATCCTATACAGAAAATAGTTTAGCCAAACCACCACCACCATGTAGATCCGTCCCACACCCTTGCCGAATTTCTTTGGAGGTTTCTGCAAGGCGTACTCCATCTTCTCGTGGCTTCTTTATTGTTCTGTAATTTTACAATACTTTGTCTATAAAGATTGTATGTTTTTATGGTTGTTGAATTTGGTTTTACTCTTTGTTTATGAACTTCGAATGCATGCGAATTTTGTATGACAAATTGTAATCTTTAACTTGTAGTATTTTTGTATGTTGGATAATTAGGACAGTAGGTATCTTGCATGTTTAGGTTTGAAATTGGTTAGTATCTAAGGATTGGGCATGAAAATCGGTACTTAGTGTTGTCTTGAACATTGATCTAGGTGCTAGGTTTAATCGGCTAGAGTAATTACGAACGTTGTCATACTCAAAAGGTCGCTTTGATTTGTGTTGCTCACTTAGGGTTTAATACTTTAGATACTTGCATGTTAAAATAAGATGATTGACGACCTTATTTGTTTTGCTTGTCTCCAATTTAGACTATTGCGCACAATTGTTAAGTCTCAAAAGGATTAACATAACTTTAGGGCCCATAACCAAAAGTTCGGTCTTAAAACTTGAGAAGCCTTACAACTAAGTTGTAGTTTGAACTAAAATTGAATCAAAACATATTGATACTTGTTCCTTACTTTTTTACATACGAGTCTATATGTTAAAGAGTCTTTTGTGTGAATTGCTTGGTGTGAGAGATGATGATCACTTGTATATAGTAAATTAGGACTTTAAATTCGTGTTCTTAGGTTTTAGGGCAGCATTGCTGCCGATCTCTAATCCCCCATTAAAAGTGACGAATCCAAGTGTATATGAATATAATTTTTGGTCTAACATTCTCATGTTTCAGGTACCCTTAATCCCCGGCTAGAACGATCCCTACTTATTCTATACTATTAACAATTGTAGGGTTTTTGATTGTTTGAGTCGCTTTGGCGCTTAATCATGAAGCTTGTGAGGAGCATTTGTATACGCCATTAATTTAAACTCCGAGATTGAGTTACCAATCAGGGGGAGTTGTCCCGTAGACATCATGGGGAGTCTACCTCACATGTAATCTTCAATTGTAGTTGGTGCGTTGTGTTTTTTTCCCTTCGACCAAGCCTTTTATTTTACCCAAGTGGTTTTTATTTTGCTTGGCAAGGTTTTAGCGAGGCAACATGTTATGCACCGTGTCACATTAGGTACGCGACACAAGGGGGAGTGTTTAAGGAAAAATAATTTCATAACTTTCATGGTGTGTCTTGACCTAATTAGACTAGATATGTAGTATCTTTAATTGATAGGGAATCTCTGATTATTAGGGATACTTGATGTAATGCCTATATAAAGGTCTCTTATCAATTAATAAAACTACGCTTTGGTTATCATTTATTTCTTTTAGAACAAAATAAGGTTTATGAAAAGAAATCTAAGCACATTGATGTGATGAATTTTTTGATTTGATTACATGTATTATTTCATTCTTATTTGTTCGATTGACTGAATACATTTCATAAACCAGATTGTTATTATACAAACTAGTTTGATTTATTTATTAATCCTTGTTAATATACAAATTTATGTACTACATAAAGCAAGAGTACGTACAACAAGGGCGACGCATTGCCTAATCCTCAATTTAAAGAACACTCATCTTCTGTAAGGTCATCCTGATCGGGCGTGTTGTCTACCCATAACTCATCCATCATGGATGTACTAGCATGATGTATTAATCTATGTGCAACAATATTTTAGAAGCATCATATACAAACTAGTAGTATAGAATAAGTAGGGATCGTTCTAGCCGGCAACGGCAACGGCGCCAAAAATTGATGTGAGCCTAAGCTCGCACACAATAATAACCCTACAATCGTTAGTAGTATAGAATAAGTAGGGATCGTTCTAGCCGGGGATTAAGGGTACCTGAAATATGAGAATGTTAGCACAATTTATTCACATATATATATACATATTCACACGAGTTCAACATGGGGGATTTGATATGAGGTTCGGCAGCAAGGGCTGCCTCTATATCTAGGACACGAAAATAAACCTAAACTACTATATACAAGTGATCATCATCTCTCACAAAACATTTAGCATCAAGACTCTTTAACATATAAACTCACATGCAAGAAAGTAAGGAACAAGTATCAACATGTTTAAATTCAAAATTAGTTCCGACTACAACTTAGTTGTAAGACTTCTCAAGTTTTAAGACCGAACTTTTGGTTATGGGCCCTAAAGTTATGTTAATCCTTTTGAGACTTAACAATTAATCACAATAGTCTAAATCGGAGACATGCAAAACAAGCAAGGTTGTCAATCATCTTATTTTAACATGTAAGAAATCCAAAGTACTATACCCTAAGTGAGCAAAAACAAATCAAAGCAACCTTTTGAGTATCTAGCCATATTTGTTATTGATAGGAGCACAATGTGCGACGATATTACATGCTTATGCCCTCGTTTATGCTTTGTTTAACCCTTATTTGTTTAAGATTGAGTCATAATATAGTTAGTGTCAAATTTGGTAGAGTTTTGTGAAAAATGGTTAAGAATCCGAAAAATGACTAAGTTTGAGAAATCTGGAAAATAGTGTAAAATATGTCTTTTTCGTGATTTTGAGATGAGCGAAACTGTTATCTATCCTTGTCCGAATTTGGCGAATTTTGGCGTGCTTAATATTCATATGTTGAGGAATGTTGTGTTAAAATTTCAGATCAATCGGAGTTCGGGAAGTCACCCAAAAGATGGCTGCAAAACCGCAGTCCGAACATTCCAATCCAGGGACTTCCAGGATTTTTCTGGGACTGTGTTCCAACTTCGAAAAATCATTCCCGACGACTTGCAAGGAATTTGGCCGAGATATTTTATGGGGAGATGGCCCTATGTGTCTAGTTTACGTGAGACTTGGAATCGCATCAATCGGAGCTCCACGGAGGAAGATAAGCCGGAATTACTACAACAAGGTCAAATCTGCCGATTCCAGGAACCTACTGCCCCCTTTTTGTGTTTTCTGTTTTTAATGGACCAAATGGTGCACAAATGCATATGTGAAGATGGTCCAAGCTTTATGAAGGGAAGAGGAAGACACTAGGCCATGGCATTGAAGAAAAGCATGAAGAAACAAGTTCTCCTAGTCACACTAGGAGAAGCTGCCGATTCTGGCAGATTGCTGCCTCTGTGTGCTGCCGGCATTGTGGGGCATTTTCAATGGATCAAGACCTATCAATTGAAGTCCAAGATCATACAAGAAGTCCATGAAGATGTGCAGCCCAAGCCTTGAAGAAAAATCAGAAAAAGAAAAATCAAGAATGCAAATCTTTATTCAACAAGGAAACATAAACCTACAAGGAAACCTATTCTTTGTTTCCCCTTCTTGTGGCCGGCAGCCTCTCACCCCTATTCCTCTATATATAGCCATCTCTTATTCAGAAAAACATCATCTCATCTCTTGCAAAGCACTAGCCAAGACTCTACCAAATTTCCTACTCAAAGTTCTAAGCCGAAACCCTAGAAACACCAAGTCACCGATTCACCACCATACACCACCAATCACCACCGATCCCAATCCCTTACAACAGCCACTGCCGATCCTCTTCCACCACACCAAGACGAAGCTCTCCAAGGTTTCTAAAGTGTGATCCATCCCTATGACTTGTGTTTTTATTTTCGGTTTAGTCACATATTGTTGTTATAAAAATACTTTGTTTCGTTTGGTATTGTATGATGAACATGAATTACGATTTTATTTGGAATTTATGTGATGAATTTTACAATTTCTAATGCATGGATTTCGTATGTATGATAATTAGAACAATGATATTAGAAGCATGTTTAGGAATTAATTTGGTTAGACCTAAGGTGAGGGCTTATAATCGGTACTTAGTGTTGTCTTTGAACATGATCTAGGTATTAGGTTTAATTTGCTTGAGTTATAACGAACTAAGTAGACGTATGATCACTTTGATTTGTTGTGCTCACCTAGAGTGGTTAACCTTAGGACTTGCATGTTAAATAAGAAGATTGACGACCTTACTTGTTTACGTGTCTTCGGCTATAGACTTTTGTGCTTCAATGCTATTACTTGTATAAGGTAGCATAACCTTTAGGATCACCTCGCGAAAGCTCGATCTTAAAACAATAGAAAAAGTCTCACAACTAGGTAAAAATCGGAAACGTTCTGGTTGTAGGTTGAAACTAAGTTAGGTTTTGAACATGCTAAATACTTGTTTCTTACTTTCTTGCATGCGAATCTTTGTGTTAAATTGTGTTTTGTGTTATGTGATGCGTGAGAGATGATGATCAAACTTGTAAATATTAGTTCTAGGATTTTATTTTCTGTTTTCTAAAGTTGCCGAACTATTACTCCCCCCATATGTGACGTTTGTGATGTATATATGTATATATGTTTGTCTAACAATTACATATTTCAGGTACCCTTAATCCCCGGCCTAGAACGATCCCTACTTGCTTATACTACTAACGATCTTTTGTAGGGTTTATTATTGTGTGCGAGCTTCGGCTCACACCAGTTATTACTCGGGTTTGATGAAACCTAACACCTAGATTTACATGCAAACAACAAATGCTTAAGCACAACTAATGTTTCGGTTTATAAGGTCCACTCTTTTAGATTTCTAACCAATTTCAAACCTAAACATGCATCTATACCACTGTCCTAATTATCTAACATACGAATTCACAAGTTACATATTACAAATTAGCATGCAAAATTCATTGTTCTTGTCGAAACCTAAACTTAACTCTAAGCATCGATTCAAACAAATCTTTAACATACAATTTACAAAACCAAAATCGATTCATACATAGACATATAAACCAACACCAAACATACATGAATGTTTCATAGACAAAACTAAACATAACTAAACAAAAATTACTAAACCGAAAGAGGGGAGTGGATCACACTTTGAGACACCTTGAGAGCTTCACGTCTTGTGGATCCGGCGAAGTATGGAGGCTGGGGTGAGGCTGCACGGCAGTAGGTTTTGTCGGCAGTAGGTTATGGAGGAGAAAATCCAAGGTTCGGCAAAGCAGAAACTTGGTTGAGGTGAGGTGAAGGTGGTTTTCGGTTTAGGTTTTTGTCTAGGATCTTTGGGGAATTTTGGTAGAGTTTAGGCCTTGTGTTTATGCTTGAGATGAGATGGTTTTTCTGTAGGAAAACATGGCTGTATATAGAGGCAAATTCGGCAGAAACCCTAGGTAGAAAACCTAGTCCAAATCGGCAAATGCAATCCTTGTGCAACAAGGTTTTGGTTCCTTCCTTTCTTGGTTCTTCTAGGAAACTTCTTTTTCTGATTTTTTTCTTCAATGCCTTGGCTTGGTGTCATCCTCTAACCTTCCTTAAGCTTGGACCATCATCACATATGCATTTGTACAACATTTGGTCCATTAAAAACAGAAAACACAAAAAGGGGGCAGTAGGTTCCTGGAATCGGCAGATTTGACCTTGATGCAGTAATTCCGGCATATCTCCATCCGTGGAGCTCCGATTGATGCGATTCCAAGTCTCAGATAAACTAGACACATATGGCCATCTCCCCATAAAATATCTCGATCAAATTCCTTGTGAGTCGTCGGGAATGATTTTTCGAATTGGGACAAAGTCCCAGGAAAATCCTGGAAGTCCCTGGATTGGTTTGCTCGGACTGCTGTTTTGCAGCCATCTTTTGGGTGACTTCCCGAACTCCGATTGATCTGAAATTTTAACACAGCATTCCTCAACATATGAATATTAAGCACACCAAATTTCATAGAATTCAGATAAGGATAGATCATATTTGTACTCGTCACAAAATCACAAAAAAGACATATTTTACACTATTTTCCAGATTTCTCATACTTAGTCATTTTTCGGACAATTAAGCACATTTCACCAAACCCTACCAAATTAACACTAAACTATATTATGACTCAATCTTAGACAAATAAGGGTTAAACAAAGCATAAACGAGGGTATAAGCATATAATAACGTCGCACATTGTGCTCCTATCAACTACCCCACACTTATCCTTTGCTAGTCCCTTAGCAAACTAAATTAAACTAGACTCTAAACAAACTATTGCCCCTAATAATTTGTCTCAGGCTCGTATGTACACATAGCTTTCAAGTTAATGCATGAGAATGCGAAGCACGAAAATTCCAAGTTTCATGAACAAGTGACATCAATATGAACATATAAGAGCAAAAGGTAAGCATGTAAACATGTTAAAATAATCCAATCCTCCTCACTAGGCATACTCTCTTCTTTTCACTCGAAGCATGGCAATTCACTCATAAGTATATGCAAGCGAAAGATAATGAATTACAAAGAGTGACTTGCATATATCAAAGAAACGAAAGCACTTTGTGAATTTTTATGGAAAAACCTCATATGATAACTATATGCACCAATGAACCAAAACCATATGCTTACTCTTGAGATAATCTCCACAAATCAAGTTTAACCATCTTAAGAATCATGAAAAAGATCAATAAAAGGGTTGTAATGGGGCTAGGCTAAGAGGTATTCGATATTTGGATAAGGAGGCTTAAAAACGTCACCGTGGCCTTTGGCAAAGCTCAAATCTCCTTATGTCTTCTCGCCAAGGGTCAAATTTCATCTTGTTGGACCCATACTTCATTCTTTTCCTCCCATAACATTACAACAATAATCAAGACAATAACCATGCATAAAATTTTTTCTTTTCTTTTTCAAGCCGTGCCTTACATCTTTCTTTTCTTGCTCTCGGTATCTTTTTCTTTTTATTTTGGTCCGAGCAAAAATGTTTCAAAATTTTTCATTCTTTCTTTTTCTAAGGCACGGCATACATATACACTTTTCATAAATTCATGGCTAAGTCTACCCCACACTTGTTCTTCTTCATCACTTCACGCAAAAACTCCTTCAAAAATCAAGCTTTGCCGACACACAATGGTCAAGACATCACTATACTAAGTTCATGGAAAGTGTTTAAGGGTGATGAAAGAAAAGGCTAATCGTAGGCTCAAAGGGGGTTTACTAAGGTGTCCCACGACGGGCTCCAATAGGGCTCATGCTTTATTTGGGAATGGTGGTAAACCTAAATGATCTTTATTCAATCATATTCAAAATCAAGGTATTTTATGATTAAAAACGTTTTGAAAATCAACAAGAGTAAGTTCTAGCATACTAGAGTTCATTAAAAAGCTATGACACATAGTTATCGAATATGCAAAGAATTATGAGGTTTCATGCTTCCTATGAATCTATCGAATTTGATCTTTTTATCACTCAAGAAGAAAGCAAATTGGCTCTAAAGCTCACATAGGTTATTATGGAAACAAACTAGCTAAAACATGCATGCTTCGTTAATCAACAAGTCTTACATGCTCCTACCAATGCACAAAATCCATGAAACTCACAATTTTAATTGTATGCAAAACTATCATCATCTATGTATGCAAAGAGGAGAAAAACATCATTGACAATTTAGGGGCATCCTAAGACTCGAAACAAATTTAAACACTCTATTTTTGTAGAACAATTTTCTGAATTTTCTTTTCTAAACTAAGCACACCAAAACATAAACGGAATACGTTATCCCCAAAAATTGACGAGTCGCCGAAGCGAGCATCAAGCAATAATAACCCTACAATCGTTAGTAGTATAGAATAAGTAGGGATCGTTCTAGCCGGGGATTAAGGGTACCTGAAATATGAGAATGTTAAACAAAACACACATATATATATATACACAAACAATGTCACTTTATTCACATATATACAAACAAGAAACGAAATCATGGGGGAATTGTGATCGGCAGCAAAGCTGCCTTCTAACATCTAGGCACGAAAGTAAATTGCTGAAAATAAGTCCTAAGTCTAATATTTACAAGTGATCATCATCTCTCACAAAACATTTAGCACCAAAGACTCTTTAACATATAAACTCACATGCAAGAAAGTAAGGAACAAGTACCAACATGCTTAAGTTCAAAATTAGTTCCGACTACAACTTAGTTGTAAGACTTCTCAAGTTTTAAGACCGAACTTTTGGTTATGGGCCCTAAAGTTATGTTAATCCTTTTGAGACTTAACAATTAATCACAATAGTCTAAATCGGAGACATGCAAAACAAGCAAGGTTGTCAATCATCTTATTTTAACATGTAAGAAATCCAAAGTACTATACCCTAAGTGAGCAAAAACAAATCAAAGCAACCTTTTGAGTATCTAGCCATATTTGTTATTACTCGGGTTTGATGAAACCTAACACCTAGATTTACATGCAAACAACAAATGCTTAAGCACAACTAATGTTTCGGTTTATAAGGTCCACTCTTTTAGATTTCTAACCAATTTCAAACCTAAGACATGCATCTATACCACTGTCCTAATTATCTAACATACGAATTTACAAGTTACATATTACAAATTAGCATGCAAAATTCATTGTTCTTGTCGAAACCTAAACTTAACTCTAAGCATCGATTCAAACAAATCTTTAACATACAATTTACAAAACCAAAATCGATTCATACATAGACATATAAACCAACACCAAACATACATGAGTGTTTCATAGACAAAACTAAACATAACTAAACAAAAATTACTAAACCGAAAGAGGGGAGTGGATCACACTTTGAGACACCTTGAGAGCTTCACATCGTGTGGATCCGGCGAAGTATGGAGGCTGGGGTGAGGCTGCACGGCAGTAGGTTGTGTCGGCAGTAGGTTATGGAGGAGAAAATCCAAGGTTCGGCAAAGCAGAAACTTGGTTGAGGTGAGGTGAAGGTGGTTTTCGGTTTAGGTTTTTGTCTAGGATCTTTGGGGAATTTTGGTAGAGTTTAGGCCTTGTGTTTATGCTTGAGATGAGATGGTTTTTCTGTAGGAAAACATGGCTGTATATAGAGGCAAATTCGGCAGAAACCCTAGGTAGAAAACCTAGTCCAAATCGGCAAATGCAATCCTTGTGCAACAAGGTTTTGGTTCCTTCCTTTCTTGGTTCTTCTAGGAAACTTCTTTTTCTGATTTTTTTCTTCAATGCCTTGGCTTGGTGTCATCCTCTAACCTTCCTTAAGCTTGGACCATCATCACATATGCATTTGTACAACATTTGGTCCATTAAAAACAGAAAACACAAAAAGGGGGCAGTAGGTTCCTGGAATCGGCAGATTTGACCTTGATGCAGTAATTCCGGCATATCTCCATCCGTGGAGCTCCGATTGATGCGATTCCAAGTCTCAGATAAACTAGACACATATGGCCATCTCCCCATAAAATATCTCGATCAAATTCCTTGTGAGTCGTCGGGAATGATTTTTCGAATTGGGACAAAGTCCCAGGAAAATCCTGGAAGTCCCTGGATTGGTTTGCTCGGACTGCTGTTTTGCAGCCATCTTTTGGGTGACTTCCCGAACTCCGATTGATCTGAAATTTTAACACAGCATTCCTCAACATATGAATATTAAGCACACCAAATTTCATAGAATTCAGATAAGGATAGATCATATTTGTACTCGTCACAAAATCACAAAAAAGACATATTTTACACTATTTTCCAGATTTCTCATACTTAGTCATTTTTCGGACAATTAAGCACATTTCACCAAACCCTACCAAATTAACACTAAACTATATTATGACTCAATCTTAGACAAATAAGGGTTAAACAAAGCATAAACGAGGGTATAAGCATATAATAACGTCGCACATTGTGCTCCTATCAACTACCCCACACTTATCCTTTGCTAGTCCCTTAGCAAACTAAATTAAACTAGACTCTAAACAAACTATTGCCCCTAATAATTTGTCTCAGGCTCGTATGTACACATAGCTTTCAAGTTAATGCATGAGAATGCGAAGCACGAAAATTCCAAGTTTCATGAACAAGTGACATCAATATGAACATATAAGAGCAAAAGGTAAGCATGTAAACATGTTAAAATAATCCAATCCTCCTCACTAGGCATACTCTCTTCTTTTCACTCGAAGCATGGCAATTCACTCATAAGTATATGCAAGCGAAAGATAATGAATTACAAAGAGTGACTTGCATATATCAAAGAAACGAAAGCACTTTGTGAATTTTTATGGAAAAACCTCATATGATAACTATATGCACCAATGAACCAAAACCATATGCTTACTCTTGAGATAATCTCCACAAATCAAGTTTAACCATCTTAAGAATCATGAAAAAGATCAATAAAAGGGTTGTAATGGGGCTAGGCTAAGAGGTATTCGATATTTGGATAAGGAGGCTTAAAAACGTCACCGTGGCCTTTGGCAAAGCTCAAATCTCCTTATGTCTTCTCGCCAAGGGTCAAATTTCATCTTGTTGGACCCATACTTCATTCTTTTCCTCCCATAACATTACAACAATAATCAAGACAATAACCATGCATAAAATTTTTTCTTTTCTTTTTCAAGCCGTGCCTTACATCTTTCTTTTCTTGCTCTCGGTATCTTTTTCTTTTTATTTTGGTCCGAGCAAAAATGTTTCAAAATTTTTCATTCTTTCTTTTTCTAAGGCACGGCATACATATACACTTTTCATAAATTCATGGCTAAGTCTACCCCACACTTGTTCTTCTTCATCACTTCACGCAAAAACTCCTTCAAAAATCAAGCTTTGCCGACACACAATGGTCAAGACATCACTATACTAAGTTCATGGAAAGTGTTTAAGGGTGATGAAAGAAAAGGCTAATCGTAGGCTCAAAGGGGGTTTACTAAGGTGTCCCACGACGGGCTCCAATAGGGCTCATGCTTTATTTGGGAATGGTGGTAAACCTAAATGATCTTTATTCAATCATATTCAAAATCAAGGTATTTTATGATTAAAAACGTTTTGAAAATCAACAAGAGTAAGTTCTAGCATACTAGAGTTCATTAAAAAGCTATGACACATAGTTATCGAATATGCAAAGAATTATGAGGTTTCATGCTTCCTATGAATCTATCGAATTTGATCTTTTTATCACTCAAGAAGAAAGCAAATTGGCTCTAAAGCTCACATAGGTTATTATGGAAACAAACTAGCTAAAACATGCATGCTTCGTTAATCAACAAGTCCTACATGCTCCTACCAATGCACAAAATCCATGAAACTCACAATTTTAATTGTATGCAAAACCATCATCATCTATGTATGCAAAGAGGAGAAAAACATCATTGACAATTTAGGGGCATCCTAAGACTCGAAACAAATTTAAACACTCTATTTTTGTAGAACAATTTTCTGAATTTTCTTTTCTAAACTAAGCACACCAAAACATAAACGGAATACGTTATCCCACCCCACACTTAGAAAATTACATTGTCCTCAATGTAAGCACAAATCTATATCAACGAATTTCCTAAGCATGCAGTAGTCTAACATATTCCAACATATCATCACAAACCAAAGAAAAAGAGAAGGGTTAGGAAATTTCAAACTCTCGGTGATGGCTCCTTCACTTTTCTTTGATCGAATTGGGTTGCCTCCCAAGTAGCGCTTTGTGTTTATAGTCCATTGCTTAGACTTCTCACCATGTGTGTTGTGTATTCAACATGCCATGTGCAGCTCCGCAGTTGGGGCAGCAGCCCCTCTCGGCAGTAGGATTTTCTTGGCAGGCAAGCTTCTCTCGGCAGACGTGTCTGCTTCTCTTGAGACCTGATTTTGGGTATGTTCCACTATCCTAATGCAAAAGTGTTCTGAATAAATGTTGTAGTGGACACACAGGGCTTTCCATCGGTATAACATTCACCTCAATCGGACCAGTGGAAGTACTCCTTGTTGGGTCTTTAATCGGACCTATCGTGCTGCCCAGTTCTCTGTTTCACCAGATTGACCTTGCTGCCTTCAAATTGAAACTGGGAACGGCTCAAAACTCCAAATCTACTTCTGTAAAATTCTACGGAAAGTAGACTTATAGATCTTTCCAACGGCGTATGGTTCACTTTCCCAGGTTTTGTGAGCAGCAAACGGCATCCTTCCAAAGTCGACTGACTGCACTGCCCGATTTCTGCTTTGAGCAGAACTTGGTATTTCCTGCACTTTTTCTTTTCAATTCAATCTGCACACGCACAAGACACTTCAAAACGAACAAAACCAAAAATAAATATAAGAAGAAAAAGTTGAGTTAGAAAAGAATGAGTTAGAAAATCATAGTTAATATGTTAAAGTTAGTAAAGGTTAGAAACAATTACATGTTAGAATCAAGTTACAAGTTAAAGTTAGCATTGAAAATTTTCTACAATACATACATGAATTAGCAAAGTTAGGGAAGATTTATACAAAACCGAAAATAAAGCTATAAGGAATCTACACAAATATACAAAGTTAACATTCAAATATAACAAGCTTTTATAATCCCCGGCAACGGCGCCAAAAATTGACGAGTCGCCGAAGCGAGCATCAAGCAATAATAACCCTACAATCGTTAGTAGTATAGAATAAGTAGGGATCGTTCTAGCCGGGGATTAAGGGTACCTGAAATATGAGAATGTTAAACAAAACACACATATATATATATACACAAACAATGTCACTTTATTCACATATATACAAACAAGAAACGAAATCATGGGGGAATTGTGATCGGCAGCAAAGCTGCCTTCTAACATCTAGGCACGAAAGTAAATTGCTGAAAATAAGTCCTAAGTCTAATATTTACAAGTGATCATCATCTCTCACAAAACATTTAGCACCAAAGACTCTTTAACATATAAACTCACATGCAAGAAAGTAAGGAACAAGTACCAACATGCTTAAGTTCAAAATTAGTTCCGACTACAACTTAGTTGTAAGACTTCTCAAGTTTTAAGACCGAACTTTTGGTTATGGGCCCTAAAGTTATGTTAATCCTTTTGAGACTTAACAATTAATCACAATAGTCTAAATCGGAGACATGCAAAACAAGCAAGGTTGTCAATCATCTTATTTTAACATGTAAGAAATCCAAAGTACTATACCCTAAGTGAGCAAAAACAAATCAAAGCAACCTTTTGAGTATCTAGCCATATTTGTTATTACTCGGGTTTGATGAAACCTAACACCTAGATTTACATGCAAACAACAAATGCTTAAGCACAACTAATGTTTCGGTTTATAAGGTCCACTCTTTTAGATTTCTAACCAATTTCAAACCTAAGACATGCATCTATACCACTGTCCTAATTATCTAACATACGAATTTACAAGTTACATATTACAAATTAGCATGCAAAATTCATTGTTCTTGTCGAAACCTAAACTTAACTCTAAGCATCGATTCAAACAAATCTTTAACATACAATTTACAAAACCAAAATCGATTCATACATAGACATATAAACCAACACCAAACATACATGAGTGTTTCATAGACAAAACTAAACATAACTAAACAAAAATTACTAAACCGAAAGAGGGGAGTGGATCACACTTTGAGACACCTTGAGAGCTTCACATCGTGTGGATCCGGCGAAGTATGGAGGCTGGGGTGAGGCTGCACGGCAGTAGGTTGTGTCGGCAGTAGGTTATGGAGGAGAAAATCCAAGGTTCGGCAAAGCAGAAACTTGGTTGAGGTGAGGTGAAGGTGGTTTTCGGTTTAGGTTTTTGTCTAGGATCTTTGGGGAATTTTGGTAGAGTTTAGGCCTTGTGTTTATGCTTGAGATGAGATGGTTTTTCTGTAGGAAAACATGGCTGTATATAGAGGCAAATTCGGCAGAAACCCTAGGTAGAAAACCTAGTCCAAATCGGCAAATGCAATCCTTGTGCAACAAGGTTTTGGTTCCTTCCTTTCTTGGTTCTTCTAGGAAACTTCTTTTTCTGATTTTTTTCTTCAATGCCTTGGCTTGGTGTCATCCTCTAACCTTCCTTAAGCTTGGACCATCATCACATATGCATTTGTACAACATTTGGTCCATTAAAAACAGAAAACACAAAAAGGGGGCAGTAGGTTCCTGGAATCGGCAGATTTGACCTTGATGCAGTAATTCCGGCATATCTCCATCCGTGGAGCTCCGATTGATGCGATTCCAAGTCTCAGATAAACTAGACACATATGGCCATCTCCCCATAAAATATCTCGATCAAATTCCTTGTGAGTCGTCGGGAATGATTTTTCGAATTGGGACAAAGTCCCAGGAAAATCCTGGAAGTCCCTGGATTGGTTTGCTCGGACTGCTGTTTTGCAGCCATCTTTTGGGTGACTTCCCGAACTCCGATTGATCTGAAATTTTAACACAGCATTCCTCAACATATGAATATTAAGCACACCAAATTTCATAGAATTCAGATAAGGATAGATCATATTTGTACTCGTCACAAAATCACAAAAAAGACATATTTTACACTATTTTCCAGATTTCTCATACTTAGTCATTTTTCGGACAATTAAGCACATTTCACCAAACCCTACCAAATTAACACTAAACTATATTATGACTCAATCTTAGACAAATAAGGGTTAAACAAAGCATAAACGAGGGTATAAGCATATAATAACGTCGCACATTGTGCTCCTATCAATCTTATACAAACTAGGTTGTTAAACAAATAAATCATGTTAATTCATTGACCACACACATACTCACTCACTCATATTGCGTAGCTTATAGAAGGACTTTAACCTATAAGTGATAAGTGTGTCTTAGCTATACGTATTAAATCTAAGTTGTGAAATTTACACTCCCCATTTTCTAATAAACACTCTATATATGTTTTTGTAGCTTAAATTTGATCTTTACTCACTTAAGTTTTACCAATTTTTTTGTTAAAAAAAGTTTTGTCTATTTATTAGAATTTTACCAAGGAAAGAGGAAGTGTATATTACAAATTAGAAAATGTGAATTTCACTTCCCTCCCTAAATCTAAAAGTTGAAAAAGCTCAAATTAAGAACTTAATTCAAATGATTGAAAAGAAGGGCAAAACACAACATAATTTCTATCAAAGAAATTGATCTTAAGATACACTTTTGCACATGAAGTATCCTAAAATAGCTCTGAACAATCGTTGATGGACAACTTTGATAAAGATAGAGCGCTCGTCAATGAGATTAGACATTCGGTAAGTAAATCTCAACTTACTTATTTGATTAAAAGCTGTACATTATTTTCAACATTACTGGTACCTTAAGTGTCATATCAACAACTCACTAATCTTGTCACTTGCTCTCATACAGCCATACCTCTTGATGTATTTTGTGTTATTATTAGAGATTTTAATTCCATTTTTTGTTTCCCTAGAGTGAAAGTCATTATTTGTTTCTTTTCTGTTCCCAATTACGATGACGTCATTAACCAAATTAACCCACGACTTTCCCGCACTTTGAGAGACCCTCTCCAACTGTCAACAACCTATCCCAGTCGAGTGGCAGTTCCATCATGCACAGCTCCAGGTAGAAGTAATTGGGGGTGAAGGGATCCCCTCCTCCCCACCCCACCCTAATCCTCCCTCACCAGCCAATCCCTTCCTTCCACATCCCACCTCTCAGATTCCCCAAATTAAAATCCCCAAACTACCCTACCAGCCTTCATGAAATCCTCGCCACCACTCTCCTTAATTCATTTTGAGAAAAAAATGATATAAAAGTGAAATTATTTAATTCCTAATTTTCTTTTTTGTTCTCTCCTTCCTGAGAGAACTGTGTGCTCCGAACTTGGCTGTCTTCTTCTTCTTCTTCTTCCTCTCTGTGCTGTGCTGGAGGTTTCAATTTCCATATCGATCAAATTCCCTAGGCCACTAATCGCACTATATATATAACGCTTAGATTAGGAGGCTGTTGCCGAGTGTGAGGTTTCAATCAGGGTTTGGAGAGAAATTAGGGTTTCAGAGGAGAGATAGGGTTTGTGTTTTTCTTGAGGGATTGAATTGGTTAGGTTGGAGGTTTTGGTGTGGAGTATGAGTGGAGGTGTTTAGGGTGGGTTTTTAGGGTTTTTGCGATGGGGAGCACCGGCGAGCATGACCGGAAGCGGCGTCAGTTTAGCTCCATATCGTCGCCGACGGCTGCTGCTCCGAAGAAGCAGCCGTTTGTGCCTATTTCTGAGGATAAAAAGGTGAAACCTTATTTGTGGTTTTTGGTGATTTTAGGTTTTGCTCTGGTGATTGGTTTTTGTGTTTGTGAAGAAATGTTGTGGATTGGTGTATTGGTTTATGTTAAATTTTGCTAAATTGTTTCGATGATTTTTGGTCTGTGAGACATAATTGAAGTGTTTATGCTGCCAATTTGTATCATTGGTTATAGTTTGGAAGGAATTAAAAGTGTTGAAATAGGGATAGGTTGCTCTTTGCTAGTGTAAGATCATGTGGTTTTGCAGTCCCGACTATGGTTTATGCATTTAGTTTTTGTTCGATAGAGCCAATTTGTCTAGCTAGGGATGGCAGTTTGGGTGATGGATTGACTGGTTTTTGAAACGAACGTTTAATGACATCTTTAGTGGTAGTTGCGTGCTCAGGAATTATGTGTGTTGTAACTGCAGAGTTTAGAATAGTTTTTTCTTTGCTATTAGATCTGTATGTTGTTTTTTGTGTTCATGGTAAAGTTTTGCGTAGGGCTTTGTTCGATAAAGTTGCAGGTCAATGGACCCTTTCATTTTCATTAATGTCGGCATTCCTTATATATTTAAGCTTTTGAAACCTCCACATTCGGTTTTTAGTTAAGGTGTGCCAGGGTAATTCTACTGTACTTATTTGGATGTTCAATGAAGACCTGTAGGCTATGACCTTAAAGACATTTATTTAAGAGTTAAATCATATAGGAATCTCAAATTCTCTTTAAATTGCTCTTTCACTGGAAAAATTGATATTAAACATATCCGATTCATTCACTATTGTTACTCCTAGGCATTGTAATAACTAATAAGAGCATTGCTGAGATTTTTTTACTACATGTTATTCAATTGTGTTTAGACTTATATTGTCTTTTTTGACCTGTAGCTTGACATTGCTGTCCTTCAATATCAAAACCAAAAGCTACTGCAGAAATTAGAGACTCAGAAGATTGAAAAATCTGCTCTTGAGAATGAATTAGCTCATTTGAAGAAGAAACAACTGCCATATGATCCTACACTAACGGTGGTCAACAAGTCCTGGAAAGAGGTAGGACAATTGTAGTCATTGTTTGTCTATTTTCCTCTTCTCTTTTTTTTGTTGTCTATTTCTATATTTTGATTTATGCATATGATTGTGTATTTCTTAGAGGGAAATTAACACCGTGTTTTCATTACAGTTGGTTAAAAACTTGGAATCCTGTTCTATCCGTTCAAGAAAGTCAACCTGCCAGGAAGATGTTAAAGACAACTTTGTCGTGCCTGGTGAGGACCATTCTTCCTTTCAATTATAATAAAATGCTTGATTATATACATGTCTACCTTTATGAAGTTTTGTGCCTGTCTATGTATTAATACCATCCTGAAATAAATTTCTGGTCACTGCAATCACTTAGTTACCTGATCCATATGGTTTTAAATAACCATTGCAACTTGCACGTCACATTTAAATCAATAACAACGGTTGTCAATTTCTATTCTTTTCTTGAAACTATGGACATTGTCGTCATCCTTCTTGCCTATTGTGTTGTATATCCATGTAATGCCTTTTGGCCATGAACTGACTTCCGTTGAGATGATCCTCACGCACCATCAGCATACTGTATATTCTAAGGTATTAGGTGGTCTTATCAGTGTAATTATATTGTTTCTCATAGTTCCCTGCTCTTGGTTCTACTTCTAATTTTTTTTACCGTGATTGTCTTATTTCCAATTATATGTTGGCATTCAGGGATGTCCCAACTTTATGTGCCTTAAATTCTTCTATCTGTACTTTCTGTACCCGTAAGAAGAATCAGAATGATTTTTTAAACCTAATTGCTGCTAAGGCTGCTTTGTATTGTTTGGCAGAGGGGGCGCCATCTACCTTGCATGATGCTTTTTTGAACCGTCTTGCTCAAGCTGGTGCAACTGAAAGTTCATGTACATATACCATTTGTAATCAGATGGAAGAAGATAGAGGAACTACCTCTGAAAATACTCAGAATATTTTAGGTCATATTGTAGCTGCAATTGACAACGTGTGGAACATGAAGGATGCATTGCAAGATGCAGTGTCAAAAGAGCTTCCAGAAGATGGTGAGAGTTTAGAGGTTTAAATGTTTTTTTTTTCTATTGAATATGTTATGATCACAATTATTTCAGAGCTACCCCTCAGACTCGTCTTTGTCTGTTTCTTTTGGTAGGCTTGTCTAGGCAGAAGGCATCAAATGATTTGAAGATGGAAGTTAAGAACTTGAGATTGGCATTTTGTGATAGTCTTCTGAAGCAAAGAGGTCTGGCAAGGGAACTGCAGAACCGCTGGGACATTGAAGCAAAGAATAAAGCAGATATTAAACGCCTGAAAGGTATTTCTTGCATGAATTAATTAATCTAATATTTTTGGTGTCCATGTGGGTTTTATTATTCAATTTCAGTTTTTTATTTTCTATTAAAGGTGTGCTTATTTCCTTTGGATGTTGTTTTCATTTATATTCTTTTGTATTCATAAGAAGGTAGTTCTTGAACATTTGTTGCTTTTTATTTTATTGGCATTACATCAGCCCTTCAATAAGAATGGATCGATTTCTGACTTGTTGGTCATTGATCTCATGATTGTTCTAAAAGTCTGTCATTCTTTGGTTGAATTTTGAAGGGGAGTTGGAAACCACTCTTGGTGAATTAGAAGAGAATAATCGTCAACTAGCAACTCTAAAAGCGAAGAGAGATTCTACAAAAGGGGCAACTTTCCCTGTCTTAAATTTTCTGAACAAGCCTGTTGATAGGGCCAGAGATAAGCAAAAGGATCTGCAAGATATGGAGTCTACTCTCAAAGAGCTCACGGTATTGTGTTGGCTTTCCTCTCTTGTTAACTACTGAAAATTCTTATACTGAAAGGAGGTATGTATTTGAACTGAATGCTGCAGGACCAAGCTTCCTGTCGACTAATGGAAATAAAAAGTCTTCATGAAGAACGGATAAAAATATTACAGGAGTTATCTAGTTTGCAGGTTAGTTTGCTGTCTTCACTGCAGATTTTTCATAATTAAATGCAAGCTGAACTTTACTTTTCACTTCTGGTGGTTTTGAGTTCTAGTTCAGTTATGAAATTAACTTGGAACTTTATTCTACAGAGCATGATGAGGAATGCAAAGTGTATATCCTCTTCCAGAGCCTATCTCTTGGTCAAAGATCAAATAGAAAAGTCAAAATCAGAAGTTTCTGAGTGCCAAACCATCATTGAGAAACTACAGGTTGTAACCGTTCTGTATTCTTTGCAATTTTCTTACAAGTGTAGTGTCATATTGCTAATTGTTGCTTGTTCCTTTGATTCTTTAGGTTGAGAAGGATAATCTTATGTGGAGGGAGAGGGAACTAAATGTTAAAAATGATGTAGCTGATGTTTTGAGGAGATCAGCTGCAGTTGTTGATTCTAGAATTACTGATCTGGGTATAGAGATACAGAAACAGATTGATGAGAGGAAAAAGTATGAATTGAAGCTTGAAGAGGCGTCAAGGGAACCAGGTATGAGCATTTCCAATATTGTGGGATTTCTGCTGCTTTCTCATACAGTACTTGGTGCTGATTACTTTCTACTGATTTCAGGTAGAAAAGAAGTACTTGAAGAATTTAAAGCCTTGGTTTCTTCATTTCCTGAGCAAATGGGTGCCATGCAAGGTCAATTACGAAAATACAAAGAGGCTGCTTCTGATTTTCATTCGTTGCAGGCTGATGTGCAGTCCCTTTCCAGCATTCTTGATAGGAAGGTGTGTATTACTGCTCAGTAATTAAATTTTAATTAAATTCTTGGATACCCTGAAAGAGATTAAACTGTTACCTCTGCACAGGTGAAAGAATGTGAAACTCTATGTGCAAGATCCTCTGACCAACACATTGAGATACAGCAGTTGAAAGCTGTGGTATGTATCTTCTTCGTGTGACTAAATTAATGCTGAAATGTTAATATTTTTATTTGAAGTTTTATCTTTCTTCTTCCTTTTTTTTTTTTGTTTTTTTTGAGAATGGAAGTTTTAGCCTAATTATTGGAATATGATGAAAGAGTCAACTCTGAGCTGGCCTATGTTGAAATTTTAGATTATGGGTATCTATCAAAGCTCATTAGTATGTTTTTAGCACATACAAATGTGCTTTGATTTTTTTTTTTTTTAACTACAAATTGTAGAAATTATTTCTTCATGTGATGTGTTGGAGTTCTTTCAAACGTATCACCTGATTTACACTACAGTTGTGCTAGTTTCATATATCTCCATCTGTCTATGATTTACATTAAGCAAGTTTACTTGGTTAGTGTGGGGAACACAGCCAAGATTTTGTTGCAAGGGTGTTTTGATGGTGCTGTTTGTGCTTAACCATGTCCAGTTTTAATTGACTAGAAAGTAGAAATTAGTTAAATAATTGGATAAAAATCTTTACTTTACCAATCCTTTTCCCTTCTTTTTGTGGGCATTGGACATGTATAAATGTTTATCTTACCATCTGTTCAGCTTCATTAAATTTTCTTTTTTCTCGTTGTTCGGTGTAGGTCCAAGATTTAAAGGAGACGAAATCAGAGTTAAAGCTGTTTTTGGAAATGTATAGACATGAATTGAGTGATCCAAGGTTAGGTGCCTTCGCAAGTGTTTCTGTTTTGGGGAATTAAAATTTTGACAGATTTTAGTTGATCTAAGGTGCAAAATATGACTTCAACTTTCTTCTATTGACGTATCAAAGACTTTGAATCTGTTTTGCATTGTCTATTGAAAACTGTTTTACAAGTTGATGCAAATAAAAAACTGCTGCAGCCGAGATTTTCTTATGGAAAGATCTGGAAATGCCCTAAAATACCCAAGTGTGCAACAGTGTAGAGAACATGTTGAAACTGATTTCAAAATGCTGATTGCATTCATAGTGTTATTTCTGTTACATAACAGCAGAGTTAGTGACTGCAGTTCCTAAAATTAAATTAGTTACATAGTAACCCTACAAATGACCGACAATGACCTAATTTAAAAAAAAAACTCAATTTTCCATGCATTAATCTGCATCAGAAATTAACTCAGAACATATAGCTGTATTATTAGGTTTTCTTATCTATAATAATTCTATTCATTTACTCTACTTAGTTTACGATTGTGTGCAAAGATACATGTGTGATGGACATCTTCAGTTTCATTAATTTGCAGGGATGTAATGGAAGCTAGAGATTTGGAATGCAAGGCATGGGCTCATGTTGAAAGTTTGAAGTCATCTCTTGATGAACACAATTTAGAATTACGTGTTAAGAAAGCAAATGAAGCTGAGGCCACTTCTCAACAAAGGCTCGCTGCTGTAGAAGCTGAGATTGCTGACCTCAGACAGAGGCTTGAAGCTTCCAAAAGGTTCTTATTTGTCCATGTTGGTTGAAACTATTATTTATTTTCGTTAATATAGGGAGCAGGATTTCGGCCAGAATAAGTGAAAAGACAAGAGAACCAGACAACGTAAAAGATGCGCAGCAATTCTGATTTAATTTCTATGTTTTTGTTTACTTCATATTCTCAGGAACAAGTTAAGACTTGCTGATGCGCTGAAATCCAAGACTGAAGAAAATGAGGCCTACTTGGCTGAAATTGAGGTTGGTACCCTGTGGTATGTGGATTATATCTTCGTATCAGCATTGGTAGGTGAAAGTCTTATGTTTTTAGTTTGATATGTCTGCAGACAATTGGACAAGCATATGATGATATGCAAACTCAAAACCAGCATCTACTGCAGCAAATTACTGAGCGAGATGATTATAACATTAAGGTGATTGGCCTAACACACTATTTTTTTTTTATTATTTTTTTCTCTCTTTTTCCTGGCGTTTTCAAAGTGCTATGGACTTTGTATCTGTAATTGCTTGTGAGAGTGGTGTGATTGTAATGCTGTGTGGACGCTACATTGCTAAAACAATTTTTTATGTAGAATTTACTCTTTTATGTTGGATTACAAAAGATGCATGTTGATGAAGTGTTTTCTTATTCCCGTTTCCATTTAGTGTTAGCAATTTTCTTACCTTTTTCAAGTCTTGTTATGGGTTTATATACTAAAAAAAAATCTCATATGTAAATAAAGAACCTGAAAAAGAAAGGGAAAAAGAAAAAAAGAAGAAGAAGAAGACTGTTTTCCTAGTTCTTCCTCTTGCTGGTAAATGCTCTAACTGTTCTTGAGAGAGAGACTGAATTGTACTTTCTTCTTCGTCAGCTTGTTTTAGAGGGCATCAGGGCAAGACAGACACAAAATGCTGTAGTCATGGACAAATGTAAGATGGAGAGGGAGATTCAACAAGGCAATGCATCCCTTAATTTTTATGATATGAAAGCTGCTCGGATAGAAGATCAGGTGCTTCTGAAACTCATGCAACAACTGAATATGAGCTGGAGTTTAGTACTGATTGTCGTGTAATTCATTTACAGTTAAAAATATGCTCAGATCAAGCTCAGAGACTAGCAGAACATAAGTTTCAAGGTACAGTTCAACTGGAGAATACCCAGAAGAGGTTGATGGATGTGAGAAGGTCATCACAACAAGCTCGAGATTCTCTGGAGGAATCACAGTCTAAAGTTGTTAAGGGTCGATTGACTCTGTCCGAGATGCGGATAGATCTAGAGAAAGAAAGGTATACAGAAGGCAGTGCTCCTTCCTTTTAATATTTTTATAGTGATGCTGTGAACTCATCTTTTCTTTTTATTAGGCTTAAAAAGAAAAGAATAGAGGAGGAGTTAGAAGTTTTGAAAAGAAAAGCTGGTCGGCTTCAAGCACAGACAGAAGGTTCGTCAATTGTTGAAAAACTTCAACAGGAGCTTGTAGAATACCGGGAGATATTAAAGTGTGATATCTGCCTTGACAGGACAAAACAGGTATTCATCATGTCAAATTCTGTTATTCATTGCTTCATTCACAGCTCTTCATCTCTTTAGGGTAGAATCAAACTGCATAATCCAGTCAAGTAAGTTTGAGAGTAGGTCTGATGTAGACTCATGAAATATATAAAAGGCAACATATAATTTGACATCAATTGTCGAGCTTATTGATCAAATGAGTTTAAGTTACACATATGTATCAACCAGTGGTATTTATTTATGGATATCTCATCTGACCTATGTTGATGTTTGATTGGTATTTTGCCATGCATTTAAACTTGTGTCATTAAAACACGGAGGTGGCCGTTTTCTTTGAGATGTAAATCTCCATTTCTCGTGTTGCTACTGTAGTATAGACTTGGGGTTGTTTGATGTCAGGGACAAATCTTGTTTGGTCATGCTCTAGAGCTTTTGAAGCTCAAGGTTGAAAAGTTGTGATTATGAGTATTTAGTAATTTAAATAATACGTTCATCAAAATGTTGTGGTATCTGGATAATCTTAGTTTTCTTCCTTTATTAATGCAGGTTGTCATTACAAAATGCTATCACTTGTTCTGCAATCCCTGTGTGCAAAAAGTAGTTGAATCTCGCCAGAGGAAATGTCCGAAGTGTTCCATTAGTTTTGGGCCTAATGACATAAAATCTGTGTACATCTAATCAAAGTAGACATGGAGATAGATGGAACTTTTGGGCAACCTGCATCTTGAATGTGAACCATTAGGAATCCTCGCCAGTTCTCAGCTGTAATGTTATATTAGTGAAATTGTAGAGAACATTTGCAGCCTTGGTTAGGTGCACCTTCCCTTCACCAATGAGTGCTGATCGTAGTTTTGCTGGTTCTGCTTTTAGGTTGTTATTTTGACTCAATTTAGTGCATTATAATGTTTAAATCAAGCATTTGCAGGCTTATCCGATGTTGATCCATTTCGGTGGTATTTCTATAGTCAATGCAGCATGTGTGCTCAAGAATAAGATCTCATGTTTGTAAGTGTGCCTTTCTTGAAAGAACCTGTAGCCTTGTAGCGCCCTATTTGAGGGTTTGTTTCTGCTGAAAAGATAGAACATAGATGAAGCAGTGACTATGATTTTGATTTTCCGTACATATTTTAGTAGATGGGTAGTAAAATCGTCTGGTAGCTAGCCTTGGGGGTTCTTTTAGAATTCTGAAAGCAGTTTGTTAGTGTCTGGTGTATTAGTGTACAACATTACTTAGAGATGTAAATGTAAATGCTATTGATATATTCATTCATTTATAATACCAGAGAGTGATCTCAATTTTGACACCGGTTCATTCGCTTTCAAATTGTATTTCCATATTGTTTTGTTGAAAATGTTATTTCTGATGTTGCTGCCTAGTTTGTCCAAGCAATGGCTAATTAAGAGCTACCAAAAGACGAGGACAGTAAAAATGATGCTCAAATCTGGCATTTCACTAGAGAAGGTGAATTTACGGTGAGTAGTGCTTATGTGGTTTCCGGAGATTGAATTGCGGAATTCGGTAGGGTTTTGGCTTAACCAATTTGGGTTAGATACTACTTTCTAGATGTGGTTTTGGAAATCAAAACTCCCATCGAGATTTGCATCTGAAGGTTTTCAATGGTTATGTAGCTACAAGGGACAAGTTACTTGGTTGTTACGTGTTGTGTGGAAGTGAAATATAGGTGGAGTGGGCTGTGTGCTCTTTAGAGATTGTCCTTGTGCTCAGTGTGTTTAGCTCCTCTTTTTGGTCAATTAGCCACTCATTCTCATATTGGCTTCTAAATAAATGATTGATGGTTGGAGTTATTGGTGCTCTTGTGGTTTTTATGGAAAGCACGTAATGATCATTAGTCTGGGAAAGCTTTTGAAGCAAATCAAATGCTCATATTTGGAATAAACAGTTAAACCTATACCTGGCACTGTTAGAATTTGCCTTGATGGGGCCTTCAATGTTGTAAACGATGAGGGTGGTGTGGGTGTGATTGCTACAGGCAGAAATGGGAGTCCGAAGAAGTTTTGGTTATCTGCAACACGCTAGTTCAGCAGCTTTTGTGGAGCTACAAGCCTTGGCCAAATTGAGGCTGCCGATTACCACCAAACATATTGTGTTCAGTTGGTGCAAGCTATTCCCTTCCTCAGGATGTCTGGTGGAGCTGACATAGGGATTTGCAACTACACCTCCACTCTTTGGGTGGAAGCTATTTTAAGCATATTAATCGAGAGAAGAATGAAGAGGCACATTGCTAGAGAAGAGACGAGGAATCGTTTGAAACTTTCAACCCAACATAATTGCTTGAAATGTGGGAACAAGACTCGTAAATGTTATATTATATACTGTTTGTGCACAGTTAGAACCAACTTGGCACAACCTTATCAAAGAGTAGATGGGAAATTTTGTACATCAACACATCAACTAACTAAACAATTTAGCCAACTGTACAAGCAATCAAGCATAATTTGAGTGGGAGAAGATTCTGTGGATATGCCAAGAGCAGCAATATCTTCAGTTCCAAATTCAATCCTCCTCGCCGAATCGCATTTACATCTGCTACAAAACAGGAAGTTCAGTGAAGCAGGTTGTTGTTTGATATAAGAATGGGATATGAGAGACATACAATAATCATACTGAACATGCCACGGAACAATTTTCCAAACTACAAAACACCATAATATATTCACTGACAAACTTTTGGAAGTCCAAAAAATCCAAAGCATGAAAAAGCAGTCTTTTTGACTGTGACTATGTCCATGATAGGATGGGATCAAACATGTGGGAGCAAGGTCTACACACTACCAAAACTAAACTATAATACAACAAAACACCAGTGAAGGAATGGTGGCACAGTTACTCCAGTTATATCATTCCCATAAATGCTTGGAAAATGAAGAAAAATAAAAAATACTTGCTAGACAAGGTTTACCTCAGTCAATTGCTCAACTGCTGGAACTGCCCAGATCAAAATCCATTGTATAGTCATATTCGATGGTTGGAATCACAGAGGCAACAAATTTCAAGAATAAGAAAAGGTACCTACAAGAAAATAAAACAAGATGATAAGTGGTGGCATTGACAGTTCAGGATAGATATCTTAAAACATATATATGAAAACATTCAAATTGTCAGACACAGTAAAATTTAGGATGAAGATTAAAGAATCCTTGTTTTGATTGAAATTTTGAAGGATGAGTATATTATATTAGTATGTATATACATTAACTTCTGATCTAGTATATGCATCACCAAACCATCTCCTCTCCTACTACCCTGGTGCCTAATAATAGCCATATCCCAACATCATTGGTAGCATAATGTATGTCCTTTTAGTAGCAAGGGTTTGTGACTAAAGGACTAATATTGTAACCTACAGAACTACCACAAGATTTTTGATATAAAACTATCAGAGGCTTTAATTGTCAGCATTTATCTCGACTATCTACATGCTCAATCAACTATCCGAGAACCTTATTACCAAACCTTTCTGACTACCATGGAACAACTGCAAGCCCTGATGGCGTTATGTTTCAAATAAAATAAAATAAATTAAACAAGCACGGGTGAGTTGAGACAGAAAAATACTTATCAACTTCTGGTTCCACTCCACGTGACATTAGTACATCAATTATTTTCTTCATCACAGCACCATGTCGGCATGGATGGACAGATGCATGCTTTCCAGGCAAGTGAGGATGATCCTCAATAGTTACCTGCATTAGATTACAAAACCAGTAAGCACAAAGAGATACGGGACACAGGATACAGAGGAATGTGTGCGCATAGGTGTGACAGAAAAGCCTAAAGAAAGTCGTTTTTTGAGTTGAAAATGACTACTTAGGGAATTTAGAGTTAAAAACTTCATATTTCTGAGCTCAAACCATTGGAAACATGACTATATAAATGTGCAGCAAATTGAAGTCGGTGGCCTGCATATTGAACAAGTCTAGTAATCACAGAAAGGAAAATAACAAAAAATATCGAGTTGAAGTGCCATTAACATTCAGACTGTACATCAAGGAATATATATCGTAATCACTGAAAACGGAAAAATATGATTCGAAAGAGTCAACTCACAGTTTTTCGTGCATGATCTTGACTGACATCTTCAAGTACAAGCTCTGCTTGTAAAAGCAACCTTGACTGATAGAATTTGAAAACAATGAAGTCAATCCAACAAGACATCAAATCAACTAAAACAGATAATAAGGAGAGTTATTAGACTGACTGAGGTATCCATACAACAAATCTTGCTGATTGCATTAAAAGGAGTAACCATGCGCCTAAAAATAATTCAATATGCAATTGAAGCTGGAACCTCGAAGCAATTAACATTTAACACAACGTGAAATCAAAGAACACATTATTAATGCCACGTCATTAACGTGATTTTCTATTCCTGTGAAATTATACCAACCCTGACAATATTGAACACGATTAACCACAGAGTATTGGGAGCAATTAAATTTCTTGGCGTGAAACTTTCTTTGGTCATGACCTAACATGCAGCTGGCTCAATTGAATAATTGGCAGGATTTATTGATGATCATAGTGCAAACAAACAACAAACAAAAAACAAAAAAGATAAAATTGCAGGGACAAACCTCATCATAGCCAGTAAGCCACACCCGAGGAGTTTGGTAATATTTATCATACCTGTTAGTAAAAGTCAAAAACGTTTATATACCCAGAAGACAATTTATTATCAAAGAAATTGAATGATAATCAACTATTTCTCCAAAAGGCATGTTCTTCAGAGTTCCAGATGGGGAAAATATACTAGTCACAGTGAAAAAGAATCTTACGTAATGCTGACATCATACGTTCGGGTCCGTAAAATATTGTCGTCATCAGGTTCATGAGCAACCAGATATGTTCCCTGTAGTTTAACAAAATTACTTCTTAGCTTTGTCGACATACTGTATCGACCAAGCAGACGTCATTTTCATGGTCCATATGCATCACGGTTATAACAGTACAAAAAAAAAAAAGTATAAAACAAAATCATCATCCTCTGGGGAATACATTGTTCTCTGGGGATATCAAACATTATATGAGCAGACCTAGGATAACAACTTCTCAACTATATGAAACTTTTTTAATCTTTTAAAACCTCTTCAATTCATCTTCCAATAAGTAGGCTACATATTGGTAAGAGAAGTAGCCTGTTTGAAGCCAAATACCAACCCCGATTGATCAAATATAACACCCAAGACCATTTGAAAAATAATTGTCAAATAAAAATGAAAAATCGACAAAGAGCGCTGAATTACACCTTTACTGTACTTGGTTGTTATGTCCAATAGATTTTATTTGCTGTCATACATTCTCCCTATTACTCATACCCATATAAGAGCTAATTATGCTCCTCCATATCTTCTTTTCCCAAACATCACCTTTTAGCTTACTGTACAAGACATTTTCCAGAAAATTCACACGAGCTCTGTTTTAACAGTTTGAAGACATTGTTATGATTTGGACCAGTTGGACATGAACCAATTAAAGGTTACATCTCCCTTTTAAAGAGGAAGTCAAATCCCCCCTACGGCCCTCCTCCAAAACTTGCTACCAATGAAACAAAGGGTAGTATTAAAATTGTATAATGTGTCTAGGCTACAATTTAGTTTACAAGAGCCAGCATCCAGCCATGAAGTTTTAAAGAGACGTGAATGTCCATATTATAATTCTGTATGCAATTCTATTCACAACATATGCATGACAATTGAAAACTTACAGGATCTATCTCAATGTTGTTAGCTTCTTCATAATCAGCCATGTCAGGAATATCATCTTCATCTTCCGCCCCACCTTGCGAGGGTGGTGACTTCACAGAGTTACTCTTGCTGATCTCTAAACTTTCAATGGAAGGAAAGTTCTCCTCCTCACTACCTCTATCTTAATAACATAACAAACAGTCTGAGTCTAAAGGTTCCATGAAAATAATGTCGTGCACTTTAACCAAGAAAAATAGATGCTCACCCTTTGGCTTCCCATGTGTTGCCAACCAGCCGTCATTATCTTCATTATCGATAAGAACTTCCATACCTGCAGCCTCATACTCCTCCTCCACACTTGCCGCCCTCCGTAAACAAGGCACTGAAAACACAAAAGAGCATTCTAACCATAAGTAAAGGCACAACCAAGCACAACATTATCGCAAATCGAGTAATGTGATATGACTATATACCATTTCTAGTAATCAGATACTGCTTTTCAAATGGTAGGTATGGCTTCCTCTTGCTTGGCTCTCCTGATTCCCTACCATAATCCAAAAATCGAACTGCATATCAATAGCCAATAAACACAAGGCAAGACCTCAAGAGTCAAAACTTTGACCTAATTTCTAGTATTGATAAGCATCATATACATATAATAACCATCTGAATCCACATTAGGGCAAAATTGATTTTCTTTGTTAACTCAAATGATCAAATATAGCGATCATTAACGAGGATTAGGGTAAAGAGATGAAATTAAATTGAATTGGAGAAAAGGGTTAGTACCAAGACCAAGTAGGGCACTTGGAAACGAGGTTATCGCCGGCGGTGACGAACTCGGAGACGCTGAGAACGCCTTTTTCTTTGAAGGCGGAGACGGTGCGAGGCCCGGTGATCTTCTCCACCGTGCCTTTGAACGCCTCGTGAAGCCTCTGTGACAGAACCATGTCTCGTCGTCTCAACCTTTCGTCGGGATAAAGCCTGCCTCTGCTTTTGCTTCAAGTCTTCAACACCAAAAGAGAGATGGGAGGTCTCGGTGGGTGTCGTCTTTCTTCGAAGCAATGCGACGCCGTATTGACCAGCTGGAGTTAATAGATTTCTTTTCTTTTCTTTTATGACAACTTTGAATTAATAAATTGGATTTTTCCCTTTAATAATACTATATTATTATTAAAGAAACCCACTTTATTAACCAAAATACCTGTGAAAAGACATACACACCCTCATATCATATTTTATTTATTTTCAATTAAATTTTAATATTTGAAAGATGTTTCTGCCTAAACCCTGGGGTCTAGTAGATACAGGACAATAATTAAGCTATACCGAACACTGCAAGTATAGTGGTTCACCGTGCCATCGGAGGGCACGGCTACGTCCACTTGGAATCCAGTAGGCGTGGCCAATCAGCCATCGGGTTACAAGGGTGGAATGCCTTGGATCCAAGATCCTTAATACTAAGGGGGAAGCCTCCTATTTATAGAGAAGGAAGGCTCCCACCTCTACCATGTTTCCAATGTGGGATGCTCACTACACTATTACACAATTCCCTACTCACGAAGCTACTTCAGGCGTCCGGTGGTACCGCTTCCGAGTACGGCACCGGTGATGTGGAACCATGGAGATGTAGCCGAGGTTGCGGTCTACTCGCTAGATGCCGGAAGTAGGACCCCCGATGCCGGTTGCACGGTCCACGAGGTCGCCGGATGTGCTTGGCGGTGTACTATATGTACTGTCAACAAGTCCCCCAAGTTCGCGAGTAAGATTGCAATCTTACTTGGGGAGTTAATCATGTGCCGCCAAGCGTAGGTGGTGACCGAGTTACCCCTACTACCACCAGTCCCCCAGTCCCTAAGTGAGATTGGACTCTTCTCGAGGTGTGCGAATGTCTAGTCCCCCAAGCTCGGGCTGGAGATGTGACTTGGCCGGGAGAGATGAGGTGGTGAGTTGGCAGGGGGGAATCCGGGTTTGACCGGTTCCGACGTGCTGAAGCCTGATCGGGCAGTGCTGGCGGAGCCGCTGCTGAATAGGACTGGTATGGCTGAGCGAGACGATTCCGTCCGGGCGAGTCGCCGCCGGACGGATCGGAGAGCACGGCGATCCTGTCCGGGCGCTTCGGCACCGGACGGATCGGTGAGCTGGCGATCAGGTCCGGGCGCTTCGGCACCGGACGGATCGGAGAGCTGGCGATCAGGTCCGGGCGCTTCGGCACCGGACGGATCGGAGAGCTGGCGATCAGGTCCGGGAGCTTCGGCACCGGACGGATCGGAGAGCTGGCGATCAGGTCCGGGCGCCTCGGCACCGGACTGATCGGAGAGCTGGCGATCAGGTCCGGGCGCTTCGCCACCGGACGGATCGGAGAGCTGGCGATCAGGTCCGGGCGCTACGCCACCGGACGGATCGGCGAGCTGGCGAGCCCGTCCGGGCGCTTCGGCACCGGATGGATCGGAGAGCTGGCGATACCGTCCGGGCGTCAAGACACCGGACAGGTCGGAGAGCTGGCGATCCGGTCCGGGCGCCTCGCCATCGGACGGATCGGTGTGCTCGGCGATCCCGTCCGGGCGCTAGGCCATCGGACGGATCGGTGCCTCGGCGATTCGGTCCGGGCGCTGAGCCGTCGGACGGATCGGTGAGCTGGCGATACCGTCCGGGCGCTGAGCCGTTGGACGGATCGGTGAGCTGGCGATACCGTCCGGGCGCTGAGCCGTCGGACGGATCGGTGAGCTGGCGATACCGTCTGGGCGTCAAGCCACCAGACGGATCGGAGAGCTGGCGATCAGGTCCGGGCGCTTCGCCACCGGACGGATCGGAGAGCTGGCGATCAGGTCCGGGCGCTACGCCACCGGACGGATCGGCGAGCTGGCGAGCCCGTCCGGGCGCTTCGGCACCGGACGGATCGGAGAGCTGGCGATACCGTCCGGGCGTCAAGACACCGGACGGGTCGGAGAGCTGGCGATCCGGTCCGGGCGCCTCGCCATCGGACGGATCGGTGTGCTCGGCGATCCCGTCCGGGCGCTAGGCCATTGGACGGATCGGTGCCTCGGCGATTCGGTCCGGGCGCTGAGCCGTCGGACGGATCGGTGAGCTGGCGATACCGTCCGGGCGCTGAGCCGTCGGACGGATCGGTGAGCTGGCGATACCGTCCGGGCGCTGAGCCGTTGGACGGATCAGAGAGCTGGCGATACCGTCCGGGCGCTGAGCCGTCGGACGGATCGGTGAGCTGGCGATACCGTCCGGGCGCTGAGCCGTCAGACGGATCGGTGAGCTGGCGATACCGTCTGGGCGTCAAGCCACCGGACGGATCGGAGAGCTGGCGATCAGGTCCGGGCGCTTCGCCACCGGACGGATCGGAGAGCTGGAGATCAGGTCCGGGCGCTACGCCACCGGACGGATCGGCGAGCTGGCGAGCCCGTCCGGGCGCTTCGGCACCGGACGGATCGGAGACCTGGCGATACCGTCCGGGCGTCAAGACACCGGACGGATCGGAGAGCTGGCGATCCTGTCCGGGCGCCTCGCCATCGGACGGATCGGAGAGCTGGCGAGCCCGTCCGGGCGCTTCGGCACCAGACGGATCGAAGGAAGAACTTGCAGACTGGACCTCGCCCGGGCGTCCTGCCATATCGGTGCGAGGCGGAGTTCTCGGGAGCTCGACGGGCGTCCTGCCATATCGAAACGAGTCCCGGATGAACTTGTGGGCTAGCCTCCGGGAAGGCCTGTTGGTGCGTGGAATAGGCCAACAGGTGCCCGAAGGGTGTTATGGCCGCGCTGAGGCGTCGTTTTAACACTTGCTAGCTCTTCTCAGCTTTTGTTGTTTAAGCGTTGAGGTAATGTGCAGGTTTGTTAGCCTGCGGGGAGACTTGCTCTGTGTTAGAGAGACAATCTGCCCAGTGGGATGGTGTAGAGATAACGAGTCTCCCCCATGTGTTCCCAAAGGTATCGCAGTTCGGTGCGATGCAGGGTTTTTATCCTGCTGGACAGTATCGCGGTTCAATGCGACGCAGGGTTTTTATCCTGCTGGACAAGAGTACATGTGTTAGATGTAAACTCGCCCGGTTTATAAAGCCCATGCGTTTGCCATGGAGCCGGTTGAATGTTACCTAACCGGCGAGAGCCATGGAGCCGGTGGAGATGGCGTTATCGTAACACGATGCATACTAATACGCGCATTGAGATGCGATGTATTGGAATGCGTGCACCGTAGTGCGATGCATTGTAATGCGATGCATACCGATGCATAATGATGGCGATGCATACCGATGCGATGCACTCTGATATGATCGTGCAATGCTGAAATGATCAACCGATGCATAATGATATGCGCAGCACTGATAAGCGCATAATGACATGCGTGCAATGATGCATACTGATATGCAATGCATTGCAATGCTGAGATGATCAATCGATGCATAATGATATGCGCAGCACTGATAAGCGCATAATGACATGCGTGCAATGATGCATACTGATATGCAATGGTGCATACTGATATGCGATGCCTTGCAATGCTGAGATGATCAATCGATGCATAATGATATGCGCAGCACTGATAAGCGCATAATGACATGCGTGCAATGATGCATACTGATATGCAATGCATTGCAATGCTGAGATGATCAATTGATGCATAATGATATGCGCAGCACTGATAAGCGCATAATGACATGCGTGCAATGATGCGTACTGATATGCAATGCATTGCAATGCTGAGATGATCAATCGATGCATAATGATATGCGCAGCACTGATAAGCGCATAATGACATGCGTGCAATGATGCATACTGATATGCAATGGTGCATACTGATATGCGATGCCTTGCAATGCTGAGATGATCAATTGATGCATAATGATATGCGCAGCACTGATAAGCGCATAATGACATGCGTGCAATGATGCATACTGATATGCAATGCATTGCAATGCTGAGATGATCAATCGATGCATAATGATATGCGCAGCACTGATAAGCGCATAATGACATGCGTGCAATGATGCATACTGATATGCAATGCATTGCAATGCTGAGATGATCAATTGATGCATAATGATATGCGCAGCACTGATAAGCGCATAATGACATGCGTGCAATGATGCATACTGATATGCAATGCATTGCAATGCTGAGATGATCAATCGATGCATAATGATATGCGCAGCACTGATAAGCGCATAATGACATGCGTGCAATGATGCATACTGATATGCAATGCATTGCAATGCTGAGATGATCAATTGTTTCATAATGATATGAGCAGCATTGATATCACATGTCTAATTATCAATATTTCCCAACAGATTATGCACAGGTGAAGCACGCGTTGAGTAATAATAGATAAGTTAGAATACTTAGCTTTGGAGAAAGCCGCCGGGTGTTGGAATAACATGCGAGAATGGTTCTCGAGTTGCCCGGTGAATGCCTACGGATGTAGAGAGCAGCTTGATTTTGCTGCTTGGAGCAGTGGGTGTCCAGAGTAGATGCTTGGGTGCCAAGAGAAGACTGCTGCAACCCAATCTACTGGAATCCGGCCCAAGGTGCTGCCAACCACTGCTGCAATGCTGCCAATGGCCCGGCCCGGCCCATCTTGCATGGGGTGAGGACGTTTGACCGGTTTGACCATGCAGCCTTTTGAATCTCTTCCTTTTCCGCCATTTTTTCTTCCTTTTCTCTTCTGTTTCTCTCTTTTCTTTCTTGTTTCTTGCTCGGCCGGCGCATCTCTCGGCCGGGGACTCTTGTCCGGGCGCTTCCCGTCTAGTGATGAAGACCACCGCATCGCTCCGCCCGGGAGGAGGGAGGCTCTCCGTACCGGTCCTAGAAAGGAGTGCCGTACCGGAGGAGGTCATTCGGCCGGGGTTTGACGAAATCGCACCGCACCGGAGACGTCGCACCGGAAGGGAGGGAGGCGAGCCGCACCGGAGGAGGTCATTCGGCCGGGGTTTGAGGAAACCGCACCGCACCGGAAGGGAGGGAGGCCGCATTGGAGGTCATTCGGCCGGGGTTTGAGGAAACCGCACCGCACCGGAAGGGAGGGAGGCCGCACCGGAGGAGGTCATTCGGCCGGGGTTTGAGGAAACCGCACCGCACCGGAGACCACCGCACCGGAGGAGGGAGCTGGGCCTGCTGCACCGGAAGACAGAGCCGGGACTGCTACACCGAAATACGGAGCCGGGACTGCACCGCGGAGATGATCGCTTTGACAGCCGGAGGTGAGCAGCACCGGACCGGAGGAGTCTGTCGCACCGGGAGGACGAAACCGCACTGGGTCGGAGGAGACTGCCGCGCCGGGAGGCGAAGCTGCACCGGACCGGAGGGGTCAGCCGCTCGGGGAGGACAAAACTGGGTTGTCCCGTTGATTGGGCCTCACGGGCCGCTGTCCGGTTTGACCTGGCAGGGTTGACTGGGCTGGGCTGCCTGGCCTGCTGAATTAAACTGGGCGGGCTGCTGGCCTGGGACGGGCTGCCAGCCTGGTTGACCTGTTGCCCGGGCAGTAGCTCGCCGGCAGAGCAACACAGCTTTTGCAAGTATTCCCACAGACGGCGCCAATTGTTTCTGCCTAAACCCTGTGGTCTAGTAGATACAGGACAATAATTAAGCTATACCGAACACTGCAAGTATAGTGGTTCACCGTGCCATCGGAGGGCACGGCTACGTCCACTTGGAATCCAGTAGGCGTGGCCAATCAGCCATCGGGTTACAAGGGTGGAATACCTTGGATCCAAGATCCTTAATACTAAGGGGGAAGCCTCCTATTTATAGAGAAGGAAGGCTCCCACCTCTACCATGTTTCCAATGTGGGATGCTCACTACACTATTACACAATTCCCTACTCACGAAGCTACTTCAGGCGTCCGGTGGTACCGCTTCCGAGTACGGCACCGGTGATGTGGAACCATGGAGATGTAGCCGAGGTTGCGGTCTACTCGCTAGATGCCGGAAGTAGGACCCCCGATGCCGGTTGCACGGTCCACGAGGTCGCCGGATGTGCTTGGCGGTGTACTATATGTACTGTCAACAAAAGATATTACGGTAAATAACAAAAATTTATATATATACTATTATTAAAAAAACCCACCCAAAACACCTGTAAAAAGACATGAACACCCTCACACCATATTTTATTTTCAATTAAATTGTAATATTTGAAGGACATTACGGTAAATAATAAAAATATTTTTAAAAAAAGTAAATAAATTAGATAACTACCTAATATTTGAAGGACATTACAGTAAATAACAAAAATCTATACTATTATTAAAGTAATCCACTTTGTTAGCCAAAGTGCCTGTGAAAAGACATGGACACCCTCACACCATATTTTATTTTTAATTAAATTGTAATATTTGAAGGACATTACGGTAAATAACAAAAATATTTAAAAAAAAATAAATAGATTAAATAACTACTTTTTGCACAACATCCCACTATCTTCATCTATAAATAACTTTTCAACGAACTCTCCATAAATCTTTCCAAACAAAATATAAACTTTTTTTTTATTTTTTTTAATCAAAAATCTATTATGCATATGCATAGCATATGTGGGCAAAACTTGTTGAAAATAAAACAAACTCCCTTTAAAAGAAAAAAAAAACCTCAAATATTACACATAGCAGTTTGGATTATATATGGGGGTAGAAATTAAAATAAAGAGTGAGTTTTATATACACTCCCTCAATTTCTTAATACACACCCTTATAATTTTTTGTCACCACTACATTTGATTTACTTTCCCACACTCCCCCTCAAAATGGAGAGTGTATGTCAAGAACTCCTAACTTGTTTTACAAAGATCTTAACGTGTATTTGCCTAATGCTTTTGTGAACACATCTGCTAGCAGCCGTAAAGAACCAATAAATCGAGTTCTAACTGAGCCATCCAGTATCTTATCTCAAATGAAGTGACAATGAAGCGACTCATTGACTATATGCTGCAAATAGACAGAAGAAGGATGTCCTAATCGACGGTGCCAAAGATCAGAAGAGATGGTGATGTGACTGGTAAATTGGTGTTTGTAGGGGATGGTAGAGGACAACGCCACTAAATAGTACAAGTCTCCACGTCGCTTTCTCACACCGATCATCATCCTCGTAGTCAACTCCTACAAAAACACCAAGACGGAAAGAAAGTTACCGAACAGTGTAAATCATCAATGGTTCTCCCAACAAACATAAGATTGACATGGAATGTCGGACCACATAAAACATTTGTAGAACAACACTATTGATTGTAACTGATCCTTGTATCGAAATATGTGCTTTAGCGCCACTTGGTAAAGTAACAAATGAATTGATCTTGCTGGGATTAGTAATCAAATATGATGAACTGACAATATGGTGAGTAGCTCCACTATCGATAATCCACTGATTAGGGGTAACTGGAGACAAGGCAAATTTGGAAGCACAAACCATGATGAAATATAGAAATCGAAAAAAATAATAATAAAGCCGATGGATCTCAGATAACAATGGTTGTGTACTGCATTGACGGTGGAGTTGGCAATAGTTCTTACTGCACTGTCGGTGTAATTGCACTGACAGCAATTCTATGAGAGACGGGTCAGACTGAGTTTGTAATCGGGTCGGACTGATGATGCTGGGAATTTCTCTCTTCTCTTCTCTTCTCTTCGTCTCTGAGATTTCTAGGGTTTGGCGTGGCTGGACGAAGACGAAGGTGGCGAGAACGAGATCACAGCGTTTGTGGAGCCGTCGACTAGTCTGGACGGGTCTGGAGAGAAGCGCGACAGTGCGATTGGGATTGACGACGACGCCGGACGGAGGAGCTGGGATCGATCTGAACTGAATTTGGTGCACTGATCAATTTAGAATTGAACTGCCGTCGCCGGTGTGCTGTAACGACGGTGGTGAAAGGCGCGACGGTGGCTATGAGGGACCTCGTGGTGCCTTCCGTGGTGGACGCCGTGGAGCAATGGAGAGGATGCAGAAGGAGAGTGCCTCGGTAGAGCCTGGACTGGAAAAAGAAGAAAAACGCCGGAAGCAGATGGGGAGAACGTGCTTTGGGTGCCCAAAGCAAAATTTTGGGTGTGCAAAGTATTTCTGATTGATTCAGAAGAAGAAAAAAAAACGACCACACAAAATCTCTTTTAGGATCTTTGCTCTGATGCCATATAGAAAAGTATGTTATGGCGGAATGAATTATTCTATTGATACTGTAGAAATATATACAGCAATAGTCTTGTACAACAAGCAGTCTCCAATAAGGTAGGAGACGATAAATGAAAGAACTCTTAATACATAGCTAATACAATTAAATGAAAAAGATATACACAACTACATTTGATTTACTTTCCGACACTTAATTGGTTGAAGAACATAATTAAGCACAGAACTCGATAAGGAACCCATGTCTTTTTCACTAAGATGCATGTAGAGGAAATAATGAGTAGATCTGGAAACAAAAGCTATGAAGAGATTTTAACATTTGAAATTACCTTCCACACCCTTCGGCATTGGAGTTCTGGAGAGCAAGGTGGAGGTTGGAGTGACAGAGAGAGGTCCGACAGTCGGGAGAGAGAGGTTGAAGACATGCATGCCTGCAGGTAGAAAAAAGAACCATATATTACACCGAACGATATGATGATCACATCACCACATGCAGATTACACCTAAACCCTAAACACATGCAGATGAGCCCTAATTTCGATTATGAAACCCTAAGCTAGGGCTAGCCAGCTCCCTCGCTCCGCAATGCGGTACGATGATCATGTACTCTAAACGAGTTGAGCAATTACTAATTACTTTTAGGCAACTCATTCACTTACTTCAACATCTTTATTTCCCTCTATCAGTGATCATCATACCACTAGAATTCTAAACTTAGGTTACGAATTACTCGTCGCCTAAGTTCAAATTCCGTGAGCTGAAATTCATCACCTTAGTGAGGTAGGTCGCCTCAGTATTTAGGCGAGCGAGCCTTAGTACGTCTTTGCTCGATCAAAACTCTCTTCAGGTTGAGTCATGATGTTGTCACACCGATGTGATCATTTGCCGAAGCACGGTTATTTTTATTGAACATTCATATGGGTTTATATCGTCGCCTTAGTAATTCGTCACCTTAATGAGGCCGCCTAAGGCGAGCGTTAGTACTTCCTCCCGCTCAACTCTCTTTAGGTCGAGTCATCCTGCTGTCACACTGATGTCATCTGCCTTTGGATTTTTATTGGCCAAAGAAAGGCTCGCAATTTTATTGTGAAGGGTAAACCCCTTGCACCCCAAGAAATTTACCCCTTGAATGTAGGTGTACCCCTTAACAAGTACATCCTTGCTAGCTTACAGAATGTCGTCCAACTTGTTACATCACACATCATTTTTCCAGAAAATAATGAAGATGTTCATACCGCCGAGTACTCAACTTGCAGTATATAATTCAATCATTAAAGCTATATATACAAAATATTTTTGACCCTCACCTGCATTACTCGTCGGAGGAGGAGTCGACCTTTCTATCTTGAAAGAATGTCCTTGAAAGCTCACCACTTTACTTTCATCTTTTTACCATCGCCATCATAATTTGAGGCTCTCACGCTTTACTCCCGATCGATGCGGCAGACATGCATGACTGATCACCGTTACATCATATCGATCGGTCATAACTCGCTATCACAGCTGCGTGCTTGAAAGTCTCGTATATATTCCACCCTTTGCTTTTGATGCACATCACGCTCAGTATGGTTGAAACAAGTTTGGAGATTATTACATCACATTGTGAAAACGGGACGAGGAGTACTCCCTTGTATGATATATAATGTCTACATTGAAAATGATATGACAATCAGGTTTTGGTCCTGTCCAATTCAATGTAGTGGGGAAGATTGAAGACACTTGCAACTGTATGTACGAACTATACGTTGCAGAATCTCCAGCCACTCCTTCCAGATTTCAGGGCTTTCGTAGTGTACGTATAGGACTTTAGGGTTTAGAATTGCGTAGGCTTGAACAGGTGCTAGTTGAAAACAACCCTTACTGGTACTAATAAGCTCTCCATATGCAACTAAGCTAGCTAGCTCGTTTGTTAGATATTAGATTGAAAATGAATGATTAATTGCTATATAAGCATGCATGCATGAAGGCATCAGATATCTTCGACGTCAGGCGAACAACATTAATAGTAGAAGTATTACAACTCGGAACTTAATTACTTAGACGTCCTTCATTGCTTTCTCATTCCTTTCAAATAAATATGATGATCGAACTGTATACGTATTACGTAGCATGCTAGCTAGATACCTGTATAAGATTAGAGTATAATATATCAATAATTCTAATTCAGTCTAAGCATGTATGACAACTGACAATGTAACCAACAGAATCTAGCACACTTTAGAGTCGAAAGCTCAATATGTATTAAGCTAGCTTGTTGGATCATTTGATACCAGATGGTCCAGATTGAAAATGAACGACTGCTACGTACATTGCCTACATGAAGGCATCAGATATCTGCCAGCAAAAACTGATCGATGAAAACGTATACAGACGTCACTCACTGTAAAACTTACGATCATATATTCGAAGTCATCAGTCAAAACAAAACAAACAACTCAAAACTTACTTGAACCTCCTACATTAATTTCTTCAATAATTCATTCCACTACTCCAGAACAGGTTCGAAGCGACGACTTTTTGTCGTCGTTTCAGCAAAAAAGTCGTCGCTTCGACACCGAAGAGACAAACATGTTGTCACTCGAGGTCGTCGCTCGATTTTCGTCTTTTCAATTCGAGGCGACGATTTTTGCTACAAAAGTCGTCGCTTGGATATTTCAAGCGACGACTTCAAAGTTTGTCGCCAAATAGTGAGCGACGAAGTTTGGGTCGTCTCTTCACATTCGAGGCGACGAATTTTGGGTGGTCGCTTCCAATTCTAGGGGACGAATTTTGGGTGGTCGCTTCCAATTTGAGGGACGAAGTTTGGTTCAAAAGTCGTCGCTAGAGTGTATGAGATGATAAAATTTCATGCGACGAATATCAATGTTCATCGCTTCATGTCTGTTACAATTTTTTGTCCAGTTTGAACCCCTCATTCCATCCGATTTCGTTTCAAAAAGAATTTTGTCCAATTTTTGTCCAGTTGAGGAGGAGTTGGCGGGGAGGCGGTGGAGGAGGCGACGGAGGAGGAGAACGACGTCGCCGTAGAGGTGGACCTCGGAGACGGTGACAGCCGCGTCGAGGAGGGTCGGCGGGGAGGCGCTCTACCGTCGCTGCGGGGTTGGGGACCGGCGCGGTGTATTGCAGTAGTGGCTGGCGCGGTGGGAGGCGAGGTCGGCGTCGAGTACATGAAAGGCGAGGTCGGTCAGCGTCGAAGATTGGACAAATTATATCGGCGTCGACCAATTAAAACACACTTGCTCTGGTGGAGAAGGCGAGGTCGGCGTCGAGTACTTGGATGGAGAAGGCGAGGTCGGTCAGCGTCGAAGACTTGGATCGCGACGGCGAGGTCGTCGTCGAAGACTTGGATGGCGACGGCGAGGAGGAGAGGGAGGGAGGCGGTGGAGGAGGTGACGGCAGAGGAGCAGAGGGAGTGAAGAGGAAGGAGGAGAGGGGAAAGAGATTTATATAAAAGGGGAGTGAATTATGGCCGTTAGATCTGGAAAATCTGACGGTTCATAGGGTCGATCTGCGCAATGTGGTTTAATTGGTTCTCAGTATGTGGCGTGGATTCTACTTTTTTAAACACTAAAGCGACGAAGTAATACAAAATCCGTCGCTTCAATAATATTTAAAAGATTATAAAATTTTTATTGATTATACTGAAGCGACGAAGTAATACAAAATCCGTCGCTTCAACAATATTTAAAAGATTATAAAATTTTTATGAGATTATGCTCAAGTGTACAACTTTTCGAAGCAACAATATAAAATAAGTCAAATTTTGAAAAACACTGTGAAATAACATTTGATCGTTATGATGAAATACGGTTATGGTAAAAAAATCACTTAAATCCGACAAAGTTAGAGCCCCGATCGATGCGGTCAACCTTATTTAAACGTATCTCTCTCTGTGGGGAACCATAGTATCGGGAGGTAAAATGACGCAGTAGAAGTGTGGAAGGGTTGATCAACGTCGAACCCTTAATGAATGGAGAGTATAATCAACGTCGTACTCTATAGAACAGGTCTGGAATCCACCAGGAATTAAGAGGAAAACTCTTAGGGTTTTGATTAATATGATAAAAACTGTTGTTTGCAATCCAAAAGGGATGCTTAAATACCAAAAAGAAGCCCTAGGGAAACTAACAAAGAAACCTAAAAGCCCAAGGATTAAAAACAAATCAAATCCAAAATAAATTAGAAAACATAAATTCTGGAAATATATAAAACTGCCGTTTTGAGGCTCTAAATGAGCTCGAAAGCCCGAAAAAGCCAACACTTCGTGGCAAAACAACGAGTTTGATTCCTGGCACCGTTCCCTTTCCAGAAAGGTATCACAATCGTCATTCGGACGCCGGATGCCAAATCTGGAGTAAACCGGGTTTAGACTTGCAACGGTCAATCTGCTCTTCAATGTCTGCTGCCATCCTTCCTACATCATAAAAGTTACCAAATTTTTACATGGCTGATTACGTCTCATCTATTTGAGAGTCTAATGTTTGGAAGAGTCGACGAAACAAGGTCATCTAAATGTACGTAATAACGTTTTCTTGTGATAAGTTTTATGAAAATATGGTTGGTCAGATTTTAAAACATGAAGCGACGACTATTGCTCAAAACCTGTCGCTTCGTATAACAAGTCAGCGACGAATATTGACGAAAGTTATAAACTTCGTCGCTTGAATTTTACGTCGGCGACGAACTTTAAATTTCCGTCGCTACAGTTTATAAAACATTGTTGGGAGGCGACAACAAACCAATATTCGTCGCTTCAATAAGATGTGAGCGACGACTATTGATCAAAAGTCGTCGCTCTCGTTTTCTGAAGCGACAAATCCAATATTGGTCGCTTCAATGTGTTGAGGCGACGAATTTTGATTTTCCTGTTTCAATATTAGTAGCTTCAGACTTGGTTTCCAGTAGTGTTCCTTCATAAACTTATGATCGGTGAACTGTGTAGCCCAGTTAAAAGTACGATCTGACATGCACGAATGATCAACTACAGATTGATCTCTCTCTGTGTGTCTGTTGCTTTTGGTGATTTTATTCTGGTGAATGAATGAATGAACACAGTACACCAATAATCGAGGGGCAAACAGACTAACTCCCACCTATAAAACATTGGATTCGTGCACTCGACATGCATTTTTTCCTTTCTGTCCGGTTAAGTAAAGAGAACATTTTTCACGTCCATGGAACTTTCTTCCAATATATTGTCTAGTAGTTTTTTCTTTGAGATGGAGGGACCGTAT